>OV651828.1:20304424-20904424 GCA_927349885.1 Psylliodes chrysocephalus
AATGTGTAAATTTGAAGAAAACTCAAAAACGGATAAAGAAAAAAACAAATTTTAAACTTAAGTTTTATTTCGGCCTGACGTGAAATGATTAGATTTTGGACAAAGTCGGAACATCTGTGGGGGTACTTTATGGGGGGGCCGTTTTTATATTTTATGGAATATATCTGTTATTTACGTTTGGGGAAGAAAATTCTTCAAATAAAAGTTATTTCTTATATTATTATCTAAAATTTTTGTTGTATACAACATTTTCCTAAAATGGTCCGTATTAGAGAAATTTGACAAAATGTAAAAAAATATTTTTTTTATAAAAATTGTTCAAACAAAAATTGTTTGTAATATAATTCTCTTTAATTTTTATCCTATACATAATTTCTCTAAAATGGACCGTATTCGAGATATTTGAGAAAATGTGTAAATTTGAAGAAAACTCAAAAACGGATAAAGAAAAAAACAAATTTTAAACTTAAGTTTTATTTCAGCCTGACGTGAAATGATTAGATTTTGGACAAAGTCGGAACATCTGTGGGAGTACTTTATGGGGGGCCGTTTTTATATTTTATGGAATATATCTGTTATTTATGTTTGGAGAAAAAAATTGTTCAAATAAAAGTTATTTCTAATATTATTATCTATTTTTGCTTTATGTCAAAATTTCCTGAAATGGTCCGTATTCGAGAAATTTGCTAAATGTGCAAAATTTCGATTTTTATGAAAATTGTCGAAATAAAAGTTGTTTGCGATATCGATCTCTATAATTTTTCTAAAATGGACCGTAATGGAAAAATTGTAGGAGAAGTGCTAAATTTAAATTTTTCAGTATATTCATTTTTAATGAATATCTATAGAAAAATGTTTCGAGGTAGATGTATGTGGAAAATGTATATATTTATTTTATCCTCCAAACATTTATGGAGGTGCTGCAATAGGTTATACAAAATAACCGGGAAAAGCCTGTAATAACTAGATAGGAAAGTCATGTGTTGGACACATCAGATTTTTTGTGAATGTAGTCCAAAAGTTTTTAACCAAATAATGCAAGAAGGTAAAGTTAACTTTGATTGGGAAAAATACACAGTGTATAAGGACCTTGACATACCAAGACGCTATCAGTGTCAAGGATATTACCATAATAAACAAAATTGTACAAAAAAAATTGTCTGTTCTCTTTGTGCTGAAGAACATCTAAGAGGAAACTGTCCTAAAACTAAAGTGTGTCATGCTAATTGTAAGAATTCAAATATTAATTTTAAATCCAACTATCCAACTGATCACTATGCCACTGATTCAGAGTGTAATACTCTGAAATATTTCAAACAGGTTCTTAAAAATAAAACAACCTATTGTGAAAATTAATTTCTTATCTTTGCTTTCTTTTTTGTTTTAATTTAATCTCAACATTGTAATATTTTTTACTAACTTACCACAATTTAAATAATCTTTCTCTCTTTTATGGATATAGCAGAACTAAATATGAGATTTAATTAAATAAAAATTCTTGTTATGACTTAGACAATTTTTTAAATATTATCAGTTGCAATAATCATTTAACAACCTTAATAAAAATTTTGCATTTGAATATTAGAAGTATAAAAAAAATTGACAACTTTTTAGTATTTTTAGAAACTTTTGGTTTAAAGGACTTTGATATAATAATATTAGGAAAAACACGTAATGTTATTGAACTTGATAATTTAATTATACCTAGTTTTATCAATATATTTAATAATCACTCTGTGATGGTGAAGTTATATATATTAAAAATAACATTCAGTTTGAAATAGAATATACAAAGTTGCCTCTATCAAATGTAAGGATAAGCTCAATAACATTTAGTCATAATGGTGTGCCCTATACAGTAATGCCTTGTTATAAATCTCCATCCATGTCAGATGATACATTTCTTACAGATTTTGAAAATTTCTTAAATAATATACCAAGAAGGCTAGGAATGGATATATTTATTGGTGACATTAATATCCTTGATCCCTCAAACCAAATAACAAATAAATATTTAGCAAATCCTCTAGTACAGTGCTGCATTTTTACCTTTGGGGAGCTAAAAAAAAGTATTCGCCTCTCCAAAGTTTATCAATGTTAAGCGTCCAGTACTGGCTCAAAAGAGATATGGCCACCCTAATTTGAACATACAAGTTTGCAAATTGTCTCAGGTACCTATTGAATGAAATTTGTTACTTATTTAGAATAATTTTATCTCTTATGGAATGAATCATCAGCTACGTTTGAATATCTACATCAGTTATATTTTTTATCTTTCGAGGGTTTGTTTATCCACATTGGACAGATCTGTTGCCATTAATTTATGTAATCTTGCATCTGATGTGGATTATTAAACGTAGCACATGTAGACATTTATATAGTTTTACCTTAAAATTTTTCTTTTGTTATTGGGATGTAGTCTTTTTGCTGCAGCAGGATCTACTTCATTTAATTTTTTATGCAACTCCTCACTTGACAATTCGTGGTCATTATTAGGTAATATACCAGGTGTAGTGACAAATTCACCATCATCAATTAATATTTTCCATAGAAGCGATTCAATGTAATAATTTGTTCCGCCAACTACAATGGGAAGTTTTTGAGAGGCATATAAATTTTCAATAACTTCTAGAGCTCTTTTTTTATATTGTACAACGGTGAACGAGTCATGGGGATCTAATACATCGATCATATGATGAGGTGCCACAGACTGTTCTTCCTTAGTTGCCTTTGCAGTAATAATATCAAGCCCATTGTATATCTATAAATAAATGTAAATTTACAGCAATAATTTTAAATATAAAAACGTTTTACTTACTTGCATTGAATCTGCTCCTATAATTTCTCCATTAAATCTTTTTGCTAATTCTAATGATAACTTTGTTTTTCCAGAACCTGTAGCTCCCAAAATAACAACTAAAGGTAATCTAGAACTCATAGTTTTAACAATTACTATTCTAAATTAATTTAATTGTTCGTGAAAATTATAATATGAACATATCGTAGTTGAAAATAAAAATTCAAAAAATAAGAATCAACGATCAACGACCTGCAAAAATTAGCAAAATTCACATGGAATTAATCAGTGATCTCGGACCTTTTATATGTTTAGAATTGATAATTGATATGGCAACCCTGTGAGACTGTTGGCTTTGACAGAGTCAATGATATAGAACAGAAGTAAAAGTTGGAAATGCTTTTGCCAGTTCTCCCACTTTATACACATAACTTGACAGGTTGTCAGCGGATCTCACCGAAGTGGACACGATACATTGGCGTACAAAATTATTTTATAGATGTTAATAACAATTTCGAGTAAATAGTTTAATAAATTGTGAATAGCTGTTGAAATTTTGTAAAATTATAATTTGAATATTATAATACATGTTTAATAATTATTTATAATCCATAAATACATGCGATTGTCCGGTTCCGCCGATAACAATTTAAAATTACTTATTCTATGAAACGACACTGGCAGGTAAACATTACTGTGAAATTCTCGGAGCCGCCCGACGTGGTTTGACGTTTACCCCCTCTCTACCTACCAAAAGACTTTTTAACTTTTACTTTCTCTATACACATAGTTATATAGATTGCTGAAGGCGGGTCCCTTCGCGAGTGGCCATATTGACCCGAAAGTTCTCATTAATCAGCAGGGTTATTCTACTAAAGAACTATAAAAGAGACTATAAGTTTAGCATACTAAACATGTAGACTCTAAATTATAGTCCAGCCATATTCTACTAGTCTTAGAAATAGTCCGACTATAAATTTAATAGGGCTACAACTACAGTACTAGAAAATTAGTCTGTGAGGTTTGGCAACGTTGTGTTCTAAGAACATCAAGAAGAATAATTATATGATTTTGCTCATAGCACATAGATAGATGTTTAGTCTAAATGCTTTTCAAAAAAGAAGAATGAATAATTCCCATTCAATACTTCATTAGACCTTGTGTTTACTACCATTGTTTTGCTATTTTATTATTAGATTTTTATGATTAAAAATGGATCAGAAACGACAGAGATGTACCTACAGAAATTCAATTAAACCACTTAGTTGACTACGTGTCTGATCATAAAAAAATTGCGACAGGAAAGTTTGTTGGCATACAAGGGAAAAAAATGCAAGGGGAAATGTGGGTAAAATTATCAGATAACTTGAATGAAATGGGTCCCCAAAAAAGCGTTGAACAGTGGAAAACAATTGTTAAATTTTAAATTATCTGTTGTTTTCTGAAGATTTTTCTATTTAAGTTTGTTCCACTTTACTTTTGCCGTTTTATAATTGTCCGATAAATATTCACAACTCTCACATCAAATTTCAATAAAACCAAAAAATCAGGATATGTGTACACTTCTAGCATACTTTTAAATTTAATAGGCACCTTATTTGGTGCTTATAAGAATAGACTACAGTATAGTCCTCATATGCAGACTATAAGGGGTGCTAGAAGCTTAATAGAATACGAAAAAGCTATGACTCCACTTTGAAGTTAGGAACATATAAAGTTCAAGCCAAAATCCAACTTGTAGCCGGGCTATAAATTTAGTAGAATAACCCTGCTGAATCAGTTTAGCAAAAGTGTGTTTTAAAACTAATTGTCATCCTTTGGATATAGTAAAAAATTAATTACCCACATTTTTACTTCAATGCATCAGCTTATGTTTATTTTAAAAACCTGTATGATTAATCTATAGAACTATCTTATCATTGACTGTCAAATTCACCAGGCCGCAAGGTTGCCATAACAGTGCCTTCGGGCAACAATAGGCAACCATCAGTACCATCACGCAACCACAACTGTGTTTTGGAAGTGATATGTGGGTCATTGACCTGCTGACCTAACCTAAGAAATGAGAATAAAGGCATTTCTTTATAAGCTTACTACAACATACTTGGTAACAGCGTTGTGGTTACTCTGATGACGTCACACATACCGTGGTAACTCGAAGCACTTGTCGTTGTCACTTGTCAAATTTGGTATTTATACTATTTATTTTGTTTATGTTCAGATAATTAGAATTTTTTGTTATAGACGTCTTTTGGTAAATTTGGTTTTCGCTATTTTAGTTATTTAAATATGTCTCCTCCAACAAAAAGAAGAAAGATTTTAATAAGTGTTATTTGTGATGAAATAACAACGATGAATACTTCTGCCAGTAGTCTCATATTTCCAACTTTATATTTCAATATAAATAACAGTATCCAGTGGACGTCTTTAGCTTTGGAAGAAGATAAACATATTCGTATTCCTTTGTTTTATGAAAAGTGGATAGATTTGTATTTGGAACATGATTATTTCCAATGCTTCAGAATTAAAAGACAGAGTCAACCAGTATTAATGGCGTTAATCATGCGTTACATGGATAATCGGATGCGGAAGGGAAAAGCTATAGAATATCCAATTCCAATTGAGAAATCCCTATTAATTTGTTTGTGGTATTTGGGTAAAGGCGATTCCATCCTGTCAACGGCTGACAGATTTAATACTGCACTACAGTCAACACATGATTGCATAACAGAGATAATGTCTGTGCTGGTAATATTAAGTAATCAATTCATTCGGTGGCCAACTAAAAATGAATGTATAAAAATTGAGAAATGCTTTAGGAAAATATCAGGCTTTCCGGGAGTTATTGGGGCTATTGATGGTTGCCATTTTAAGGCCAAAGTTCCAGTAAACCAACAAGATAGCTACCAAGATAGGTATATGCAGCACTCAATTTCGATGCAGGGAATATGTCTTCCAAATATGACATTATCGAATATATCAGTTGGTTACCCAGGTTCCCTTCATGATGCACGTATTTTAAAAGAAAGTAATTTACATCGGTTTATATTGCAGTATGGTGCCCACAGGTACTTTTATGATAAATATCATTTAGTTGGAGACTCTGCTTATCCTTGTTTAAAGTGGCTATTAAACCCATACAAAGATTGTGGAACTAGAACAGCAAAACAAAAAAAATATAATACAGCTCTCAGTAAAGCAAGAGTTAAAATAGAAAATGTCTTTGGATGTTTAAAAATGAGGTGGAGGAAATTGTTGTACATAAACGTCTATAGTGTTCAGAAAGCTATAACCATAATACAAGCTTGTTGTACACTACACAATTTTTGTATTGGAGAAAACGATAACTGGGATTTTGAAATTGAAGGAGTGGAACCAGAAGATCCAATTACAACAGATGAAAATGATGATGAAGGATTGCTTACAAGAGAAGTGATTTGTGCTGCTATCAGTAACGAAAAATAATTTTAAATAATATAGCAATTAACTCTTTTCGTTTAATAAAGACTCATTTTTAATAAGAATTTTATTTCTTTTTCCATCCATACAAATATTGCAATAATAAAATTTTTTTTGGCTTGAAAAAATGTATTAATAAACAAAAAATAAAATAATCTTAAAGTAATAGAAATAAAACATTTTCTCACAAGAATAAAATGTTACATTAATAAACAAATAGTTTTAAAAAACTTAAATGCAGGATTTTATCTCCAAAAAATAAAATAATTCCTAAAGTAATAACAATAACACAGTAATTATAATAACAAAACTTTCTGGGGTGAACAAAATATATATTAATAAACAGAAACAGTTTTAAAAACTTAAATGCTAAGCAGGCTTTTATCTCAATAAAAATCTTAAATTAATAACACAGTTAATTTTAGTAACAAAAATTTTTCTGGTATGAACAAATAATTATATTAACAAACAGAAATAGTTTTAAAAACTTTAATGCTAAGCAAGTTTTTATAAAAAAAAAAAAAAACTTAAAGTATTAACACAGTCACTTAATTACAGCAACAAAACTTTTTCAGGGAGAAAAAATTGTTTATTAATAAACAAATAGTTTTAAAAACCTAAATGCTAAGCAGACTTTTATCCCAATAAAATACTATTCTTAAAATAATAAAACAGTTAATAATTAATTAATGGTATACCTACAAAAATAAAAAAATTCTTAAATGAATAAAAAATAAAAGTATTCTAAAACGAACAAAAAATAATTCTGTGTATATTATGATGAAGATGAACTACTGCGCCTTCTTTTCTTACTTGTTTTTGATGTCTGCTGTAAAGATTGCTGTAGAATGTTTATAAGTTGGTCTCGTTGTGTATTTTGATGGGCTATCAATTTATTTTGTTCATTTAAAAAAGTAAACATTTTATCAAAACTCTTATTTTGGTTTTCAATAACTTGATTGTTGCAATTAACTATAGTACTTAGTACATCAGCTTTTGTAACACATGTCTTTCTTTTGGACACTTTTTGATATGTCTTGTCATTTTCAGATTGTTTATCATCTTGTAGGTTATATTGGGTATTGCTGTATGTTTTAGATGAATCTTTACTTGTGGAAGGTTGATTTACATCAGGTTCAAGGTCTTTTGGCATTTCAAGGGTATCTACCCTATTTGCCAAAGTTATTTTATCTTTTGACCCTATAATGCTATGCATTTCTTCATAAAATGGAGGAGGTACTTTTTTACCTTCACCAGTTTGGTGTAAATGCCTTACATGGTTAGTATAACTTTTTACTAAGTTCAAATATTTTTGTTGACACTTCACAGCTGTTACCGCAAAACCATTTTCGGTCATTACCATTGCCACATTTTTCCAAAGCTTGTTCTTCGGATTTTTTTTATCATTAAATAATTGTTTATACTTATTAGAGCCACGTATTTCCAAAAGCTTTGTGGTTGCCAATATATCTTCTTCCGATGGTTTACCTTTATTGCTCCAAATTTCACAATTGGTTGCACTACTGGGTTCTGACAACTCCTCTACAGAAACTTCTGTAGTACCATTCTCCGATTCCAGTGTTTGGGCAATTCTTACCACAGATAAATTTTCTAATGATTGAGGAAAAACACCAAAAGATGCTAACCTACCCTCTCTTACTGCTCTTTCAAAATAAAACATCGTGAATTCATCATCTGAAAATTTAACATTTTAATAAGTGTTGACAAAAAACTAATTAAAATTTACCATTTGCAAGTGCATCAGCAACAACATCGGTCTCTTGAAGCGTTATTTCAGTGCCCTGTATGTTAAATGTAATTTCTTTCATATTAAACAGTGTTTTATTTGATAAATACAAAAATGCCCAACTCAAATATACAAAATGAACCATACCATATAACCAGAGACAATAACATAACCCCACAGATTACATCATAACCAGTAACCACAGAAAAATTTATCTTATTTTTATCTCTTTACAATTCTTTGCGCATGCCCGATATGTTCAAATGTGGACCTTACTGGCCTTACCACACACCTTACCACTAAAAACATCATGGTTAGTAGTAGTTACGTCTTTGGTAACATATGACGTCATGGAAGTAACCAAACCGTACAAAGAATTGCTTTGGTTACATAAGTATGTTCTGGTAAGCTTATAAAGAAATGCCTTAAATAAGATAAAGATTGTGGATAAGACATCCTTTTTAATTTTTCTCTGAGAATAATAGGATTTGCTGCGAGAAAATCACAGAATAGCTGTGCAGAACAGCTTAAAGTACCTGTACCTGGAAAGTCTGGAATTCTGAAAGTTTTTTTTACTGTATTTACAGTTTTGTGGTTTGTTTTTGTTTTGTATTTATATTTTATATTTATTAAATTGTTAGCCCAATGGATGTTAAACAAGAGCCCTTCGATATTCTTGAGGGATTTATTAATAAAATCGAACCAGCTGTTTTTGATCAAACAGAGGAAAAGTATTGTTATTCTGAAGATAGGGTTTCCAAAAACATTCAAATATTTCCTAAAATTATTAAACAAGAACTTGTGAATATTGGTCATAAAGAGACATATATCATCAGTGATATCAAGGAAGAAGTTGAATATATACAACAAAAAACTGAGATTGAATTGAGTGAACTATTGACTTCGCATTGTGATTTACCAACTTTAAAAATTGAAAGCACATCTGATTTGGGACATCAGTGTATTAGCAGATCCTTAGAAAATAGCGCTAAAAGTATTTCAAAGAAAAAGAGGAGGTACATGTGCCCTATCTGCCAGAATAGTAAGTATACAATATGTTAACCCATGGATCTTTCGAAATAAAGATGATATGCTTAATTATATTTGCAAGTGAGAAAAATGAGGAACGTCAAGTCAGTACTCTACCTTCTACATTAACTAGCCAACTAACCCTTATTATTTAATAGACATAGGGGTTATGATTGACAACCTATGTTATTTTTAACAGGTCTGTTAGTTTATAAACACACAGATAACCTGTTCACAAATAACCTGTCTGTTAAAAATAACATTACTTGTCCATCATAACCCCTATCTATAGTCATGGTATTCTTTAACACTTTCGCTGCCCAAGCTCTAATGCCAACTACACACCCTGGCCTGTCTCTGTATAGGACCATTTAGAAGTTTGGACGTTCATTAACGCTATGGGCCATACACAATCGAAATATAAAATATTTATGCTGGAGAATAGCTATTATGTTTACAGGGTGATTATAAATACGGACAAAAGCTTACTCAAAATGATAATATAGACCTCTATATGATATCTATATGAAGTATATTACCGGGCCACTGGCTAATGATGTATCTTACTTTATTTATTTATTTATGGGCAAGCCCATTTGAGAAATAAATTACAATTTTAAATTATAATTAAAATGTAGTGAAATATATATGGTACTGAAATACAAACGTGGTATAATTCATTACATATAGACTAAAATAGGTAAAGAATTTAAAAGATTTAAAAAGTCAAAAGACAATAAGGTATAATAAAATATTTACAATAAACAATAAAAATTAAAGATCAAAGATTAAAGCTCAGTACTAAGTAATTTATAAATTTATTAAAGGGGCTGTTAAATATCTCAAGATCATTATGAGTCTTGGCTAATCTTAACATTCTTGGAATACAGCTGCCAAAAGTATGGTTTAAAGGATAAAAAGGTAAATAAAATGTTTGTTGCTGTCGAGTTGAGCGGGTTGGAACACAAACATTTATTTTTGTTAGAAGTTCAGTACAGCTGCATCTGCCATTAATAATTTTGAAAAGTAATGCCAGGTCTCTCTGTTTCCTCCTAGTTTCCAAAGAGGGTATGTTTAGAAAATTCTCTGTCAAACCATACTCACAAAGAACACCCAATTTATAGGCTATGTATCTAAGAAATTTATGTTGCACATTTTATATATTTCTGCTGTGCATTATGTAATGTGGAGACCAGACAGAAGAGCAATAATCTGTGAGGTCAGACTAGTGAACAATAAAGGATTTTAATTGCAATTGTGTCAGTAAAATCATGTGCTAGCCTTTTGATAAAACCTAACATTTTCATGGATTTATGGATAGCCTTAGGTATGTGTTGGTTGAAGCTTAAAGTGGGATCTAGAATAACTCCAAGATCTTTAATTTGATTAACAGACTTCAAGATATAAACATTTAAGACATGCCACTTTATGGCATTCAAGTCCATTTGATAGATTATCAAGGTCAGACTGAAGCCAGAGGGCATCATAAATGGTTTTAATAACTAGGAAAACATTTAAATATTCTGCAAACAATAGTGCTTTGCCATACTTAAAACAATGAATGGAAGTCATTTATAAATAATTTGAATAATAAGGGACCAAAGTGTGATCATTGAGGAACACCTGAGGTAACTTTAAATGAGCTAGAATAGTGATGGTTCACTCTAACCATTTGAGTTCTGTTCGTAAGATAGATATATATTCATTTATCGTTCATCATAGTCAAGCACTTCTTGAATGGGTGATCCGAGACTATAAGTTCTCAGGAGCCCATCTAGAGAGTGGAATGAATGAATCGGAAGAAGTAGGGTATCCAATGAGGCTGAAGCTAGCAGACAAACCACGCGGTGGACCCTTAGTTTGTCTTTGGTTTAGGTGGACTTTAGTATAATGAAAGTTTAGAAATAAATAAAAATTAGTGTATTTAATAAAAAAATGGATTAATAAAATTTGAATTATTCGTTAAAACAAGATAATACAGAAAAACGGGGATGAAACAAACACATTTACAATGCGATTATAAATATAGTTTTTATACTAAATATTCATTAGGTTTTTGTTAATTAATTAAACAGAAAATTATTTAATATATTTTTTTGATGTTTTTAAAGTCAGGTGTTTTGTTGTCAAACGACTATGAGAACAAAGAGACCAAAAAAACACATTCGGCACGAGATTACAAATATATTTTTTATATCGATAATTTTGTACACTACTAGCTATAAAATAAATAAAAAATTATCTAAATATAGCTTTAGGTCTTTAAAGTCAAGCTTTTTCGCGTATAAATATTACTCAATAAAACCAACAAAAACAAACATTTAACACAAGATTAGAAATACAATTTTTATACCAAAAATTTAATAAACAAGTATCAATAAAAAAATAATAAATCATCAAATAAATACATTTTTTTAGGTTTTTAAAAATGCGCGGTTTCGCAGAAAAACATTATTCTATCAAAATATCAAAAACCAATATTTAGCACAAAATTTCAAATATAATTTTTAGTATGAATGATTCAATACATTAGTATCATTCAAAAACAATAAATCATTACATAGCAAGACCTCTAAATACCTTTTTAAGGTCTTTAAAAATGCGCGGTTCCGCGGATAAATCTTTCTTTATCAAAATGACAAAAGCCAATATTTAGCACGAAAATCCAGGTATAATTTTTAGTATGAATGATTCAATACATTATTATAATTCAAATAAATAATAAATTATTAAATAGCAAGACCTCCAAATAGCGGTTAAACCTTACTTTATCCAAATGACAAAAACCAATATTTAGCACGAAAATCCAGGCATAATTTTTAGTATGAATGATTCAATACATTATTATGATTCAAAAAAATAATAAATCATTACATAGCAAGACCTCTAAAAACTCATCAAAGTAAAGAAAAATAAAGCATGTCACTAGACAATAATTGAACTAGGCTCAAAAACCTTAACAATAACAAGCACAAAATTAGAGGTTAGTATCTCTGCACTCTTTAAACAGAGTGTCAATGGGCTCTTAAACCTTAACAATCGCTTGATGCAAAGATAATGTCAAATGATTAGCAACCGTAAGCAAACTTTAATGTTTGGTGTTGAAAATATTTAACTGAAAACTTAAAATAGTGTAATTAACTTGTTATCTAAGTTATCTAAGTAGTACGACACTATAAGAACAATACAAACCAAACTTCTTTTCAATTAATAGTTAATTTTTTTATAATAAATCCATTTTTGTAATAAATACGAAATCCCTATGATAGGCATTATTTTCCTAGAATTGGCATAGTTCGGGAAATCGATATCTTCGAAGAAAGAAAAGTTTATTGATAATAAATAATAAAACATAAAAGAATAGTTATAATTTAGAACATGCTTTGCAAACAAATTTTTTGGATATATAGAAATTGTGCTTTTCCAAACAAGCTCTATGGCAGTGGTCGCCAACCTCTCAATGTGTTGAGCTACTTTATTAATTTTGGAATAAACAGCGAGCTACCCACACGGAAGCCACGTAACGCAACGTAAATAAAATAATCCACAGTTAATTTATCATTATATGTATTTATTTTACTATTTAATTGGTAATACATAATACATAAGTACTAATAATAAACTAATAACAAAATAACTAATATTACTAGTACGTACTTGTTCATAGCTACATTCCTACCTACCAAACGAAGGTGTTTGAAAAATAAACACAAACTTTTATCCAGCCACAACGGCATGTCACGTAAGATTTAAAAATAGTTAATAATAACAACAAAAAAGTAACGCACTATCATGAACATAAACATTGAAAAATAAAAAAGCACGTTCAATGAGAAGGCTGACACTCGGACTCATCGATAATTTTTTTTAATGTTTGCAGTATAATTTTATGCAGCCATTCGAATACAATTATCCAAATGTTCATCTGTAAGTCGATTGCGATATTTGTTCTTAATAAACTTCATATTGGAAAAAGAAGATTCACACAAATAGGTTGAACTGAATAATGCTTTCACTTTCAAGGCAACACGGCATAGAACTGAATATTTGTCTTTACTTACAATAGGCCAGATACATTTGGTACTTGAGACTAACGATTTTAAGGCTAAATCATTTTGAAACTCAATTACTTCCATTTCTGTTGCAGCGATGTCTTCGCCAAAGTTCTGCATAACACAAGTTGCAAACTATTGGATATCAAATTCCAAAAAGGGTGAAACAACAAACTGCGCTACTAAAGCCATTTCGTTGAAATCCTTAAAACGATTTTTGAAGTTATTTTTCAGGGTAGAAACTATTTCTACATGATATTTGCTGTCATAGGGTTCTAATGGATTTTGAGATATTTTTTCTGAAAGAATAGGAAAATGCTTGGCATCGCTGTTAATTAGGTTCTGTTCCCAAAACTCCAGCTTTTTGATAAATTCTTTTATATCAGAAATCATTTCCGCTAGTTCTTTGTCTCTCCCCTGAAGCTGCAAATTAAGTTCGTTTAATTTCTCTGTAATGTCCACGAGAAAACCAAAATCTCTAAGCCAGATTGAATTTTCTAGTTCCGGAGTGGGCTCATCGCGTTGTTTGAAAAATTGAACTATGCCAGATAGGACGTCATTAAAACGTTTCAGCACCCGTCCTCTACTTAACCATCGGACTTCAGAGTGAAGGAGTAGGCCCCCGTATTGACAGTCAACTTCATCGGCCAAGGTTTTGAATAATCTTCTTTGTAACGCTTGAGCTCTAATCTTGTTCACAATTTTTACCACCAGTTTCATAACGTTGTTTAGTTTCAGGAAATTTCCACATAATGCTTGCTGATGGATAATGCAGTGGTAACAGAGAAATTGCGGAAAAGTTTCATCTTTACGACATAACGCCACCAGACCCTTATCACAACCCACCATAGCTGGAGCGCCATCGGTTGTCAAGCCTACCATTTTCGATATTGGAATTTTCTCGGAAGAAATAATATTTTTTAAATGAGAAAACAACTCCTGTCCAGTAGTGTGTCCTTTCAGTGGAATAAACTTCAAAAGATCTTCTTTAATCGTAAAATCACTAAAAACCATCCTGACGAACACGGCCATCTGGGTAGTGTCAACGACATCTGTTGATTCATCCAGAAGTGAAAAATAAACACAGTTATCTAAGTCAGTTCTTAACTGTAAAAAAATATCATTGCTCATTACTTTTACACGTCACATCACTGTATTAGCAGAAAGTTGCATAGATTTTATAGCTGAAACTATCTCGTCTTTATTTCTAAAGTTGGCAAATAACGAATCAGCAGCTTCTAAAAACGCATGTTTTATCACTTTCCCGTCTTTATAAGGTTTCTTTTTTTGTGCAATTATCTAGGACACACGGTACGATGCTTCAGTTGCAGCCTTATTTTTGTCGACTGTTCTTAAAAATATTGATTGTTGTCCAATTAACTGCTTTTTTAACTGTTTCAGTTTCTCCTTTCTGGCGGCAGAATGTAATGGGAATGATTTTTCAAAATTAGAATGTACAGTTTTATGATGTCTCTCAGTATTTCCTTTTTTAGCAACGGAGACCGAAGTATTACATAACGAACACACATTTTTATCTTTAACTTCTGTAAAAAAGTATTGTTCTTCCCATTCCGAATGAAAGTGGTATGTCTTTACCTTCCTACAACTGCTTGCCATAATATTATTTTTTGTTGTTCTCTACTAACCCAACCGCTGGACGTTGGTTACGCGTTCAGTTTTAAACTAAGCGCAATGTCGCCGCGCCGTGCGTATTCATCCCGTTCAAAGCAATCCTGATCGTTCTCGAACACTAACGCGCTGGTCCGGCTGGTCGGTTCTAGCCGATTCTAGCTTGATGGCGTCAGCGGCATATCGCCCACCGCAACGTTGCCGCTATTTATGTTTAATATTATGACAGTTAGATATTTTTGTGGAATTTTCGGAAGCTTCTCTGATTTTTGCAGTTTGTATTTTTTAAATTAAAATCGTTGTGAGAGCTACCAGAATTGCCTCCGCGAGCTACCGGTAGCTCGCGATCGACAGGTTGGCGACCACTGCTCTATGGCATTAGCGACTATAACATTTAATGCAACGACGAAGATTCCATTTATTTTCACTTAGTAAATACATCCTATTTTGAACATTTCAAATTAATTACAAAAGTTTTCAAACTTTGCAATAATATTTTTTAATAACTTATTTTTGGTAATCTATCTGAGGAAAAATTTAAGACATACCTTTTTGAAACACCCTGTATATATTGCTTCAAGTTTGCAGCACTTTTGCAATTTTTTTAAGAAAGTTCCTAATAAATTTAAACTTTTTGGAATTATTTATATGTTTCGGGCCTCAGAAAAAGTTGTAAAATTAAATTTACAATTATTTCAATTTAATAAATATTCCAACAAAGTTAGAAAACTTTTGTGAATTGATTATCTCTAATGACTGGCCTATAACTAGAATAAAGAAATATGGCCGAATGAATGTGAAATACATAGTCATACAATTTCAAACAATATCCTTTTTTTAATTTTCAGATTACTCTTCTTCTGTGTCAAGATCGACTCATATTGATAAACATTTTGTGAAACACTACGTGGTTTGTCAGTTTTGTGGAAAATTATTGAAAAAAAATAATGTTTTTCAACATCTTTCTATCCATCTAGTGAAAAATAGAACGAAGAATCGCAAACCGTTGAAAGAGTTGTCGAAAAAAGGCATTGATAACGATGACGACAAATCGTTCAAGTCTGACACTTCTTTCGAAACTTTCAATGATACATCTAACTTACAGAAACTTACAACGATAATTCACCATAATCAAAACCTCTTCACATGTGACTTTTGTTTCAAAAGTTTTAAATTTAAATCTAGCTTGCGGCAACATTTAATTATTCACGGTAATGAAAAACCATTTAAATGTGACATCTGTTCCAAATGTTTTACTCGAAAATCCAGCTTGCTGCGACATTTAATAATTCACAATAATAACACACCGTTCAAGTGCGACATTTGTTCAATAGGTTTTATCAATACTTTTAACTTACGACAACATTTAATCCTTCACAGTGGTGGAAAGCAATTTAAGTGCAAGATTTGTTCGAAAGATTTCGATTATAAATCTAACTTACGGAGACATTTAATAGTTCACAGTAATGAAAAACCGTTAAAGTGTGATATTTGTTCGAAAGGTTTTAACGCTAAATCCAACTTGCAAACACATTTAATTATTCACAGTGGTGAGAAACCGTTCAATTGTGGCATTTGTTTCAAACGATTTACTCAATCATCTAGCTTACGGCGACACTTACTAATTCACAATAATAGAAAGCGATAGATTGGTCGTCAAAACAAAGTTGTGGGAGTAGATATTTTGTAACTTGTTATTCATGTTATTTTTTTTTATATTCATTTTTTGGAAAATAATAAATATATTTAAATAATAAATAATGATACACCTAGTGTCACCTATCCACCAAGGAACAATAGTTATCTATCTACCCTATAATGATAGGTGACATTCCCTCTCTCGCTCGAGTAGGTCGCTGTTTCATTTTGAATAGTGAAGACGAATTAAAAGCGAATTTTGCTGTGATTAGTATCTCTCAGGACTAGACTCAAGAGAGCTACAGTCACATGGGGATCAGACCAACTTCAATAGACTGGAAGCTGGCCTCCGAGATCACAAGACCACACAGGTAGTTGGGCTATCAAGAAATTTAAGGCATATAAATTCTTGGGGTCGGATGGAATATATCCAATTCTGCTCCAGAAGGGTAAAGATGTGTTAATGCCACATTTATGCAAAATCTTCAAAGCATGTATTGCCTGGAGATATATCCCAGCAATATGGCAAAAGGCGAAAGTAGTCTACCTTGCCAAAGTAGGTAGGGTCACAGACCAAACGCCAAAGTCATATCGCCCTATGAACCTATCCTCCTTCCTACTTAAAACTCTAGAAAGATTGATAGATAGGTATATCAGGGACGATATACTAAAACAAAATCTGCTCCATCCCAACCAATATGCATACTAGCCAGGAAAATCAACTGACCTAGCGCTGGACGATCTAAACAAGCTGCTTTCAAAGTCAATAGATGACAAAGAAATCGCAATAGCCACTTTCTTAGATATCGAAGGAGCTTTCAACAATGCCTAAACCAGATCAATAACCAAGGCTCTAGAAGAGAGAAACATCCCAGTAACAATATGCCAATGGATCACTGCCTGTCTAGAGAACAGGATTATTTTATCCACTCTAGGAAAGGAAACCATACAGGCAAAAGTTACACGGGGCTGCCCACAAGGAGGAATATTATCTCCAATGTTGTGGTCAGTTCTTGTGGACGACTTACTCAAAATATTGTCCAAAGAAGACTACCAGTGCCTAGGATACGCAGACGACTTAGCAGAATTAATTTTAAACAATTAAATTAAAAAAATCCCGGCCAACGATGGGATTCGAACGTAGGACCCTTGGATCTACAGACAGACTTACAACTTAGTAATAATGTTGTTTTGGTCCTTATTTTCCATTCTAAATCAACACAAAATAAAACTACACGACAAAGTAACCCACCTTTTTTAAATCTAAATAACACTACAATAAGTCGTTGAGAAGAAATGAATATGATTTTCTATTTGTCAATAAAAGAATGAAGTCAATCATATTGATATTTAAGGGGACAAATATTATATGTTCATTTTTGACGAAAATGGGATAGGTACGATTCTGTGTTCTTCGATGGGAAATCTTTATGGTTACTAAATTTAGTACGTTCACTTCAAACGATTTACCAGCTGGTAAGGGTACTTTTTTCGTTAAGATTTTCAGTAGTTTGTCTTTTTTAAGATTAGATTAATAAATACTAATATAAACTATACAGCTCATTATAGGTCATCTCTAACTTTCAAATGGATTTTACTTAAAACGACATTTTTGGACCTACATTTTTGTCTTCTAAGCTAACGCATTATGCAACTAACAGTACAAGAGCGTCGTAATATTGGTTGCCTATATGTCAGCAAGAAATCGGAGAACTCTGCGATTTTGCATAGTATATGACCGTTCGTCTTAGTATAATAAAAAGTAAAAAGAAGACTTGATTAACCAATAACCCTATTTTTTGGTTTTGTTTTTATTTTCGAATTTGGTGATATTATTTCATAAATAATTAAATTCCTTAAATAGAAACAATGTCGTCTGATTTTTTAGCAGAAAATAATATATGTGGTCAAGTGATTTTGAATTTAGTTTCCAGAGGAAATGCCATTATTGCGGAATTATTAAGACTGAAGGATTTTATCCCCAAAATTTACAGGTAGGTAAATATTTTTAATATTACTGGTCTTATATAAAAGAAATAGGATAATTAATAAAAGACGATTTTTAATAATTTGTTCTAAAAATAATGTATTTATATGCTGGCACTTGGACGAGGATAATATAAACTAAACACCCTTTATAGCGATACTTTTTTGCTACACGTTTTTTATTAAATAGGGGAAACAGGTGATTCCAAATACTTATCAAACACCCTATCCTTCCTCCATGCCCTATATAATGTACAGAAAATTTATTATTATTTATTCCAAAATATAAAAAAATATAATGTAATAAATATTAGGGTGGTTTAGCTAGTAATTTGTTCCTAAACAAAAGTCTGCATGTAGATCATTTGTAACAATTCAATATTTCTAAATTCTTATCTAGTAAGCATGTGTCAAATTTTTAATAGTTCATGTATTTGACCAGATCTTGGTAGATCAAATTTGAAAAAAAATATTTAAAAGTTTTAACCCCCTTTATTTTGGTAACTAATCTCTTTAAGGGTTCATGTTCCTATATCAAAATTCATCAATTGACGAGAGCCTTCTGTGGTGGATTATTGTATATTCTATTATTCAACAAAGTATTCCAATGATTAGTGTTATTTTTTTAACATTATATGTTCTATATGCTTAACCCATTTCATTTTGTCACTTATTGTAACAAAAACTCGTTGAAAAAAAATACGAAATGACAAAGTGGATGTTAATTGGGGGTACTGGAAATTTAAAAAAAAAATAAATGTAACATCACAGTGTGTTTCTGTTGATGGAATAAAGTTTCAGAGAGTTGAAAAATTTAAATATCTAAGGGTTATGGTTGATACAAATTTACAATTTAATGAACATGCTAATAACATTATCAAAAGCATATCATTTAAAATAAACTATTTGAGGCGCTGTTTTCCACATTTCAGCAAATGGGCTAAAATAATAATTTATAATATTCTAATATTACCTCATTTTAATTATGCCACTATATTGTATTTGATCAACCATAATGAGTTGCAACGATTGCAGAATAGAGGCATGAGGATAATACTAAGCTGTTCAAGATTGGAGCCAATCAATTCCATGTTGAATGTGCTTCAGTTGTTGCCTGTTGAAAAATATTTGCTATTCTATTCCTTGCTATTTATATTTAAGATTAAATCAGGAATCTCCCCAGTATATTTACAAAATATTTTAAGTTATAATCAGGATGTTTATGAACACAATAGATGAAATAAGAAAATTTTTAGAGTTTATAAGGCCACGAAAAAATGTACACAAAATTCAGTGTTTTTAAAGGTGTACAGGCTTTTAATAATTTGCCTGAAGATATTAAATGTTCTTCAAACGCAGCAATATTTAAAAGGAAGCAGCCTGAAAACTTGCTGACTGTTGAAATTACATTCAACATGTCCTATCTGCTAAATACTAGGTAGACACTCCCTGTATAAACCTCCGCTTTTAGCAAACAAAAATAATAAAGTACTGAATAGTCACTCCCTGTATAAACTAATTATCTAAACTTGAAACAACACGCTTGACTTTCAAATGACCGCAAGACACCTGTGTCTTCGCAAACAATTAATATGATCACGTACGCAATCATGTGATCTGGGACGGCCAATGAGAAAAAAGGCGGTAAAACCGTCGCTGGCTGGCGGGATTGTATCGGAGAAAAAACTTCACTTTCGTTTCGTCAGTCGAACAACACACATCAAAAATCTTGTCAACGCCGGCAGCAAGCCGTAATTTAAGTTAAAGCATTTGTGCGATTTGATTTAAAAAGTTGTAACATGTAATCAATTAATATTTTATGTAACCAAGTATTAATATGTAAAATGTGGAATCAGTAAGCCGTGAATATATCAAATTCAAATATAAGGTGATAGTTTCATTTGAATAAAATCAGTGCATCAACCAGAACTTCGATAGTATCTTCCAGAGGCTACAGGGTGGAGCATAAGGCCTTCACCCCAGGTAACATATTTCAAACATAGTCATACAGTCCACCATGATCGAAGTAAATGTCAAGCCTTATAAACCCAGGGTAAGACACTGACCAATTGACGTTTTTTTTTCTTTCTTGTTCTTTTATTATGTTTGGTATAGTTGACATGTAACTGTACTGTGTCTTATATATTTTAAATGTATGTTGATTCTTTACTTATGTATTTTTTATATTTTAATTGTGAAGATGTATTGACATGTAAAAAAATGATTTTTTGACTAAATAAAGGATTTATCAAGGGATTTATATATTGCTGTGTTTGAATATCCACATCTGATGCATTTTTTACTTATGGAGCGTTTGTTTAACCACATTGGATACATCTACTACTACAGTTACGTTTATTTACTCGAGATGTAGCTGTCCAGATTACATTTTTTACATCTCAATTTGAAATAAGATATAGTGGGGATTGATTTTTTGTTTATCCTTTGTTTATGCAGCGTGAATATAAAAATTATTGTTTAATTTTTGTTTAGTTTTAAAATCTATAATTTTTTATCACCTACCATCAGTAAAAGTAGAGTGTACCTACCTAGTTATTTCAATTTACAAAATAGTTAATAATTATAATTGAAGGTCTTTGAAATAACACAATATTATATTATACTTAGATTATGCAAACATAATAACTCAAAAATCAAACGCAAAAAGTATAAAACCTCTAACTTGTCCAATGTGACCACTACATTTAGAGCATTTGTTTATTACATTTACATTTAAATCTAATCCTCTATTACGTGATAAAAAATTTACAATATATCTCAGATGCATCCGATGTGAATATTCAAACGCAGCATAGAGGCTAATTAAGATATTTAATACAATAAAAGAACAAGAAAAAAAAACGTCAATTGGTCAGGAGGTACTCATGTATATGGGATTATATGACTCTTTTGATTGGAACCAATAAAGGATTGGTTCCAATCAAAAGAGTCATATAATCCCATATATAGTCCATACAAACAATAAGTCAACTACAAAGTAATACCGATAATGGAAAAAAAAGTTCGGCTTCCGTTTGAAGATGCTTCAAAAAAATTCACTAAATATTATGCATGAATACATTTAAAAAGGAGTCTCTACCAGGAGTATGTCATTATTATGCCCCTGGACGATAGTAATACACTTATTTTAATACTAAAAATTATTAACTCAACCTCCGTATTGGAATATAGTAGTCCAGTTTATTATTTCTCTCTACGTCGCTGAAATGAACCGACAACCTGTGTAGACAGACTGGATTATCCTGTCGTGCGGCATTGTAGTCAAAAGTATCGACAAAGAAAGAAGAAGCCAGTGTCGTCGCATCGTTGTCAGTTTATTATAATAATAATAATAATAATGTTTATTCAATTCAGTACATAAATTCAATAATAAATATAAAGATAGATACATAAAAGTTAGGATAAATACAAGTAACATATTATTAAAAAGACTTAGTAACTACCTCATTAAAATAATACATACTAAGTAGAGAGTGAATAAACAAAGTTAAGCCACAGAAGTAGTTTTTAGAACTACTTGTATTGTGACCTTAATTTTATTTAATTTAATTGGATGGAATATTTTAAACATTAATTATTACCACATATTTCAATTTCTACGATTCATTATATAAAATAGATGTAATAAATAATTTTACAAAGCGAAGAAAAGATTAATAATCAATCAATTTGAGGATTCAATTATGAACAATATACCTACAAGTAGAAATATTGGTACTGCGTTCCAAGTATATGATACAAAATTAAAAACTGATATAAATATATACCATATAAAATTAAAATTACAAAGTAAATGTAGAAATAACCTAAACATAGACCGACTTATAAAATAAAAATGCGACTTACATATTTAACTCAGATTTCCTCATTGTTTCCAAATTCCTGCTCCTCGTCTTCCTTCTCCTCGTTATCACTAATTATATCATCGTCGTCGTCATCCTCATTGAGATTTATGATAAATCGTTCTCCATTATTTACGTGTATGCCGCTGTTGTTCTTGTATTCCTCTTCTATTTCATACACATGTTTTATAACTGCTTTCCACTGCGATTTTCCGATCGCATCCATTTCTTCTTTGATCAAGTTGACGACCTGAGAATCAAATTTGGGAAATATATTTTTTCTCCGAATATTTTGTTTCAATTGGCTCCAGAGTAACTCTATAGGATTAAAAATACAAAAATATGGTGGTAACCTTAAAACTGTATGACCTCTTTCAGCTGCAATTTCATCAACTATATACTTTTTCAAAATTTTTAGTTTTTGGACTTCCAAAAGTTCATCTTTTTTATATTTTTCATCAAAATACAAATCGTGATTCATTAAAAATTCTTGAATTTTTTCCTTAAGCCTGGAGTGATATAAAGCATTGTCCATAACTATAACACTTTTTGGCTTTAAATTAGGCAACAGTGAATTCGTAAACCATTCTTTAAAAATATCGGAATTCATATTTGATAATTGATTTGGTAATCAATCTGGCAGCTATCAATTTTTTTTCCAATTAATAGTAAGGCATTGTCAACCCAAGCGTCCTTCTGAGCCACAGTTTAATATTATCAGTCAAGTGTCTTTATTTGGAGGGATACCTAAGGCTTGACAATATTTATTATCGTTTGTCCAGCCCCTTTTTTTTGCAGTATCATGCGAATCATACCACGTTTCACCCAGAAAATAAATTGGCCTGCTTTTATTTTTATATTTACGAATTTTCTGTAAATAAGAATTTATCCAGTTTACTATTCGTCTTGTTTCCATCACTGCGCTTCTTTTATCTATCGTTTTGTATTTAAAACCGATTTTTTTTAGCCAATTTTAAAATGTAGACCTTATTATATTTGTATCGAAATAAGTTTTACTTAAGCGTTTATGTATAATATCAAGAGTGGGAATGGTATTTTGTTTATAAAGTTCATACACTGTATTCACAATGGATTCGGCCATGGCTGGATCTAATTTTTTTTGCACATCTTTGTCTTCACGGACTTTTCTGCTGGAAATTCCATTTTTTATAATTTGGTTCATTTTATAAACCGATATACCAGTAAGAAACGCTGGTTCTTGAACGGTAGAAGTGCTTTCGATTTATCCACGTTTTAACAAATTTTTATAAACATTTAAACAAATTTGTTGGGACTGTTCATTTAAAAAGAGTTTATTTTTTATTTGCACAGGCACTGCATTAGTTTCTCCATCACTGTTTGATGTACTGGTGCTCGGAATACTATCCCACGGTCTCCACATAGTTAATAACACATACACAAAAATTATTATTCTTTATTAAAATTATTATATAACCTCCAAAACACAAACTAATTATTGATAGAACGAAACTAAACACTAATAAAACAGAAACTAATATTCTATAAAATTTTAAAAAGTACGATGCAGGAGCTGTTAACCGTACAAAACTCAACAGGTCACTAAGATGAACAAAACTCCACTGAAAGTAAAAATAATTATTTTTATTCAAATACGTTTGATTTTCCTTTTCGGCATTGGTTAAAAATTAGGCTTTGGACAAAGACAATATGCCGACAAAGACAATATGCCGATAAAGACAATAGCCGTCAAAGGCGATACACCGCCAAAAACAATATACTTACAGAGGCAGTATACCGACGAAGCTATTCACGCTTCTTGGAGAAAAAATGCAAAATTTTATCTAAAACACTGAAATCGTTGTAGGAAAACATCAGTTATAAATCCTACTTATTTGATTCTAATTATATATGTATTTAAAAAATTACTATTTTAAATCTTCAAATCGAAAGAAACATATACCTATAATACCTACATATAATTAAATTATTAATAAATACAATTTCAAGTAAAAATATATATCTCCGTCTATGGGCGGTCTATCAAAGAGTTAGTTTAGCTGACTTCGGATAAGCAACCCATTCCCTACACCAATTTTTTTTTGAATTATTCAAACAGATGCCGAACTTTTTTTGCGTTTGCGGTATTCCTATATAGTTGACTTATTGTTTGGATGGACTATACCTAATATGAATTATTTTTAATGATTGTCATGTAACTTGATGTCTTTATATTAAGAGTTAATTTGTAATAATCTAACCTTTCATTGTTTTTTTTCTTCCTTTTAGATTAGATTCTAAACACGATATACAGAAGTACAGTGATATTGTTTTGGATTTCAATTATTTTAAAATTTCTGAAAATCATGAACAAAAAATTGAAAAAAACGAGGCGAGTAGTTGATATTAATTGTTAACTTTATTAGTATTAAGGTAGTTCACTCGTAAAACGGCTTTTCTTAAGAATTCAATAAAATTGAAATATAAGGTTAATGAAAGTGTCTTTTATGTAAATAAAAAAAATTAAATTTTTTGACCATCTGTGAAACGAGATATTAACAATCAAAATGTGCATAATTAACACTCTTGAAGCCTCTCATGTACACAAGTAATGCATTTATTTCCAGATATCTCGAAAACTGTCCTTACCATATTTTTTAAAAAACTAATGTAATGTAAATCAAGAAGTTATAAAATTTTCTAAAGAAACGCTGAATTTTTTGACCTTCTTAGTAAAAAGATATAGATTTTTAAAATAAATATATTTTTAAAGCAATCGACGCGTAGTTGCGTAAAATTATTACAACTTGGCAACGTTGTATACGCTGCAATCAACGCGTTGTACCAAACTAACACTCGATCAGCTAAGAGGATGTTATAACCTCGCGACGTTTCCTTGGAAAATTAATTCGTCCACTGTATTTGAGAACTGGAATCAGCGGTTCTGTTTGAACCTTAGATAAAAAAGACCAGAGATATACACCGGTGTTTAACCTGCGCAAATGTTGCCAATTTCTAAAGAAAGGTTAACGGAGTGGGGGAACTGGGCAGGGACTCGAACTCTGTGGCAGGGACCGGACTTTGTTTATTAGCATCATAATGAACTATGTATTAGATTTATTTAAAATATGCGTTTAATGGAATTTTGTATTATGAAATAAATTTAACGTGATTTTTTAATATCAAACAGATGCCACGATATTTTATGTAAAGAGAAGACCTTTAATAGAATATTTCGTTAGCTATTATTTAGTATAGACTTTTCTGTAAGAGACTACAGTAAAATGTTGAAATAGAATATTGTTAATCGAGTAAGAAATAGTACTCATTGTCTAAGAGTATTATAAAAAAGCATGCGCGCAGGCGAATACTGCAAATCAAACCTTGTGAGTTGAACATTATATTTTTTCTACGACTATCACATAATATTAAAATTTAGTCAAAATGAGAAAATGCTGTTTTGTATTATAACCTCAGAAAAAGATATATTAAAGCTTGTTTCTTTAGGAATATTAATTAATATAGAGGATGCGTCACATAAAACTCTAGAAATGTATATGTCTGAAACCAGATAACATTTTAAAATTTAAACCTATTAAAAGTCATTTGGTCGCTAGGAGTGGGTGATTATCGAAATAAATTATTGATCATTAATATTAATCGATTTTTTTCGATCAATCGATTATTTTCGATCAATCGATTATTTTCAAACAATCTATTTTTGTTCGTATATCCTTTAAAATTGACTACTTGATTCTCTTTAAAAAATAAAAAAAATAGATTAATTAAAAAGCCAATTAACCGATAAATCAGTGTTTACAAAAAATAATAAACGAATTATCGTTTATTTTAAATAATCGATTATTTTTAATTTCTATTTTTTTTTTTTCGTATTTCCATTGAAACATTATTCGATAATCTTTGAAAAATCTAAAATAATCGATTAATCAAAAATAATCGATTAATTAAAAAGTCGAATAATCGATAAATCGATTTAAAAAAAAAAGAATTATTTCCTTTAAAATCAATTATTCGATCATTTTTGAAACATCGAAAATAATCGATTAACGGAAAATAACCAATTAATTAAGATTCTACGATAAATCGATTTTCCAAAAAAAAAAAAACTGAATAATTATTGATTATTTACAAATAATCCTTTCCTTTTTTTATATTCCTTTTAAAACTGATTATTTAATTTTCTTTGAAAAATCGAAAATAATTGATTAATAAAAAGCTGATTTACCGATAAATCAATAATTCTATAAAATAACCGAAATATCAATTATATAATATAACCGATTATATTCGATCAATCGATTATTTTTATATAATCTATTTTTTGTATTTTAAAACAAATTATTCGAATACCTTTGAAAAATCGAAAATAATCGAATTATCTAAAATAATCGATTAATTTAAAAAGTCTATTAAACAATAAATCGATTTTTCTAAAAAATCGATTATTTTCAATAAACCGAATATTTTGAATAAATCTACTCTCTTTTTGTAATTCCTTTATAATCGATTATTCCATTACCTAAAAAAAAATTATTAAAAATGTTCGATTAATCAAAAATAATCTATTAAAGATAATCGATTAATTATAACGGATAAATCGATTTTCATGAAAACGATAAATCGATTATTTTTGTAACCCCTATCGGTCGCATGCTTTTATCAGAGCATTTAGCTCCAAAATTTGGAGATTCGGATTTATTGATCCTGTTATCTTTGAAACCGCATTCGATTGTATAATAAATATTGCTAGAATTTAGATTTTTTTAGTAAACGAAGATATTTTTCGAGTTGTTTAGGGGTTTATAATGTAACATTTTACTAATAATATGACTAATTTCCGTAACTTTAGTATCTTTTGCTTATACTAGATCATATTGCGCGTTTTACTTTGTTTTAAGATTCAAATGTCACTTTTGATTTAACTGCAAATAAAATAAACCTTGAAATTTTAAGTAGGTGAACCTGTATGTCATCTAATATTCTTGTAAAAATATCTAATAAAGGGCTAAAAACCACTTTTAGTAAATATTCTTATAAAACTACTTTTTAAAAACAAAATTTCGTTAGTAACAGTGCCTATTTACTTCTTATTGAGATTAAATATTTATTGAAACCCCTTAATGCGGATCTGAAGTATTCAGCTCAAAGAATCATGGCGACTTTATGTCAAAACGTCAACAAATATTTACCGCTGAAAACGAATATATTTCTTATTTTTCATAACATTAACACATATTATTTGTATATACAATTTTTCACCATACATCGTGGCATTTTCAACTTGAAATTGAATAACTAAAACACTTTAAATTGCTAATAACACCAACAAATAATTCAAAAACGGCGGTCCATAAATGATTTACTCACGCGGAGACAAGCAAAGAATAGAAATTTCGGAGCAATTCGGGTGGCGTCGTGAACACAATAATTTTTAATTGGTGGGTTACTTAGGTTTGGAATAGACAACATGCGCAATGTGCAATGTTACATCTCCGGTCTCTTTTATCTAAGGTTTGAATCAAAACAAACCCTTAAAATTAATATGAGGAAGTCACAAATTTCTATAGCAAACCATTCATGTATTTATGAGGTTGCCGGATGGATTTTGTTAAAATCCATATATATAAGCTTACATGTGTTTTGTAGTCTCTTACAAAAATAAAATTGATTAGCATTGAGAATCTCGAACTATTGGTATTCACCATTAAGCGATATTTTTATGTACGACTGTCGCGAGTGAACTACCTATATTTATTTTTTCTACATACAGAGGGTGTCCTGAAATTGCGTGTACAATAGAATAATTATTCCTGTTTTTAATTTATTATAAAACACCTAGTATTCGTATTATAACAGTTTGATCTTTTAAAATAAAGAAACAACGGATATTTTGATTTACCTTTGTTGGCCTCTACCGGCCAAACGAAGCAAGTCGGCATATAGGTAAGTTTGGTTAAATCAACCTATTTGATATAAATCTGTGGTAGGTCCATGTACATGCAACTTCTGGTATATTAAAGCAACTGACAAGTAACATTTCTAGGCACTTAGGGATCTAGATGAAGAATTCCGAGACAATCACATAGAGATTATTAAACGATTTTACTTGGTATTTGAAAGTATACACACATATATTACAGATCTAAATCAATTTATTGATGAACTAAACGAGGGAATGTATATTCATCAAACTCTTGAAAATGTTTTCACCGATATTGAAGGAAAACAAGTCATGGTAAGATTATTAAAAATAAATAGTGTTACATTTATTTAGTATAATGAGATAAATTAAGATATGTGTGGTTCGTAGTCAACCTGCAATGGTCAGATGAGACTTGAATTTGAAAACAGTACAACAGCCAACAAATGTTTGTGGAGTAACTTCAATAACACTGAAATTCTAAAATAATCATAAATTTTGTTTAATTTCAATTTAAATTATGTTTTAAGATTATAACCATGTTACCAAAATAATAGTGAGAAAATTTCATGAATGTGTAATGGAATGATCCAAAAGTTACAGTTACAGATTTTCGAAGCTTACGGGATAGTAGGAAATGTTTCCATTGGCGAGAAATTTTAATGTTTTACAGGAATACGACAATTACGCATTTTAATTTGTACCCAACAATTATTTCTAAATTTTTCAACATATTTTCGGTGAAATATATATTTTTCGTGATCCATCAATCAAATATTTTTTCCACGCCGTCGCACAGTGCGGAAAAATGTTACTTTTTTGGGCAAAAATTGAAATATACATAGTGCTTCGATCTTGATGTTTGTTTTTCTTAAAGATCGGAAAAATACGGTGGCTGCTATTTTACTTTAGTACAAAAATATTTATTTAAAATCAAAAATAAAAATGAAATACATTTTATTTCCCATTAATACCCATTTTTATAATTTTTTTTTATAAATACCAATTTATTGCCAAATTATCTTATGATTTAAGACTATAATTTAAAACTTTGACTTTTCGGAAATAAAACAAAAGTAATAGGTATAAATTCAGATTTATTTTTAAAAAATCTTGACATATTCCGTGTGGAATTTGCTAAAACAATTGCGATCCTTATTTAGACATAAAAATACTGAACATTTGCCACATAATATCTGGGATTTTCCTTTACAATCTGGATATTTGCACCTGTGTCGTTCTTCACTTACTCTTGGCAAATGATTCAAGTTGTCCGTTCTTATTTCCTGGGCTGGAATCTGCGAAAAAGGATATTTCTTTGTTTTTGAGATCTAATTGAGGTTGTAAGCTGGTACTTGGTCGGGAGTCGGACAATCGGGCGCGGCCGTTCGGGCGCCGCCGTTCGGGCGCAGCCGTTCGGGCGCCGCTGTACGGGCGCGGTGTCAATCGGGCTCGCGGTCGGTCGGGCGCGGCTGTTCGGGCGCCAGCCATTCGGGCGCGAAATTTTTATATTTCATAATAATAAAGAAAAGCCCACTGGTAATATTTTCGAGATTTAGCAATAAATATAATTCTCACCATAATAATAGAATTATTAATATATTTTAAGAGCCTACGTTCGTAATGTTATTTTTTATTTTTATGTGATTTTCTTATATAAATGCTACTTCTTTCCGGACGATGTTATGACGTCGTCTTAGTTTGTACCATGCAAAAATAACTATTTTAGTTTTTTATTATTACTTATCCCTAAATATTTTTATTTATTGCTAATAATTCAGGAAAAGAGTGCAATACAATACATTTATATTATTTCTTAAAGATATTCAATAAGTACACCAAAAGCAGCATATTTTGGGATTTTCCAAATCTTTTCTTAGTTACCTGTAAATTACTACGGGTAATTTTAATTCGTACAATTTAATATAAGTACATAATTTGTTTGCAATTAATCCCTTATTCCTCAGATAATTAACATAATATTTGTATGTAATCCCTGATTTCTCAGATAAATTAACCTTGAAATCGTTTCACTTAAAATTTAATATCTGAGTTGGTGAGGTGGGGATAAACAGTTCGAAAATAATAAATTTTTAACATTACTATAACAGTTGTCTTTTAGCTTTGCTTGCTACATTTTACGCTTTGACATTGTGATTTTTTCTGCTGTTTCCTTTTATAACGACTGTGCTTCCCTCACGTTTATTTTGCCTATCTGCTATTTTTCTTCTTCCTACAATTATTATTTTTATTCTGAGTACTCGCTTTTGATGATGGAAGTGGTTTCTAAAGCAGGAAAGAAAAAATATGTCAGTAATGGATACTGTTACGTTTTTGACAAATTAAGTGTGTGTGCAACTAAAGAATATTGGCGTTGTGAACTTAAGAACAATGGGTGTAAATGTCGTATCCATATATCGAATGATGTAATAATAAAACAAATTAATAATCATTCCCATGACAGTAACGCAGCAAAAGTGGAAGTTGACTGCTTTCGTGGTAAAATAAAAATTCGTGCTAGAGAAACTATGGAACAAACGTGCCAAGTGATTAATGCATATCTTAATGAGGCAGATTTATCACAGGCTGCACAAGCAGCTTTACCAAAAAATGCAGTTTTGAAGAAAATGATACGAAGGACGAGAAACGTTATAAATGCTGCACCTCCAGCACCGTTGCTGATAGAACTCTTGATGATTCCTGATGAATACAAATTCTTTAAACATAACGAAACTGCAGAGAACTTTTTAATATCGGACAGCGGACTAGAACCATGGGACATTTTCTACGGCACCGCAGTTTTTCCAACAAATATATGTTGTTATGGCCGAAAGATTTGGTGTAGAGTCCATCCTGTGGCTTATGCCCTGTTGTCAAATAAGCAGACTGCAACGTATGCGAGAATGATAGCATTACTAAAACAAGTTGAACCAAATTTAAATCCTAGGAAGATCTCATGTTATTTTGAATTTGCCGCTATTAATGCGTTTAGAAATGAATTTCCAAATGTTCAAATTCTAGGATGTTTGTTACATTTAACAAAAAATATGAGAGAACATTTGGGCGAACTTCACCTCATGGGAAGGTATAATAATGAAGCCGATTTTGCATTGCAAGGACGTATGATTACTTCTCTGGCGTTTGTGCCTATAGAAGATTTAGATGAAGCGATCGATGAGTTATCGAATATGTTGCCTCCCGAATTGGAACCTCTACTTCAATGGTTCGAGGACAATTATATAGGACGTCTTAATCGTCGTGGCAATGGAAGAGGACTGGCAATGTTTCCTCCAGAAATTTGGTCAGTTTATAATCGTGTGCTGTCTAATACAGACAGAACAAATAATCATGCCGAAGCAGCACACAGACAATTACAAACTGAATTATCAATGAGCCATCCTACGATTTGGAAGCTGATCACTAGTTTAAAAAAAATTCAGCGAGGTAGGGATGTTTTTTACGAACAATTAGTTGCTGGCAACGAACCGCCAACAAAAACACAGGCCTATATACATGCGGATAGATGAATTAAAAATTTAGTTAAAAATTACCAAAATAAAAATAAAGGGTGTACCAACAAAAACTCCCAGGCCGGATATTTTGGAAACTAATAGAGATATTTTATTTTTGTAAAAGCCAGTTTATAGTGCGCTAAGAGAGCTTCAGTTTTAGATATAAATTAATTTTAAATAGGTCAATATGTAGATGGCGCTGCGTACAATATTTTTTTTTTCGATGGGAGGATCTTTCTTATATAGCGCATCTTGTAAAAAATGCATTTTAAAGCAGATTTTGTTTTATAAACTAATTCTATTAATCCAGCCATTTTTTATATACAGAGTGGGTCACTCAAAACAGTTTCATCCTGTTTTTCGGCATTAATCATTGGATTTTAAGAAAATGCTTAAACAGGTTGATTTTTATTGCAAATTGAACACATTCTTACAATACAGATATCTGTCATGTGTCAACCTCCTCCCTTCCACTTCTTCAACCCCTTAATTTTAAATAAGGAATGTACTATGTACGACACATAATTGAAAAGGTACTTTTGTGGAGAAGTAATAAATGTGGCTGTTTATTGCGATACTTTTAATTTTAGCGCCCTCTATCGGGATAAAAACACCTGTAATGTATTATAAAGTGTGACACTTTTTTTCCGCTAGAGGGCGATAAAATTAAAGTAACGCAATGTACAGGGTGGCTCACGCTCAACGGGACGGAGCTTTATGGGAAAACGACCAAAGAAATAAAAAATTCGTTTGGGAGGAATACGTAGGTTACAGACGGCTACAATTTAAAATTTGTTAGATGTATACAGGATGTCCCACATAAGAAAAAAAAAATAGTTCATTAAAAATTATTCAAACAAGAGTAAACAATTTCTGGGAGACTTTTTTTCCTTAAAAATTCAAATAAATCGAAAACTAATAATAATAGTAATAGGGAACCTTTAGTTAACTGACATTATTTTTGAAGTAGTTTTTAATTCTAAAATAAAAAACAGGGTGTTCCATTAAAAATAATATAACTTTGTATATTTTCTCTTATGTGGGACATCCTGTATACATCTAACAAATTTTAAATTGTAGCCGTCTGTAACCTACGTATTCCTCCCAAACGAATTTTTTATATCTTTGGTCGTTTTCCCATAAAGCTCCGTCCCGTTGAGCGTGAGCCACCCTGTATATAAATATTTCTGAATTCCCCATTAAATTACCTTTTCAATGATGTGCCACACATGGTGCATTACCTATTTAAAATTAAAGTGTTGTTGAAGTGCAAGGGAGAGGATTGACACATGACAGATGTCTGTATTGTAAAAATGTTTTTAATTTGGAATAAAAATCGACCGGTTTTAGCATTTGATTAAAATTTAATGATTAATGCTGAAAAACAGGATGAAACTGTTTTGAGTGACCCACTCTGTATATCAAAAATGGCTAGAATTATCGAATTAGTTCATAAAACAAAATCTGCTTAAATATGCATTTTTTACAAGATGCGCTACATAAGAAAGATCCTTCCATCGAAAAAAAATTATTGAGAGCAGCGCCATCTACATATTTACCTATTTAAAATTCATTTATATCTTAAATTAAAGCTCTCTTAGTGCTCTGTGAACTGACTTTTGCAGAATTAAAATATCTCTATTACTTAACAAAATATCCGGCCTGGGAGTTTTTATTGGTACACCCTGTACTATATTAGAATTTTTACGTGGCATTGTACACAATTTTCTGATGAATCCATAATATATTTGTGTATAAAAAATTATATATATCCGCAATAAAATTTTATTATTTTTTATATAGTTGTTTTATTTTTAAACTAGTATACAGTCCCCGAAAAGATTGGTTTTATATTATCATATATTCTGGTGGTGTCAAAAATAGGTCGATTGAACCTAACTGTACAAAAGTACAAATTTACATAATGTTTTTCCAATATTTTGGAAACTAAAATTTTTATTGCCTTAGGCCCTAGGTAATAAATATTATTCTCACTCGCCATTGCAAGGCTTGCTAAATTCCCAATAGCTAATGTTCATAAGACTGTGTATTTTGACGTTCATGAAAAATGTTTAATTATTTAAAAAAGAAATGTTAATCACAATTTACAATTTTCAGTATGTATTATTTTTATTATTAAATTTATGATACGTGCATAGAATTTCGCGGCCGAGTGCCCGGCGCCCGAACGGTCGCGCCCGATCGTCCGCGCGCCCGATCCTCTTCGCGCCCGAACGGCGGCGCCCGATCGGCCGCGCCCGAATGGCGGCGCCCGAACGGCCGCGCCCGAATGTCCTAGACCGTACTTTTTTTTTTTTTAATGGCACTGGATATAACCAAAAGGCCAGACTATTGTAGTAATCCATAAATCTTTAATTGTTTTATCCGTATTTGGTCTTCTCCTTTTTCTTTCTGAACTATAAGCTCTGGTCAAAACTTCTGCGATACCAAGTTTGAATTCTGAAAGTGGTAGGTATAAATCATTATTTTTTAGGGTTCGCCTCCACAGTATCCAGCTATTGACGCATATCATATCCAGGAAATGGAAAAATACCCTCATATACCACTTGTTGGATCGAATTTGGATTCGGTAGTATCCTAACATAGAATCGAAAAGATCTACTCCCATCATATAAGCATTATGTGTATACCACAACACATTAAGGACAGGTGATTTCTATATGTGTCCTAGATTTCCTACAGAATCTGTTTACCATCGATACAGACTCCCAACATATGTTGACATGGTGTTCACAATTTTATTATCAAACCATGAAACAATAGATATCTCCACACTATCTAAATTGGCAAGTGCTTCAATAACTGTACTTCTACCTTTTTTTTTTCATAGCTGTTTCCTTAAGGAATTTGAAATTATGCACATGATTTCTTCTTACTGTCCCCAAAGGTAAAATATCATTTTTGGTGAGGTATAATTGTAGAGGAATGCTCGTAAACCAGTTATCAAAAAATAATAGTTTAGATTTCTTGGAATTGATTCTGAAAGTTTTACAACAACATTGCTGCTTCCTCCTAGATCTGGTTGATTATTTTCAAGAGTAGTAGCTCCACAATAAAAGTCGAAATCGTAAGAAAATCCAGACACCTCACTTATAACAAAAACCTTGTATCCCCATTTATTAGGTTTCTTGGGATTATATTGGCTGCGTTCATCCGCGCCACATGCTACCTGATCGATCTGGTAGCGCTCTCGAGTGGCACGTATGAACGGTGTATTTTGACATTTCGCTCAAGGAGCGGCCGCCATTAAAAGTAGCGCATTTTATTTACGTCTGATCGGTGATCACTGATCTGTCTTACGCACTTACGTCCACGGTTTGCTTGGTGACTAGTAGGGTTATATTAGCAATTGAAAAATAAATAAACAAACCACAAATAAACAAATCTTCAACCAGAGACATTCAACTCAAAAGTAAAATGAATAAACACCATGGAATAAACCACAATCAAATGTCACTTTTAAACATGGTTCATCCGTGCATAAAGATCGATCAGGTAGCGTAAGTGAGCGCTACTTTTGTAGCGCTCCTTGAAATGGCGCGGATGAACGCAGCCATTGTTTGAGACTTGATCGAGCTTTTGTCGGAATAATTTGTTAATCTACGGCCATATGCTCCACTTTAGGAACAAGTAAGAAACGTTCACGAATTTTGTTTAGCAATGGACGTATCTTGAAAAGCTTATCATAACCTGGCTGCTCTTGAGAATCCTGGCGTGTGTTGTCATTGAAGTGAAGAAATCGTTTGATTTCTTCAAATCTATTGTAGGTCATAGCACGTGAGATGCAGAGAATATCTAGGACCTGGTTGAAGGGAGTTGAATAATTGACATGTATATGCAAATACCGCAAAAAAATGCGAAGTTCTTCTTTGGATGTATTGGGCGGTCTTTCAGGCCTACTTTGTACACCAAAAAAGTTTGACTGTTCAGCTATATAAGTAAAAATTTCGTCGGTGAAAAGAAAATTGAAGAAGCTGAATGGGATCTTCGAGTTCTTGTATGAAAATTGGAAGTGTTTCATTTCCTTTGAATTTCACAAATTCTTCAGTAACAGCAGGGAACCTATTCTGTTAGACAACTTCTTCTTTTCCCATTTTTTTGTGTTGTGATTTTTTACATTTTTTGCTAGTCGATGTCGATGGTAAATTTGTATCACTATGAGATTTAGATGTCGAGGGAACATTTATATCACTATGCTTTGATTAGATTGTCGTAATCTAGAGAGTGGTATTTCGTATTCGCTGTCACTGTCAGTTTCGTCGATAATTACCTCTTTAGTTGATGAAGCATTGCTTTCACTATCTGATGACTCACACACAATTTTTGTAGGTTTTATGAGACTCATTAGTTCATTCTTTCGATGCTCATCATCGGACGATAAATTCTCATCACTCCCATTAGTCATTGGAATTTGTACTTTTTTTGTTCCATAGAACTTCTTGGTATTCATCTGAAAAACAAAAAATCCGTTACAAAAATATAATCTTTATCTCATATTGTTCCAAATATGGCACAAGTAAACAAAGATAGTTTTTTTTCGTTTTCACTAAATGATTCATCAAATTTGCGCGTACGGTAGTGGAGGGGATTTAGCGGCTGCCTGTGAACAAGCGAGTGTGCCAGATATGGGACAACTTGAGTTCATAGCACAAACTCTTCGGAAACTTAGAAAAAAATAATAATTTTGAATGTGTGCCAAATATGGCACAGTATGGGGTTAACACTTTATGTAGGCTGTTCGGCATGTAATACCAGCTATAGAGGCTTAAATATAACTGCTAAGTTTCTTCTAATAATAATTTAAATTTAACTAAATCTATTTTCTTCCACTACAAATGATTCTTAAAATAAGGTAAAACTTATCTATAAGATCTTTATCTATTTTTGTAATTTCAGAACTTATTTTAGAATTACTGAAAAACCTTCTAGCCGTATTTCCGTCGTTTGTTGTACCATATCCGGGTTTTGGCTTATCCACAATTAGGCCTAATCTGCTTTTAAATTCTTCTTGAATTGATTTTTTAGTTTTTTTCCATAATTTTTTTCCTCACTTCCTCTTACCTGTCATTTTTAAATAAGAAATATGGAGACAACATTCGAAAAATTTATTCCAACAATGTAAGGTGGATAAACCAAAGCGGTAAATTTCTGGCTTAGGAGGTTTTTCAGCAATTTTTTTAGTGTTCATCTTCTTAGGAGTGCCCCACAAATATAACATCTGGAACTTGTATTTGAAAGAATATTACATCTAACATTGTAAAATTAAATTCAAAACCAACTGCTAGTAATCTGGTATTAATTATTTCACTATACATAACTAGATTTTCAATTTTACTCTTCATGGAAGACTCTTGTTCTCTAACCAGTTGTTCGTTTTCTTTCATATATATAAATTTTATGGGACGACAATAAAGGACAGATGAAGGATGAGGGTAATCCATAATTCCTGATCAGTTAACGAATCTATTAACTTCATTGGGACCATAGCAATCACGAACAAAAATTCAACCATATGCGATATTTCAGTGAACTTTTGTTTATAAGTACTGTGCCCCGAACTTCCGCCAAACCCCCATTTACAAATAAGCTTAAAATTGCATTGACCTTCAGTGTTAATACTGATCATATTTAATATGCTTTTAACGGTAGTATTTAAAAGATCTTGTAGTTTTACCTCGGCATGTATTTCAGACGGATATATATTACAACTGGTTAAATGAAATGAAAAATAATGTACAACTTTTTAATTAAATAATAATGGAGAATATTTTGTATAATTGAGAGCAGAATTAAACTTCTTCATTAATGAAGTTTAATGTGGCTATTATAAACCTAATAATAATTTTATATTACACTTCACACAGAAAATATGGTCTATGTATATTAAGAGGATTATTTAGCTAAAATAAAATATTTTCTAACATAAAAATTTGTTCCATGTAGAGAATTTCAAATGAAAAATAAAAAAATTGAACTTGCCAACAAAAATGAAAATCAGTCATTATCATCCTAATTATCATAATCGTCATCATCATCATCATCACTGTCATCATCATTAATTGTTATTATGATTGGACTTATTTCGTTTATTTTATTTTCACGAGTCCACCAATCTTTTATTAGTTTCTCGCACTTGGATATACCACACTTCTGGAGTTGCAATTGAAAGTGCTTTTCGTCAAGTTTCCCAAACTGCGTCGTGACTATAACCATTAGACCCAATATGGTTGTCATAATATTGTTTTGCTATTCCCCATATATATTCGATGGGATTAAACTGGCAATGATACGGTGGTAGACGTAAAACTTGACGACCGTAACTTTTAATAATCTGATCCACAACAAAGGTTTTTGGTTTTGCGTGTATATTTGCCAAGCGTAATAATTCTAATTTTATTATATATTGAGGAAATGGTATATGTTCCTTTGTCAACCATTCTTTAATTTTATCAACAGTCCAAGAATTCGTTGGACTTTTGTTTAATACTTAAGAATGGTAAGGTGCATTGTCTAAAATAATTACGCTGGGCTCACTTAAACCTGGGAAAAGTTTTTCATGCAACCATTTTACAAACATTTCTGTGTTCATATTATCGTGATAGTTACTGGGTTTTGATTTAGATGAAAATATTAAATCAGCACCTTCTATAAAACCCGATTTCCCTCCTGCATGTAAAATTATGTGTCGCTTCCCTTCTGCATCGGTATGTTTGATGGACTTTACGTTATCATCTTGCCATATTCTCTTGGTTGCACCCCTAGAAAATATCCATGTTTCGTCTAAATTATAAAATTCGCCCCTTCTTCTTTAAATTTAGAATATTTTCTTAGAAAGTTAATTCTCTTGTGCACGACAGAACTTCTTTCACAAAGGGCCTTTCTGTTATCCTCCTATTGAAATTTGAAACCCAAGTTATGTATCACTTGCCATAGACTTGTTCTGCCAATGTCGTCAAATTTTCTATCTATTAATTCCGAAAGAATTGTATTTAAGGTCACATGTTCCTTGTTGGCCCTCATTCGATAAATGGTATCACGAATTTTAAATTTCTTTCCATCTGGAATATCTTTCGTTTTCAATGATAGGCGAGTTTTGCGGTGATCTTCTTTCGGCAGTTCACTATTGTGATTTTGTAATACTCCTCTTAATTTGGTTTCACTAATTCAGATCATCGCATACGCGTTGTTGTACAGACATTGCCGATTTTAAAGGACCGCCATTTTCTTGTTCATCCGTAAAATACTTATGTACACTACAAATTAGACTATCTACATCTAACACACGTCTAGGCATTTTTAAAATTTTCACTAAATTTCCAATATACATACAATGTCAACACTTGCAAAGAATCAATTCAACTGCAATATTTGTAACAAATTTAGTACCTACCCTAATGTTATTTTAATTTAAATCTGACCATTAGGGCAATTTTACCTAATTTCTTGGGAAGAGGCTTATTGGAACTGGTTGTCAATGACTAATTTGCATAATTTTGTTAATCCGAAACCCGCGTAAGTATAGCGAACAGACTGTATATTACCGTTTAACGTTATAAGTTCATACACCCGTGCTATTGTACGCGGATTTCGTTTTCGTCTTTCTTATTTCGGAGCGAATTCGTCTAAATTTTACTTCTATCGTGTGTTCGATAACAGACAGTCTTTTTTATATTATTTTTTGAAAAAACCCTCCCCGGAAAAGTTACACCCCTTCGAAAATTAAAAAAAATAATGGTTTTTCTTTTTTATTTTTCCTGTATATCAAGCTAAAGACACGAAACTTGGTAAACATTATCTGTCAATAAAAGTACACTTTTTGAAATTTTTTCAACCCTGAAGTATGCTTAGAAAGGGTTAAAATAATCAACCCCTAAGATATTTTTTCTTACAACTTTTTTTTAGATGAAAATTTTTTCTTTAAAAAAGTATGACAGAAAAGCCCAATTCATTGACTAACTTTTTTAACTCTACAAGTTTTTTCTAAAACTTGAGCATTTACGAGAAAAAAAATCTAATGCAATGCATTTTCAAAAAGATGAGCTAACGCGAGTGTATTTTGCGTCAAGTCTAAACTCAAACAAATAATGATTGAGAGTGAACCGTGTTGTCATATCTCAATTTTACCTTACTAGTTTTTAGCAGAATCAAAATAGAGTAAGTAGTAGAGTTGTAAGTTGTGGCAAATTATAGATAATATACAATCATATTACTAATAAAAGATATTAATTATAACAAAAATCAGTAATGAGTAATACTTATACATTTCTTGATCATTTAAAATTAATTATTTTATGGATTGTTCAGTATTTGTTACAACTAATGGCATCGGTGTACGGAGCGATATTTGTGTCTTCGTCTGTTACGCGTAAAATCCATCTCGTCGATGACGTTCTCAGTAGTGTATTTCTAACCACGAGCGTGTAACATCGGGTTTTGAATTATACGATGTGAATTGTAAGTTTTACAGTTAAGTTAGTAAGTAATCGACGTGTTTTAAGAACAATTGGTGAAAATATTAGTGCTAATAAGTGTTTAAACATTAAATAATAATATTTCTACACCGTTCTAAAACTATGCAAAAAATGGAAGACATTGAAGGGCCTTCAACGTCGAAAAAGGTAAAACGGTCGAAGTCTCGGTCGCTAAGTGAAAAACAAATTGTACTTCGAGTATTTCACTGTCTTGAAAGATCATCAGCGACCAAAAGATAACTTAGTGCATATGTGCTGTAATTCTACGGATGTACCTCCAAATAACCAACCGGGCGTTCCAACATCATTAACTTCCACAATTACAAAAGATAAATTAGTTGATATGTGCTCTGATTATACGGGTGTACCAAAATCATCAGTTTACAAAATACTAAGAAAAAACAAAATTCATGGGGAAGTACAAACGCCAAAAACTAGTAGCGGAAGAAAAAAAATCACAGTTGATGAAGAAGCAAAAAACAGTATACGCACAACTATTCACAGTTTCTTTTTCAGAAATGAGCTGCCCACTTTGCAGAAAGTTCTGGAGGCAGTTAGCGATCATGAATTGGTCCCACAAATGAGTAAAGAAACTTTGAAGAAATTGTATGAATATTTTAAATAATTGTACCCTCTCAAAAATAATAAGCACGCCTCCGATTTGGTCGTATTTCTACCTGCTTTCACTCTCAATCATTATTTGTTTGAGTTTATAGTGGCCTGTGCTTTGCATAAAAACATTAATACTGATACCAGGATTGTGTAGTGTCATTTTCTGTTACCCATCTTATTGTTTCACAAGTTTTATGATTGTGTATTGTAGGAAATATTAGTTGATTGAAAATATGAATGCATATTCGAATTTGAAAATGGCAGATTGCATTTTACATACGGTCGTGCTAACGGTAATTCATTGGAAGCGCAAAGACTTTATGCTGAACAGTACCCACAGCGTAGACTACCCCATCATACTACGGTCACAACTATTCACCGACGCTTGCGGGAACGTGGTAATTTTGAAAAAAGAAGTTATGATTCTGGTCGTACTAGAGAAGTTAGAACTGCAGCTGTAGAAGAAGCCGTACTTAATTCAATTGAAGAATTCCCAGAAACTAGTACCAGGAGAATAGCTCGTGTCCTACATGTAAGTCATTCCGTTGTTTTTAGAACAAATGTTGTATCCCTATCATCTTCAACGGATGCAGGCGTTAATGATTCGAGATTTTTTACCCCGTGTAATTTTTTGTCAGTGGCTTATTAATATGATTGGCCAAGCACCACAGTTCTTAGGTAATATTTTATTTACTGACGAGGCGAGTTTCTCAAGAGACTGTATTAGAAATTTTCACAACAATCACCTTTGGGCTGACGAAAATCCTCATGGCTTTTTTGAAGGAAATCATCAGTATCAATTTTCATTAAACGTGTGGCTCGGAATTATTGATAATCATTTAATTGGTCCCCATTTTCTTCCGCTATGATTAAATGGTGAAGCATATTGTCATCTCCTTGAAGAATTACCTGTTCTTCTTGAAGAGGTTCTCATTCAAATTAGGCAACATTTATGGTTTATGCACGATGGTGCACCAGCTCATTTTAGTATACGTGCAAGAACTCACCTGCATGAGGTGTATGTCAATCAATGGATAGGTCGAGGAGGACCTGTAAACTGGCCAGCCCGCTCCCCTGACCTTAATCCTTTGGATTTTTGCATATGGGGATATCTGAAATCTTTGATATACACAAACCCAGTTGAAAATATCGATGATCTGCGAAACCGCATTGTAGCAGGGTGTGAAACTATAAGTAATTCTCCAGGAATATTTCATCGTATACGCAATTCTATGAGGAAAAGGGTAGATGCTTGTATTGAAGCTGAAGGCGGTCATTTTCAACATTTATTATAATTGTATTGTCGATATTCGACAGGTTTTTGTTCATTGTTTGTTCACTTTTGTTTTTAGTTGTAGAAGTCTTGAGAATCATAATTTGGTTGGCTGTTGTTTAATAAAATGCTATTTTACATGAGCTTATTTATTTTTTCTCATAAATGCTTAAGTTTTCGAAAAAAAACTTGTAGAAATAAAAAAGTTAGTCAATGAATTGGGCTTTTCAGTCATACTTTTTTAATGAAAAAATTTTCATCTAAAAAAAAGTTGTAAGAAAAAATATCTTAGGGGTTGATTATTTCAACCCCTTCTAAGCATACTTCAGGGTTGAAAAAATTTCAAAAAGTGTACTTTTATTGACAGATAATGTTTACCAAGTTTCGTGTCTTTAGCTTGATATACAGGGAAAATAAAAAAGAAAAACCATTTTTTTTTTAATTTTCGAAGGGGTGTAACTTTTCCGGGGAGGGTTTTTTCAAAAAATTTTATACTAAACACTCACATTAATTTTCATCACAGAATCACCCCTTTAATTTTTTCGGTGTTATTTAGATACTATATTACTAAATTTTATAGTGAAGTCTTTATATTTTTATGTTTCTATATTCAAATAAGGTACCTAAAATTTTTGTGTTGTAATTTACTTCCGAGACAAATAATGAAATCTTAAGAATGATATAATATAGTGTTAAGTAACATTGTGTGTTTTAAACATTTTTCCATAATTTTTATAATGAAAGAAAATCTTCTTTCTATTAATATAGCAACTATGTTAGATATTCCTGAAATTTTCCTACTAATATTTTGGTAAAGTAGTATAGTAGATGTGTTCAAATATTTGATTATTTTTTAGGGTGTTGTGTATTTTTTGAAGATCAATAAAATATTGTATAGTATATTTTTTACGAAAATATAATTTCAAAATAAAAAAGAACATCCTACCTGCTCATTGAATAATATACTATTATCCCATGAATAGTTTCTATTGTGTATTATAACCATTTTTAATTTTTAGTGTGAAGCTTTATATTTGTATGGTTTAATGTTACTAATTGTCGATGCGTTTATAGATGGAGCTATCAGAGAAAGATTATTAGTTTCATATTATAGATATGCACCTGAAAGACAAGAAACTAAAAGTAGCATCGATGAAGTTTGTAAATTATTACGTGATACTGGCTATAATGCCTCCAAGAAACCTGTTACCTATCCTGAGGATTACTTCAAGTAATACATAAAGTATATAATTTATATCTTAAAAATTATATTATATTAAATTTTAGGAGAGTCAATCTTAAACCAATCTATGTAGACTATGTAATTGGTCGTTTAAGATCTGATGATATTTATGGCCAAGTTTCAGTGTATTCACTTCCAAAACACAGAAGTACAGCACTAGCAAATCAGGCAGCAATGTTATACGTTTGTTTGTTTTTTTCTACAGATATTCTCCATTCTCAGACAGCAGTTATGAGAGAAATTGTAGATAAATACTTTCCGGACAATTGGGTCATATCTTTGTATATGGGACACACGGTTAATTTGGTAGAGACATGGGATTCTTTTAAAGCTGCAAAGTCTGCATTAAATAATACACTAGAGATTGTTAATGTTAAGAGGTCAGTTTAATTATTTTTTTTTTTTTTAACTTTTTTCACCCTTCCAGGATCTCAACACCATTTGGGAGTCCTACTCATACACACCACATATTTACAATTTATTTTCTGCTTTTTATATTTTAGTTATGCTAATTCGTATGGTACAAGTGTATCTAATCTTCTCAAATTAACAAACTCGTTATTGAAGGAAGGCAACATAACTAACGAAAATCTGTTAAAAGACATAAATAATATTATAACTACAATCAGGGAGTGCAATGTAACAGTACGTTGGTTAATGTTGCATACAGTCCTCAAACCTGGTCAAGTTGATAAGGTAAAAAGATTGAAACAACTTCGGGAGAATGTGATATCCGAAGCTAAGTGTGATCCAGGATTGTTGTTTAAATTACTGTTAAATACCGCCCAGTTGGAATTGATCGTTAGAGATTTGTATAAAGAGCTATTACAAAATAAAGAAATTCAATGGGAAGAGTTGAAAAGTGAGAGTAATAGTAGATTGTTGGAGTTGTCTGAAGTATTTGGTGGTTCAAAACCGTTGACTCGGATACAGAAAAATGAAAATTTGCAACTGTGGTTTGTTGAGATTTCCAAACAAATACAGTCGCTGATTCAAGTAAGTGGATGTTTTTATTTTTTAAATCCTAAAAATTAGTTATAAATAATAGATTTATTGCCCAACAGGTATTTATATTTTTTAAAAATTAAAAATTATACAAGTTGCAGTATAGTTGTATAATTACTACACTATATAAAAGTTTATATACGTTGACAACTTAAAGAACAATAACAAAATATAACGAAAAAGAAAACAGTTTATGTAAAAAAATTAAATAAGTCAGAAGTAGTAATGATTGAGGCGGCAGTCTAAAACGGGCCTGTTCAGAGATCCCAGCCGTTACATATCTAAGACACGAACCGACAGAAAATCATAAAATATTTCGCTCAAAACTATTTTCTTTAAATTCGCTCGCTAGGCGATGGTCAGGTTAAAGCATTGAATGATAAAAACACATAAACAGTGATGCCAGTTCAAGTTCTGATATATTTGTATTTTTTGTTGTTGAAATATAAATAGGTATAGTTGCCACAAAATTATTTAAAAAAAATGTTAATAATATTTCAAAAATACGGATGAAGCATTCCAAAACCGAACACATACAATTTTAAAAACAATAAATAAGAGGATGTGTGTTTGTGATTAGATTTAGGTTTCCCTTGGCTACGGATACTAAGTCCATTCGCCAGTAAATAAGAGGATTGATTTGAGGACATTTTTTGTATAATTTTTTATTGTAAACCGTAAGTTTTATCATTAGAAGTGACCATAGCGTTATGCAGTGGCTGATGAATTAAAAAAGAAAACCTGAAGAACAAGTTGCTAGATAGAGAAAAACTGCAACAATATAACTTCGAGATAGTTCATCGAAGACGCCTTCTCCATAGCAATGCAGACATTCTTTCCAGGCGACAATGCCGGTACTGTAAAAGGCTCGAAGAACCAGAGGAGCCGATTGAAGAAGTTAGTCTTAAGGAAATCACTATCAAGCCAGAGGATGACGAAGGCGAAATTACTCTTGAAAGCCTAAGAAAGACTCAAAAAAATGACAGTGACTTGAAGGTTGTCAGAGAATGGCTCAAATATAGTAGAACTATTAAAGGGTACTTTACTCCCTGTATCGTCACAATGACCTGTTGCACCGCAAGTGGGGAGCCCCGATGGAGTACATGTAGTCCGCCAAATGGTACTGCCGAAATAGCATGTCAGAAGTGTGTTGAAGGAACTTCATAGCAGAGGATGTTTTGGTACTAAAAGGACACTGGCACGGGCTCGGGAAAGATTTTATTGGGTCAATTGCCGACGGGATGTAGAATATTGATGTAAAAAATGTGATTTATGCAATGCCAGAAAAGGGCCCAAGACAAGAAGCCGAGGTAAAATGGCATGATACCTTTCCGAAGAGCCTTTCGAACGAATCGCCATAGATATCCTCTGACTACTTTCCTTAACAGAGAGTAAAAACAAAAAAGCGGATGGAATTATTAAACGGTTTGCTAATATTAAAAATGCTTAGATACGCCACTGGTATATGGTAAATGGGTCTCAATGGAAATTTTAAAGATAACAAAAATTTTATAAGGATCATACATTCCTATATTTTTTTTCATAAACGAATCAATAGTAACATGTTTAGAACAAATATTATCATACAATATGGCGGCCATTTTGAAAGCTGTCAGAAAATTTTCAATATACGATTATTATACAAAAATGTCCCAGAAATCCAAATTTACAATAAAAAAAGTGGGTTTCAATTTAAAAATAAAAAATAAAATACGATTTTCTGATATTTCCGGAAAAACCGGAAGTAAGCCATGACGTCACAGAATAATTGAATCCATTGCAAGAAAGTACTTGTTCTAGTCTTTCAAACAAGAAAAAATTATTTCGATATCTCAATGAATAATGAAGATAAGGGGGGGTGGAACTTTTAAATGGCCCACCCTGTATAGAATATGTTTTGTTCTATCTTGTTTTTTTTTAATAAAAAAATATCTAATAAGGTAGCTGCAATAGGTAATCACTATACATAGAAAATGATTACAAGAGAAAAAAAGTATAGAGATTAAAAAGAAAAAACATTAGTTAATTTTCCGGTTAATATATATCTGTCCTTTATATTTAAATATAATTGTTTGACTGCATTTATGGTTAGTAGATAACCATCGAAGGAATCAGGTCTTGTTAACTTGCCAATACTAGTCTGTTTATACAAATTTGTTAATAGTTACTACATCGGTAACAATAAAAAAAGCCCAAGCATTTTCTATCGTCCGGTTTTGCTACTTCCGGTGTAGTGATTTTGGCCACGTGACCGGATATTTATGTTTTTCCTCAAAATTCTGGAGTTAACTTCAATGAATTTTTTTCTGAATCTAAGATTACATTGCAAGCATTTTGTGCCGGCGAAAGGGTTGAACCAAAAAAAATGCAATTGTTTTTTGAAATATGTGTAAAATCGGAACCAAAATTCAAAAAGTGGTTTAATTGCTCCCAAAATATTTGTATGACGCTTAAATAAAAGTATTGCTCTTACAATTATTTTTTATTCAATATTTCCACCTATTCAGCCTTTTGTTATCCCGGATTTTTGAAAAAAATGTCAAAATACTAATAATTTATGGAGAATCTACTGAATATGAAGAACCTGCTGAAAAAGAAAAATGCTTGCAAGGGCAGTGCTCTTATTTAAGAGTCATACAAACATTTTGAGAGGGATTAACCCATTTTTCGAATTTTGATTTCGATTTTACACCTATGGACCTTTCCCTTCTATTACTTATGCGCAAATTCTACTTCCGCTAAAAATGTATTGCTGTTATGTTTCTTGCCCTGAGTTCCACTAACACATCCGCAAATATTTTGTTTTTTCATTGGATAATATTAGTAACACTTTTAGATGTGTGTTATTTGCGAAAGGTAAAAAGAATTACAAATATTTCATTCATTATTACTTTGTAGAACGTGGAAATATTTTGCTGTGCAGCGATGTAGCTCTCGACGATGACATTTTAACAAAGCTTGTGTAGAAAATAGAAAGTTATTGCAAGTTCACTTAAGGTCAGTCACTATTAGTGCCGCTCTTATTTTGACATCTAAGCATGCGCAGATGTTTATGTTCTAAAACAGACTTTATTAAGGGTTGTGTCTGTTCTTTAAGGGCAGCAGGTAGTGGCGACTTTATAGTTTTCGATTGCTCTCGCCGACATTCGTATCCGTTAGAAGTTTTTTAATATTAAATATTTAATATAATCGTCATTTAAACCTTCTAAAATTATAATTTCTATGTCTCTTTAATATTATAGACAACAAAAAAGATTAACTATAATTTAAAGTTTGGTGGCTGGCTTTATAGAAATTTGCAATATCTCTCTATTAAGGACAGGCACAATCTTTATTAAAGTTAGTGATCTGCGCATGCTCAGATGTCAAAATAAGAGCGGCACTAATAGTGACTGACCTTAAGTGAACTTGCAATAACTCTCCAATAACTCTCTATTAAGGTTAATCCATCACTGGTTTATTTCACCTAACATCTCCCTTAAAACTAATTACATATACAATCATTTCATTACATATCAAAGCGTCTGGGAGGACGTTTGTTTCTACCTGATACAGTTTGGTATTGAGATATTTCAATAGGTTGATGATTAACAATATGTTGATCAGGAATTTGAATATTGAGCCTCCCGATATCATTGTATTCCTGGGGTATTAACTGTTGTTTAAACTAGGGTTTGTAAATTTCGAGCATTAGTTCTGGCTATAGACTGATATCACTTTGATTTGTTTTAGTTACTGACAATCGCATTTGATGTGTATTTCTACGTTCAATGTTATTCTATGAATGATTTTTTTTACCCAGTATGATCTTGGTTCTTTTGCTTTTTCTAATATTACAGGTTTTTCCCACGTTTTATCTTTTATTGTTTTTACCACTACCTCATCCCCTTACAATAAATTTCACATTTTTTCCGAGCTTCTTGATCATAACTCTTTTTTTGTTTTTTAATGTTATCAAAAATTGTTTTTTGTACCTTTGATTTTAGTTTTCTGTGTCATTGGCAAACATGTTCTTAATTTCCTACTTTGAAGTAATTGGGCGGGCGACGCGTTTAAGTTCGTTACTGGTGTGTTATATTCTAACACAGGTTCTCGAAAATCACTATTGTCGTCACTACAAAGCTAATCCATTGCTTTGATGGTAGTGAAAATAGTTATATCTTTACTTTGATAGTAATTTTTACATTTATTCATTCATACAAGGAAGAATACCTGCAATAATAGTTTGAGGATAACCAAAATATTCGCTTGAATCGTATTCCAAAATGTCCATCCCTACCGTTTCGATTGATAACAGGTATGTCACTTAACGGAAATGGTTTTTTATAATTATTTTTCTGGTATTTTTCACATACACTACATTTATTAAGAAATTTCGTTATATCTATGGACATTTTGGGCTAAAAACATAATTTCCTAGCTTTATTTATTGTTTTACTCAATCCTAGATGACTTTTATGTAAGATATTAATCACAAATTGACGTAGCGTTTCTGGTACTATGCTCTTATGCTCTAAAAAGATGATACCAGATTTTATGTATATATCATTTTGTAGTTTATAATATGGTTTATATTTTTCTGAAATTTTGTGTTCTTTAGGTCATTTGTTATAGTAATATTTAGGGATCTCAGATAGTACAATATCTTTGGCTGTTTCAGTTCTAAACTCTTGCCTACGTTCATCACTCATGAGTAAGTGTCTAGAAACTGAATGCACCATTTCCAACATTTCAGGGTTACGAGTTGTATATTTTAGACTTGATCGTGAAAGCATATCTGCAAATAGTATCTTACTTGCTGGTACATATACAATACATTTTATAGTTCTAATCCGAAACAACCAAAAGTTTTTCTATGGACGTTAAAATAATCAGATTCAAGAAAGATATAACGATATAACTGAGACTAACATTTTTAATTGCAATTTTCTCAAAAAACTATGACTTTTGAGTTATTACAGTATAGTATCGATATGTAAACAAGTAGAGGTGGATGCGTCAAGTACGTTATTATAGACGAGTGTATGAGAGATACGAATAAATTTCACTGTAATTGATAAAACAGTTACCATATCTGTACCTATAGTAAAAAATCTAAATTCTGCTGTTTTAGGAGGATAACAGTTCTTCCAGGAAACTTGTACAATTAATACAAGCTTTAGAAGAAGTACAAACATTCCACCAGCTAGACAATAACATGCAAGTCATTCAATTTTTAGCAGAAACTAGAAAATATTTGGATCAGATGATAAGAACTATGAATATTAAAGAAGATATTCTTATTAATTTACAAATTATTGGTGATATAAGTTATGCATGGGAGTTGATCGATTATTATACAAATATCATGCAATTAGGTAAGTTTTTTTTTATTTGAATGCTACGGTCTACGTTCATTAAAATTTCTAAATCTGATAAACTTTCGACATAATTGAATTTGAATGTAAAATGTCTGAATGGTATAAACTTTAAATTACTCACGACCTAAATACCTCTCAAAGTTTATCAAATCTTCAACAATTTCTGTATTCCACGTTATTAAATTGATCTGGTCAGTAACTTTAATAACCTCAGTAGTTAACTCTAATATTTGACAGAACCACAGTTTATAGCTAAAGAATCAGTTCGCTCACTCTGCGTCGGCACTTTTGATCTCAATGTTCCAGTTTATACACTGCGCAACTCGGATTTGTATCCCTGGCGCATACAGAATCAATTCATAACCAATACAATATATGAACCGCCTATATTCAAACAGCAGTTTTCTGCGCATCCTGAATTTGTATCCCTGGTGTGGATGGTATTTTGGAACATTCAACTGGTCCAAGTGAGCTAACTGATTCTTTAGCAATAAACTGTGACAGAACTGACACTTAAGTTGTTCTAAGAACGGCCATTTTTGTTAAATATCTTGTTTTACCAGATCACGTGGTAAAGGGGTATTGTTGAAGATTTTATAAATACATGCAAAATATTTTAGGGGTGGTTATCGAAGTTATTTTTTTAAATATCAAGTGGCGCACCTTTTTTTATTAAAAATTTTTGTGTAATTTTCAAACGAACGCCACTGATGCAAGTAGACACATTCGGAAAACTCCCAAAAAATGCACATTTATCTCGCCAAAGCGTTTTGCGAGTCAATATTTTTAAAATAATTAATAAAAATTGAAAAATAAAATTTAAACCTCTGTATCTCGGAAAAGAAGCATATTTCGACCTACGTTTATATGAACTTTTTTTAACACCCTCTAAAATCTTTCGCATTTATTTACCAGGTGTCCTACAATTTTTTAGACAGGACAGTACCCGAGAATACATTAACAAATCTGGGGTAGAGTCCTCATTGTTGGGCATCAAAAAAATAGGGGGAGTATCAAAGTTTGTGTTATGCATAAAAGTTTGAATCCTGTTTTAATTTGCCTGGAGAGCGGTGGTTGTCACCGATTAGCACAACATATTTGAATCTTCCTGCCATTCTGAATATAGAATCGTTGGTTGAAGCATGTGGGTGGCTGTCATAGCCCTCAGAAGGTCTAGATACCGCATCGTAAAAACATTTTGACCCCCATATGATGGGCGCCATGATAAATAAATGTCAATAAATTTTAAGTTGGCACTACTGGCAAGACAGAATCGGCGCAAGTTTAGTAATAAGCGTAAGATCGGCGTTCGACGTATATAATCGATTTTATTATCTGTTGTGTTGTTTATTTTTTTCTTCTAGTAAAGGTTTTATTTAAAACATTATTTTTTAGTTTAGTCGTTTAGTGTTTTATTTTAATAAAAAACATTTGTGGTTTGTTGTTAAATTTTTACAGGATTTTCAAAATCTCTTTTTGTTTTGTACGTGAATGCAACAATGCATCTAACGGTAGAAGATACAAGGAAGGAATAACATTTCATGTGTAAGTTTTCACAAATATTTGTGTATTTACAAAATCAAATAATTTGTATGTTTTGTTGTAGCATACCAAAAAATGTTAGGAAAGAATAACTGATAGCCATAGGAAGACCATTGAATCATTTTGTGACTTTAGTATAAGCCCGGAAAATTTGGGGATACTAGCTGAAACGGCAAATGTGTTATTGGCTCCTTGTTAGTGACCTATTGTACAATTTTTCCAACACAAGTTCCATGATCCTTTGAACTTGACTGCACCGTACTGATGAAGACCAATAGTCAGAAAAACGTGTCGACCGTTACTTCTTTTTTACTTTTTTTTATTCGGAAAATGTCCACTATTACTACCTTGATACAATAATATTAGTTCCGTTCTAAGTAGGTACATATTATAGTTTGTATGTTTTATGCTTTATTTTATTATATGTAATAAATGATAGGAAATATACTTTTATAGTAAATAAATTGATTAAAGCAATTTTTCATATCCATTGTTTATTAATTTGTTTCATTTAATTCTTTCTTATTGAGTTAGTTATTTCATATAAATATGCGATACTTGTAAAATGTAATATTTTCTTTTAAATAGGTATATATTATGTTCGTATAAAATATTGTTCAGTTAATAAAAACAGAAATATTTTGTCTTTTATTCAAAAGAAGATTGTAAATTTTTCAAAATATATTTACCTACCCCAAAAAAAGATTAATAAAACCAGTTAGTCATATACACATTTTCTATATATTTATAGAGGTACTTTTTAAGTAACTTTCAATACATTCGAAATCTGTGGTTTTATTAAACTCAATGTAACAAATAATAATAGGTATTCTCAAAAATATTTAAAAATAAAATCGAGATGGGACTCTTGTATAATTTAGTGACTATTCGCCTATGGTTAGTGCACTGCTGTATGTCCCTGGGTTTTCTACATTAGAACAATACTGCTTCTCCACTCTAGCAGTATTTTTTGCATCTCAGATTATATTTATTAAAAAACCAAGGAATTGTTTTGGGCCTATTGCTGTGCCCTTTTCCAACATTCCCAAAGTTTTTTTTTTTTACTTTCTGCTGATTGGATCTCCGATAGCGACAACTCCATTTCTTGTTCCACTAGTTTTTTTATCAAATTTTTAAAATAACTTCTATATATTTTTTGCAATGACTTCGCTTACCTGCTTCATAATCTCTTCCCTATGCCCCAATTTCTCTAACAGGTGAGATCTTATACTCGCTCTATTAAATCAAATTATCATTATAGTTTATTTGAAAATGCTTGGTAGCACAGTTTTTATGGCAAAGGTCCATATTTTTATATAATTTTGCTATTATTCATTTTCAAATAAACTATAGGAATAGGAGTAATCTATTAGTTTTTCTAAAAATACCTTGTTACCGATGTAAGTATATCTTTCCCTAGTTAAAAAATTCGAGTTTTTATTTTCATAATATAATATAAATAAATGACCGGTTAACAATCACATTCTTTTAAATAGTACATTTGGCATTGAAGTAGGTATTTTCTCCATATTTCCAAACAGAAACAGATGGTTTACTTGTAATTTGAATTATATTACATAAATCTTACTGAATTTCTCTATAATTCTCATAGCGATATGTACACAAACTACTTATCCAATAATATATAACCGTGTAAAAATAACATTTCAAGAACGAGAAATTTTATAAAACCGGTCCTGTCTGAACAGATCTAGGAAAATCAAATAGGTTTGTCAAAGTTTTGTTCTTAATTTGAAATTAGAAATTGTGCGTCTCACTCACTTATAACTAATAACAAAGTGCAGATTATCGGTGTTCACGTATTACAGAACACACAAACTAAAAATCAGTGTAGCCAAAACATAAATTTACCTAACATAGCGACAAGCTTGAATGGGGTAATTTTTTTGTATTGACAGTATACGCCAAGCGGTATCTAGACTTTCTGAGGGCTATGGTGGCTGTATATCAAAATAATGTGAAGTTCATCATCATTGAAAGGGATACTAACGTGTAGAGCATCATTTCGGGGATCACTTATGCGGGGCGGGTTTTGTTTTCGCATTTTTAGCTTTGGATTTATTTGTATAAGTGATCCTCTTCTTATATTTTGGTTTAGAATATTTCCGTCGTGTCTTACTACCTCCCAATTTCTATGGTTGGTGTTGGCTTCCGCACTACAAATAGCGCACAGTTTATTAACTTCCTTTCTATCGTATAGTTCACTAAATATTTCTTTTGAAAGTAACTGTTTATATTAGTGTATAATATTTTAATTTCGTTCTTGAATGTGAGCTACTTGCAATCCTAGTATAGTTTCAGTGGGAGATTCGAAGTTGTCTAGTTCCATGTCAAACATCCAGATGTAAATCCAGTTGTTTTCCACAAACGTTACAGTGGTATCTATTCTGTATTCCGCCATTAATATTTTTCGTAGTCTTTCTATTAACTCCTCTCTGTTGATGTTTTTGGGTTTGTTCAGCTTTTGTACATAAGAATTTATTATTATGTCATGTATTGTAATTGGGGAGTGGATTCTGTTCATTTTCATATTGTCCTTAATTTGGTCAGATTTTTTATTTAATGTTTTTACTGGTAAGTTGGGAATTCCTGTTATTGGTTTTGTTGGTCTTTTAGGATATTTAAATGACCAAGCTTGATGATGATCTTCTGAGCCACATCCACTGCATTTTGGGGAAAGCGTGGTTGGACACTTGTTCGTGGAATGTGCTTCAGAACTTTTGTTGCATTTTGTTGTTTCTGTGCAGTTTTCTGTTGAGTGGGAAAACTTCAAACACTTATTGCAAAGCATTGGGACAGGGGACGGCGGAGAGCTCGTATAGATGGCATAATGACGGGATTTGTAATGTAATCCTTCAGAGATAAGTTTTTCGTAAATTTTAGATTTTTTTTGATAATTCTTATGAAGTTTATTGGAGATGATTCTTTTACAGTAGTGGAATTCCCCTCCAGATGAGACCATTTTTTGTGAGATTTCTTCGTCCGATATTTCGTTTTCGACAGAGGCAATAACACAAGAGTAGACTTGAGTCGCTGGAATTTTGTTATCTCTTGATGCTTGGTTGTAGGGCATTGTTGCGCTATATTCCATAATTTTATTGTTATTTTTTAAGATCTTTAGTGCATTTTCTAATATCGTTTTAGCAGTATCACTTTTTAGCAGATAGCCCTTTTTTGTTTTTAATATTATATCACTATTATTTGGTCTTGGTTCTTCCCACAAATCAGCCATTTGGATTCTATTAATAATGGTATTATTGATGTTAATATAGAACATATTATTAAATTGTTTTTGTTGGAACTCTTTCATGTGTGGTGAGAAATTTATGGATCTCTGTATTTTTATTTGATGGAATATTATTATTTTGGTTTTGGATTTGCTTTGCGTTTTTTTATAAGAAACTACGGAATATCCTTCGTTATCTTTAACTGGTTTTTTGGAGGTGTCGCTCCTCCGTTTTTATCTATTAGCCTTTTTTTTGGAGATTCCGATAAATTCTTCTAGCGATTCTTCATTCAATGACTGTAAATTCGTTAGCAAATCGTTATATTTTCTTTTCGTTGACGTGGAAATATCTTGATCTACATCCATAAATCCGGAGAATTTTTCTCCATCACTTGAACTAGACATGTTTTTTTTTTATTTTATGGACTTTGGTATTAAACAGTAAACTTATCGCTGCTATTTGCTCGCACAGAAACCGGTGTTGCTTGTTTGAAGGCAACAAGCGAACTAGAATATTATTATTATATCTATATAAATCTTTTACATGAAATAATAGTCCTCGTAATTTACATTTTTCTAAATTCTCTAAACTATAACTATCGACATTACTAGAAAATCATTTATTTCACACATTTTAGATTCATTTATTCCAATTATCTCCCACAAATCACATATTTTCCTATATTTCAAACCATTTTATCTTTTCCATTTCATGATCTTCGTTTTTCTACTTTTCTTTCACTTTTGTCCTCTCTCCTTTTCTATCAACCTCCGATTTTTTAATATTTTCCCCTATTTTCTCTTATCTAATCAACCTTTCCTTTTATACTTATTTGACAACTGTTTTAGTTTTACTCTACTATTACTTTTCTTATTTATCTTATCTTAATTTTCTTTTCATCACCCTGTATCTATTTTAATCTGAATCTAGTTCTACTTTAATTTTTTGTCATACTGTTATATTATTTCTTTTTCCTTACATTTTATTTTCTAATTCATTTGCCTTTCAATTTTCAATACTTTGTTTAAAACTAATTTAATACTTTTACTTTTCCTACAATCTGAATCTGTATATTTTTGTTACTTTCTTTTTCTTCAATTTCTAATTTTCTATTCTTCTATATTTATTTATTTAATGTCTATGTTAATTTCAACTTCCTTTGCTTCTATATTTTTTCTTCTTTATTTAATTCTAAATTTTCTTCTATTTTTCTATTTACCTTACATGTTTCTAATTTGCATCTTTCTTTTTTCATTCTCTTTATTTCTTCACTATATTTCGTCTACCTTCTATATTATTTATCCTTTATAATATTATTGTTTCCTATTTTCCTTCATCTTCTTATTGTTCTCTTGAATCTGGCATCCATATATTTCTTTATAATAAAAATTAGTGCCTTTCTTTCTTTCTCTTTCTTTCTCAAAATATAACAACATAAATGTCTATGACACGTCTTTAAATCAATATTTATTTTTATATTTAAGGTATTAGAAAAGAACCCACTTTAGTCATTAAACTACGGGCTGTATTCTTGAAACTTTCATCTGCTCTGGAAATACCCTTACTTCGTATCAACCAAGCTCATAGTGAAGATTTGATCTCGGTGTCACAGTACTACAGCAAAGAATTGGAGATTTATGTTAGAAAAGTGTTACACATAATACCTAGTATGATGTTTGAAAAACTGGCAAGGATAATAGAGATGCAAACTACCGTGTTAAAGGAACTGCCAACTAGAGTCGATAAAGACAAAATTAAGGACTACATTCAGCTAGAGGAAAGATTTGAATTTGCAGAGTTAACTAATTCGATCTCAGTTTTTAGTCAAGGTAAGTAATAGTACCTAGTTAAGTAAATAAATGGTTTTAGCCAGTGGCGCATCCAGAATTTAAGTCTGGGGGTACTGGTAATAAAGTTTAAGTTTGGGAGAGGTAGTAATAATATTTAAGATATTGTTTTTGATAATTTTAGGTATGAGAATGATGAAAAGTACACTAGTGGGCGTGGTGTGCTTAGATCCCAAGCAATTATTAGAAGATGGCATAAGAAAAGAACTAGTCCAACATATTTCTAAAGCTTTACATGCTAGTTTAATGTTTAGTGTAAAGCCAAAACAAGATGAGCTTGGGCAGAAACTTAAATTATTAGTACAAATAATGGATGGTTATAAAAGATCATTTGAATATATACAGGTAAAAAATGATGAAATATTCATTTATAGTATTTTTTTTTTTTTAATAATTAGAATGAAACAATATAATGTATAATTTTAAGGATTACATAAACGTTAATGGTTTGAAAATTTGGCAAGAAGAGGTAACTCGAATAATTAATTATAACGTTGAACAAGAATGTAATGGTTTTCTTCGTTACAAAATACATCCATGGCAAAGTGTCTACCAAAGTCGTTATGTACCAATACCAATCTATCCTTCAATAGATCAGAGTGTTAATTTTGTAGGTAGATTGGCTAGAGAGGTTATAAGACTCACCGACCCAAGGTATTTTTATATTCTATTTTACCTAACTATATATTTATTTATATGCGAAGTAGTGTCAAAAGAAAAGTATAAATGTCCAAAAAATTGCCTCACAAGTTGACAAACACTTTTTATCTTTTAATTTCACACAGTTTTGTAATAGCTGTATTGTTCTACATAATCTTATGAATCCATATTTTTATATGTACGAAAATATATAAAAAAAAATTGTTTATTCTCGCCAAAACTGACTAGCTCTACTAACTCGAGTTTGACATATGAAGTAAATGTGTAATGCAAAGGTGCGGATACTCTTACAGCCGAATGCATAGTCGATCGCCAGCGATTCACCAGCGGATCGCTGCTGATACCGCCGAGATGAATCTCTGGCGAATCGGTGGCGCGATTTGCTGGAGATTGTCACCGGCATGTCATCTCTCGCAAGTTTCCATGTTATTTTATAGGAAAAATTAGTTTTCATGTTCTTTTATGGGAAAAAATTTGATATTCGTTCATTGTTTTTTGAGTTTTAAGAAATGAATCATGATTAACATGCGAGAGATGACGGTGATAATCTCCAGCAAGTCGCCACCTTTTTGGGCTTTCGCCGGCATATCACCAGCGATCCGCTGGCGATCGACTGTGCATACGGGTGTTAGTATCGTCATAGCATCTCCTTTTTATTCTATCTCAATAAGATGTTTTGACTCTCAGGCGACGCTCACTTAGGCCGCCATAAAAAAATGAGAAAATAAAAAAATTCCGAAGAGAATTTGCACAAGTGTCAAGAAGTTGCTGAATATCGGAGTAAACAGCAGCCTTCAAGAAATTAGATCTATTCCGAAACAGATAGGGATATTGTGATGCGAAAGCCATTTCTTTTCCTTGTTTACTTCTTGCTAGCGGTATGTAGTCTAGCACTTGCCATATAGAGACAAACGCACCGCTTTGAGAAACTGCCAGAGTGATCCCTTTGCGGAGTATGATTCATAGAGAGGCAGTTCTCGATTGTTGTGGAAAGCCGAGAATATTCTATTACAGAACTGGCTTTATACAGGGTGTATCTAAATAACACCGAATAAATTAAAGGGGTGATTTTGTGATGAAAATTAATGTGTTTGGTATACAATTTTTTGAAAAAACCCTCCCCGGAAAAGTTACACCCCTTCGAAAATTAAAAAAATAATGGTTTTTCTTTTTTATTTTCCCTGTATATCAAGCTAAAGACACGAAACTTGGTAAACATTATCTGTCAATAAAAGTACACTTCTTGAAATTTTTTCAACCCTGAAGTATGCTTAGAAGGGGGTGGAAATAATCAACCCCTAAGATATTTTTTTTACAACTTTTTTTTAGATGAAAATTTTTTCTTTAAAAAAGTATGACTGAAAAGCCCAATTCATTGACTAACTTTTTTATTCCTACAAGTTTTTTTTCGAAAACTGAAGCATTTATGAGAAAAAAATAAATAAGCTCATGTAAAATAGCATTTTATTAAACAACAGCCAACCAAATTATGATTCTTAAGACTTCTATAACTAAAAACAAAAGTGAACAAACAATGAACAAAAACCTGTCGAATATCGACAATACAATTATAATAAATGTTGAAAATGACCGCCTTCAGCTTCAATACAAGCATCTACCCTTTTCCTCATAGAATTGCATATACGATGAAATATTCCTGGAGAATTTCTTATAGTTTCACACCCTGCTACAATGCGGTTTCGCAGATCATCGATATTTTCAACTGGGTTTGTGTATATCAAAGATTTCAGATATCCCCATATGCAAAAATCCAAAGGATTAAGGTGAGGGGAGCGGGCTGGCCAGTTTACAGGTCCTCCTCGACCTATCCATTGATTGACATACACCTCATCCAGGCGAGTTCTTGCACGTATACTAAAATGAGCTGGTGCACCATCGTGCATAAACCATAAATGTTGCCTAATTTGAATGGGAACCTCTTCAAGAAGAACAGGTAATTATTCAAGGAGATGACAATATGCTTCACCATTTAATCGTAGCGGAAGAAAATGGGGACCAATTAAATGATTATCAATAATTCCGAGCCACACGTTTAATGAAAATTGATACTGATGATTTCCTTCAAAAAAGCCATGAGGATTTTCGTCAGCCCAAAAGTGATTGTTGTGAAAATTTCTAATACAGTCTCTTGAGAAACTCGCCTCGTCAGTAAATAAAATATTACCTAAGAACTATGGTGCTTGGCCAATCATATTAATAAGCCACTGACAAAAAATCACACGGGGTAAAAAATCTCGAATCATTAACGCCTGCACCCGTTGAAGATGATAGGGATACAACATTTGTTCTTTTAAAATTCTAAAAACAACGGAATGACTTACATGTAGGACACGAGCTATTCTCCTGGTACTAGTTTCTGGAAATTCTTCAATTGAATTAAGTACGGCTTCTTCTACAGCTGCAGTTCTAACTTCTCTAGTACGACCAGAATCATAACTTCTTTTTTCAAAATTACCACGTTCCCGCAAGCGTCGGTGAATAGTTGTGAACGTAGTATGATGGGGTAGTCTACGCTGTGGGTACTGTTCAGCATAAAGTCTTTGCGCTTCCAATGAATTACCGTTAGCACGACCGTATGTGAAATGCATATCTGCCATTTCCAAATTCGAATATGCTTTCATATTTTCAATCAACTTATATTTCCTACAATACACAATCATAAAACTTGTGAAACAATAAGATGGGTAACAGAAAATGACACTACATAATCCTGGTATCAGTATTAAGGGCGTGCATTGGAACAGAGAAGTCTGAACAAGTCCTCCCAGAGAGGGACAAAATAAAGTTATCCGAGAGGTGCTGCCTCTAGTTAGCAACTAAGTAACAAATATACGTTCTGCATTTTCGCATTTGCGAATAAAAATGTATTCTTTTAAACTCGCAGGTACGGCCTTTTGTATGGTATAGATTGAAATTTTTTTGACTTTGCCTCCCACTTCGGTGTCACAAGCTGAATTTTTCAGGAATGAAAGTACATGATAAGCTTACCCTTATTCCGGAGGTAATACAAAATTAGACAGTGCAAAAGGGCACTATCATAAAAAATCGAGTTATTGATACCACCATATAGAAAAAAAATGCTTATTTTTTGTTGTAATGCACAATAAGGTCTTTGTAGGAAGTATTTTTTTATAATTATTTAAAAAAAATCATTTGCATTAGCCCTTATGGTCGAAAAAAAAATTAAACGTCAATATCTCGGTTTCAACCGTCCACAAATTTGTATAAAAAATCTTTTTTTAGAAATATACCTCTCATTTGACGAAAAACGAAGGCCTAAATGAGAAAAAACTATTCCTCATAAAAGTTTCGCCAATGTATTAACAAGGTAACAGTGCTTTCCCCATATTTTTTGCTTTTATAATAACAAAAATATAGCAATAAACAATTAGTTATGTCATGGTTTAACTAGAAAGCAAACATTGAAGGTAAAGTCTCTCACTCTCTATTCTTCTCTCTCAGTGCTAAAATGTATGCAATCAGTTTGACTCTCTCATATTATTTTATACACGGATTATTGATTTATACGCTATGATTTATTTTTTATTTTTTGAGGAAAATAAAAAATAAGAAAATATGAACTATTTATTGAAGATATAAACACAGTATATATAAGTATCGATTATAAACAGTAGGTAAGGCTATTGCTTTGCAAAATACAATAAATTCCCAATGTAAAAAACATTATAATAAGAATAATTAAAAGTATATAAAGCATAAATTAATAATATTATAATTTATAGTACAAGACTTTTAAACTAATCAGAATAAGATTCACCACACGAATCAACATTTTCCAAAACATTAGCGACTGTGGTCAAACTTTTTCTGCAATTTTTCTGTGCCATACAGGTAGGTGCAGGAACCGATACAGCCAATATTTTTTTCCTGCATTTGCAAATTTTGCTTTCTTAGTCTAGAACAGAATAATATTGTTAGAATATTGTACATCTATGAAAATTATCGGTGTATAGTATCTTTTTTGCATTTGCATGATGTAAGTTCTGTTATGTCTGGTGGCAGGTCGGACAGAGTCTTAGAGTGGGTATCAGACTTCCATCTTGATCTACTTTTTATTCATACTCTTTAACATTAGGAAGCTGCACCTGCGGCTTTAAAGAGCTTAGCCAAATATTTAGCTGGTGAAAACATATTAAACAATGTAATCTTAGGTCGTCTTAAGTCGGTGGCAATTTAGCAATGGTTTTTAAAGAGGCCATTAATCCCCTCAAAATGTTAATGGAAGTAACATTGGCAATTTTTGAATACATTTTTATGAAACATTTTTCAAGATTAGAGAATGTTTTCTTTTCCCAATGCCAGACTATTGGCTGGTTGTATCATAACCGGTCAGAGAATGAAAATCAGGCAAAATTTCTAGAAGGTATCATCTAAATTTAAATCATGTACTGCTAGAAATCGTCTTGAGTCTCTTCGCCCTGTTCTGAACCATATCTCTTTAGTCAAATGCTTCTTAAAATACATTTTTAAGACTAGAACATCTGTATCGTTCCAATTAATAATGCAGCGTGAATGCCCCGAATTTTTGGCTGACAATATGTGCAATAAGATACGAGTATCAGCTTCTTCGTGATTTGAATTTAAGAAATCGTCTTTTGATGGTTCAAAATTCGTCCCATATTGATATTCGCGAACCCACCACTAGTTACAAATTAAATATGCTTTTGCTGAATGGAATTTTGAAGAAGTTGCTCTGACAGAAAATTTGTTAAACGTCTTTTGTTAAATATCGAATGAATAAACAAGTTCTATTGTTGCGGAAGTGGAGTATTGGGTCGGTCAATTTCTACATTAATTGATTTCTGGAATCCTTTCTTTTGACTAGTTTTTGATAGAATGTTCTTTATAATGATCATATACCACATCTATCCTTTAAGCATTAAATTTATTTCTAAAAATATCTGCTTGTTTTCACATCGTCAATCAATTTTAATAGACTTCATTTATTTGCTATGTTGAATATAGGGTGTGTTAAAATTTTCAATTTTCTCAATTTTTTTAAATGGAATACCCTATATGTTATACCACCAATTGATTAATACAGGGTCCATTTACAAAATTGAGAAAATCGTAACTTCACGTTTTGACACACCCTATACAACATAGCAAATTAATGAAGTTAATTTTATTAAAATTGATTGACGATGAGAAAACAAAATTTGTATAACAACCTGCAGGGTGTTTTGCTTTTAAAAAGTATAGATTTGATTCGCACCTCGTTTATGGACCACCCTGTATATTTAGGAATAATTGTTAAATATAATCATACAACTTTTATATTAAAAATTTCGTCGTATTTCTAATAATAAAACAGCTATCTATCAAATATGCGTTATTGGCTAACTATTGGTATCGTTGTATAGACAAATTTTTAAAGAATTTTATGATAAGATAATATACACGATGATGCATTTTAAAAAATTGAGTAAATTGAACTTAAAATCAGTTCTATCTCCACTATTCGTTAGCTTAGTATCTTGTAAGTCTGTATATTAAACAATTTTGAGATCAATGTAAACCTACCTAAATTATGATAATTTAATTTGCGGTCTGCATCATTCTCTAATTTCAAAAAAAATTAATGCTTGGCAATAGTGTAATATTTTATAAAAATATTCTAGGATTGAATACAGTATTACTAAAATATTCTAAAAATAAAATACAGGGTATTGTATCTAAAAAATATACATTTTTATTTGCCAGGAAAAACGCAATACCCTGTATATCCAAAAATATTTTTAAAATATATATTTTTCAAATCTATATAACTTTTATTAGCTTTTATTAGATTAAATTTGAAGTTTAAAATTTACTGTTTATTCATTTTTGAATTATAGTCAAAACCTAAAGTACAGTTGAAAACTACAAGTCGAAAAAAAAAAAGCAATCCTATACTTTACTGGATACATGAAAGTTAAAACCTAATTAAAAAAAAAAAAATACATTTAAGCATATTAGATTTGTATGAATATTTGAAATATTCAATTTTATAAAACACCTAAAAGTACCATTAACACCTAGGCTCCAGTATCCAACAAAATAAGCAAGCAATAAATTTTTACCATCACTGTTACAGACATTTTCCAATCTCAAAGTATACAGATGAGGCTTTCTCTCATTACTTACATATCCTTCATGCTCTTACGCAAATATTGAATATGTTTAATTCTTACAAAATAAAAAAAATCGAATACAAATCAACTTAATAATTGAAATGATATACATATTAGTAAACTCCTAAATAAGGACCTGCATATTTGAATTTATTTTTATCTTTATTCAAGACGACTTTAGCGCCATCTATTAGAGAAGCTCCGAATTAACCTGTGGCTACTGTATGCAGTTTTAGGAAGTTTTTTTTATATTTTAGGCAATTATTACACATAAATGGCGATTTATAATTTATTCCAAAATTTACTTCAATGAGCTTTTAAGAAAATTGACGCAATTAATTTAGATATTTTAAGTGACATTTGTTGCTTTAGTATATAGCCTATTCAAAGAAGAATTATTTTCATCATCGGGTAATTATTACTGGTATATTTTTAGCTTTATTTCATCATAAGAATTACCATATTTTGGGAATTATTTTTAAACGATCCCTTATAGTTAGAGACGCCAAAAACCTTTATTGAACAGTAGTATATATCTATTATCGGCAGGAATTTTTTCACTTTTATCTTTGTTGTAGTTTCAGCTAAAAAGTCATTGAAAGAGCGTTGTGTATGCCTATGTTAAATACATTGCCCACGCCCGCCCTTAATGTTTTTATGCAAAGCACAGGCCACTAGACTTGACGCAAAATACACTCGCGTTAGCTCATCTTTTTGAAAATGCATTGCATTAGATTTTTTTCTCGTAAATGCTCAAGTTTTAGAAAAAACTTGTAGAGTTAAAAAAGTTAGTCAATGAATTGGGCTTTTCAGTCATACTTTTATAAAGAAAAAAATTTTCATCTAAAAAAAAGTTGTAAGAAAAAATATCTTAGGGGTTGATTATTTCAACCCCTTCTAAGCATACTTCAGGGTTGAAAAAATTTCAAAAAGTGTACTTTTATTGACAGATAATGTTTAGCAAGTTTCGTATCTTTAGCTTGATATACAGGGAAAATAAAAAAGAAAAACCATTATTTTTTTTAATTTTCGAAGGGGTGTAACTTTTCCGGGGAGGGTTTTTTCAAAAAATTTTATACCAAACACTCACATTAATTTTCATCACAGAATCACCCCTTTAATTTTTTCGGTGTTATTTAGATACACCCTGTATAAATAGCGCGAGTTTGTCGACGGACGGGAGGATTCAAATGAAGTGTTGGACAGTAAAGATAAATTGTAATAAATAAATTGGAATTGTGAGTATCTAAGTATTATATAAATTAATTAGTACGTTATAAATGAATTGTAAATAGTGTTTTAAATAAATAAACCATAAGTAAATTAAACAAACGTTACAATATAGGATATCATTAAACGTGTTATAAAAATTTTACGGCCGTGAAGATTCTGAAGAAGCCTATTTCTCAAGATAATGTCGTTGATAGTTCGGCGTCAGCTGATGATGGTGTAACAACCAACTAGCCTAAAGATCCATTTGTAACAACTGATAGGTCTTTAGCTAGTGTTGTCAATATACTATTGTTGCGGGTACAGGGTTTGGTGACTCCTCATACCTTTAACTTTAACATATTCCGAAGACTGTAGTGAACCCAGCTAGCACAAAAACATCCCATCTACGTTAATAAGCTGCAATTTTAGGCTCTTTAAGCTCGCATGCAATGTACTGTAAATGTAACCCTTATCTCCCTGCAACTACCGAATGTCCGCAACGGCAAGACTTTTATAGCACATCTCACAGAAGTTACAAAGTGAAGTTCGAAAAACATCACACTAGCACTTTTACGGTACTTACCCCGAAAGTTGCTCTGAAACGTTCTATTGATGTTATAATGTGAATTAGATATACAGCAGTATACAGTGTGTCCACGGATGGGCTTAACTATACTTGTGAAAATATTTATTTTAAATTAAAAAAGTAATTCTTCATAATTTCTTGCTTGTTAAATAAATTCGATTCACATTGAGAAATTATGAAAAATAACTTTTTCTTTAATTTAAAATAAATATTTTTACAAGTATAATTAAGTCCATCCGTGGACACACATTGTGTAATGTAATACAGAGAGGCTGAAATTGAGGCTATAGTAAAATCTCAATCGAGACATGAAAATTTCAAATAAAACAAAATATTTATATAAATTTATTATTAAAATGTTCTTGAAATCAAGTACCAATATAGCCCAATCGGATTAGGTGAAGAACAGGCTTGAGATTCTGAAAAATTCGAAGTAGCAATTTTCCTTCGGAATTCGTTGGAGGGGGTCTGTGGTAGTCTAAATTCAAAAAGTTGGGATTCCAAAGTTGTCGTTACCTCCGCCAGCTTGATTTAAAGGGTTATTTTTTGTATCTTGAATAACTCATTTATTTTCAATTTTACACGGAAAATAGTTTTTACAAAAGTTATTTATAATTAAATTTCCTGCAATTCTGCTTTGTTGTCGTTACCTCCGCCAGCTTGATTTAAAGGGTTATTTTTTGTATCTTGAATAACTCATTTATTTTCAATTTTACACGGAAAATAGTTTTTACAAAAGTTATTTATAATTAAATTTCCTGCAATTCTGCTTTTTTTTGTACGATCGATTTTTTTCGATTCATACCCGAAAAGAGGGGGTGAATTTTTGGTTATAGAATAACTCGTTTATTTTCAATTTTACGAGAAAAATTGTTATAAACAAAGTTGTTTAAAATTAAATTTCCTACAATTCTGTTTTTTTTGTACTCTTAGAAAAAATCGGAATCATAATTGTACCAAATAACATTTTTGAAAATCAGCAAAAAAAAACAAACAGAAAAAATAATGGTACAACATCAATAATAAACGTGACAATACAATACTTAGGTTCACCCCCACTCTTCTTAGGGATAAATACAAAAAAATCGATCGTACAAAAAAAAAACAGAATTGTAGGAAATTTAATTTTAAACAACTTTTTTTATAACAATTTTTCTCGTAATAGACGAATGGTGAGGATAATCAATCATTTAAGTTAACCTAAAATATAAGAGTTCAAATATAAAACGACTGCAGAATAGATAAATTACATCAATCACTGATGGACCAATTATTGAATAAAAGAACACACCTTATATCACAAACACAAGTACACATGTGGGATAGAAGAAGCTACCTAGAAAGCACTGAACGATTGGACAAAATTAGCTAAATAGTATAATAATGTACCAATATTGCAAAGGTTCACTAAAACCTTAAATGGTGAACGATGATAAAGCTAGATTGGTGAAAAATAATAAACGAATACAACAATGACTAGGTACATATTATTATATTAGATTATTAGAGGATAGCTAAGTTCGCTGATTTCTTACCTAAGACGCAGAGATATATCTTTTTTAAATCAAGCCTTTTAACTTTTTTGCATAGATATTTATAAAGTGCTATAATGTAACCTAAATATGACAATTTATTAGAAGAGCATAAATTATATTTTTATATAAAAAGATTTTACTTCTCAATACATTGAATAAAAAAGAAATTGATAACTTGTTTACCTATTATTAATTAAAGGAAATTATATAGAAATTAAAAAAATATGCCTTACTTTGTTGTTTTAAATAATAATAATAATTATAATAATAATAATAATAATAATAATAATAATAATAATAATAATAATAATAATAATAATAATAATAATAATAATAATAATAATAATAATAATAATAATAATAATAATAATAATAATAATAATAATAATAATAATAATAATAATATAATAATAATAATAATAATAATAATAATAATAATAATAATAATAATAATAATAATAATAATAATAATAATAATAATAATAATAATAATAATAATAATAATAATAATAATAATAATAATAATAATAATAATAATAATAATAATAATAATAATAATAATAATAATAATAATAATAATAATAATAATAATAATAATAATAATAATAATAATAATAATAATAATAATAATAATAATAATAATAATAATAATAATAATAATAATAATAATAATAATAATAATAATAATAATAATAATAATAATAATAATAATAATAATAATAATAATAATAATAATAATAATAATAATAATAATAATAATAATAATAATAATAATAATAATAATAATAATAATAATAATAATAATAATAATAATAATAATAATAATAATAATAATAATAATAATAATAATAATAATAATAATAATAATAATAATAATAATAATAATAATAATAATAATAATAATAATAATAATAATAATAATAATAATAATAATAATAATAATAATAATAATAATAATAATAATAATAATAATAATAATAATAATAATAATAATAATAATAATAATAATAATAATAATAATAATAATAATAATAATAATAATAATAATAATAATAATAATAATAATAATAATAATAATAATAATAATAATAATAATAATAATAATAATAATAATAATAATAATAATAATAATAATAATAATAATAATAATAATAATAATAATAATAATAATACTCTCCCTAATTCACCCCCTTACGAGTGAATTTTAACCCCAAAAGCTGAGCTTGTCCGGGGAAAGGGACGGCTATTATTATTATTTGCCGTGGCGCTCCGGGGCGACTTAAAGATGATTGATGGTGCCATTTGACTTACAGGTGAGGAAAACCCGGAAAACCTCACCCACCATCATCGAGACGGTAATGTATGGCGAATTTTTTTAATCTGCATGTCATATCAACAGAAATTGAATTTCTATTAATACGCCACACATCAAATCCTAAACCGAACCATGCAATTTAATTAAAAATCCACATGGTCTGGTCTGGGATTCGAAACCCAGCAGTCTCAGACTCATAAACTTGCCTATAAATGAATATAAGCGCGATAGACCGCTACACCACCGTGCCCGAACAACCAATGTTAGTGTATTGAAATTTGTTTGAATTTTACAAATTTTATGCTTGATTTCCAAAGTAGATATATCGATGGCTCAATCAAAAACCGCCACAAGTCAAAAAACAAAGCAATTACATTTTTGGTTCAATGGATGCAAAATATCATTACGGTTTTACTTTAAATGCCACCACAAACAAAAATAAATAAATAAATCATTTAAAATGTAATATAATCGTAATCATTTTATTTAACAGCAAAATATCGAAGCTTTTAAATAAAATATAAAGAGTATGTCAAAAACAAAATAATGATAATAGAGACTTACAAAATTTCAAAATGAAATTTCTCGAAATAATAGTATTTTAATTGTGGCAGTATTTGATTGAGCCATCGATATGTAGATTTTATAAAAAACAACTGGTGTTTTTTAGCAAGATATTCTATTATACTCGAGAGTATCATCTATGATTTCTCTCAACTTTTCTGCTGGGTTTTCACTTGAACTGATGGTTGCATTTCCAGGCAATCTAGCCTGTTGAAGAGAATGAACTGCTTGAATTCTGATATACCTGACATATCATGTACCTATAGATTCACTTTTTATAAAACTTCAGGTGTTATATTCTTCTTTACACTTCTGTAGTATTTACTTTTGCTTCTAAAATTCCTAGAATGTCGAAGGAAACCTAAAAAATAATATTTTTAAAATGTATTTTTAGTTCGATAAAGTATAATTACCTTTTATAAGTATTTGGTGTAAAATGTTGCCGGACATTCGGTTAAATGTTTATCTTCTGGTTTACAACGATTGATCTGCAATTCTTTGTTTTTATTGTAGTTTTTTTTTATTTGGTGTCATCAGCATCGACTGCTAAAGATACTTAATGAATGAAATAATAAATTTACATCAGGCATTGTAATCTGAAACAAAGACAATGGTTTAGAAAATAGTTATCTATTTTATAGAGGACCCTTACCAAATCTATTCGAATGTATAAATAATAATTATTTATAAAATAAATTCTGGATGTCGAAAAATAAACCATTAAAAAAGACAATTGACAAGAAAAACTGACAAGTGACAATTGACATAAAACTAAACGTTGTGAATTCGGATTTGTAATGTTTACGGTAGGTTAACTAGGTAAATAACAAATAGAAGTTTTGCGAGGTTTTGATTTCCCTCAACAACTTCTCATGAACGTTGCATTTACGTTGTACAGTAATGTTATTACGTTCCCTTAATGCAACATCACCGAAAGGCTTGGCAACGTTATGTGCTAGCTGGGAACTGCTTACTAGAAAGGTGCTTAGTTTCTTCTAAAGGTTACATCACAAACGAATATACACCATTAACATGTCTAGTACGACCCTAATTTGGCAAAATTTATCACATCACATTTCAGCGTTTTTTAACTAATTTTTTTATAAATTAAACATGGCGGCCTGCCGCGCCGATAAAACACATTAACGGTTGATTTTATTAATTTTGTTTTATTTTAGAACATCACTTTATTTAGACACAACGACAACATGGTATGACAATAAAACCCACAATCCAATTATCAACAAAGAAACAATCGCTTCCATAGCTTCTGCAATTGAAATAGCTGGATTAGTGGGTTTGGACAGGTTATTTTCGTTCATGATTATAAATGGACTACAAAAACTTACAGGTAAATGCAAAATATAACGTTTACGGATAGTGGGCATAGGCGCCGGAACTCAAAAATTGCTTTGGGTGCCGACCTCTATGCGGAAAATGAGAGCTCCTTCCCCCCTCCATATTTTTTGCCAGTTTCACCCTTGAACGGAAACCCTTTAGCGGGGGTGAAACTTTTCTCTAAAATCTTATTTTGAAGGTATTTTTACGTCGCAGATTTTCCAGTGATGTTGGCTGGGTCGCATACATTTTAAGTTTTAAGTGGCCCCATAAAAAATCTAACGGGGTTAGATCCGGAGACCGTGGGGGCCACTCAATACTTCCTTTTCTTCCTATCCATTGACCTGGAGACGTTTGATCCAAATAGTGACGAACAGTCAGTGCAAAATGGGGTGGCGCAATGTCTTACTGGAACATTAAGTTGTTTGCTATATACTGATCGTCATTCTCAATCAACTCTAGTAATGCTGGATGAATGTCGTTTTCTAATAATTCCAGATATATTTTTTGCGGTTAGAGTTCCAGTTTAATTATTCAGTTTTTCCGGATGTTGTGTATGCAGTTCATGAAATATTCTGGGATTTTAATCGGACCAATAACGACAGTTGTGAAGATTTACCGTACTATTTAGAAACAAAGTGTATTCGTCAGAAAAACACACGTTGCAATGAAATTGCTGATCATTTATTGCTTGTTCAGTCATAATTTCACAAAATTGTAATCGCCTATCAAAATCGTCTTAGTTAAGTTCTTGTACCAGATGTGTTTTTTCAATATCTTCTGAATGCTGCTTCTCTTAATACCAGATGTTATCGCCAACTGTATTGTGCTCAATGTGTTCAAGAACTACAACATGCCCTAAAATCATTTTCCATTTCACGTTATTTGTTAGTTACTGACCTTGTTTCTCAAAATATACTTGCGATGGACTCGTCGATTTTGATTGTTAAATAGTTGGGCAATTCTATTAGTACATCTATTGTTCACAAAAACAGTGAAATTATTTGCACCCTCTCAGTAATTGAGTAAACCATTATCACCGATATGCCACTTTTATGCCGACTTTATAACGAAATAAACTACACTCTACTACTTTACGGCGACCAAAGAATGTCATCTGATAACAATAAAACTAAAATTGTTACAAAAAAATATTTTTTTTATAACAATGTAAAGATTATGGTAAATCGGTTTTGTACTTTTGGTTAGCCACTGTACGGGCTACGTAGATAGTAGCGATGTACAACTCGGGGTTATAATCCAGGTAAAAATACCTTTAAAATAAGATATCATTCGACCCCTCTTTGCATTTAAAATTTTAGGGTTGAGTCTCATCCCCGCTAGAGGGTTTTCGTTCAGGGGGTAAAACTGACAAAAAATGTTAGTTGTGAGCACTTTAAATGAACGTTCCTTTTTAACCGTGCTTGATCTGAAGCAACTTCCAAATGTTCTTCCTTATCCCCTCAAGCATTTTCTTAATAGCATATGTTAATTGTAGAGCGTTATTAGTCGTTCTTTTTTTGAAGTCATAGGGTTTTATACAACAAGAATAATAAACCTTTAAGTCCAAGTTCAACACGATGTCAATGACAACTGACGCCGACTTTTTTATCACAAAAAATACAGCTCCGAACAATAATAATTTTAGAAATTGTTTTTAAAAACGGATTCAGAATACGGTAAAGAATGGTGAAAAGTCTATAGTTTGTTTTACTGCATAATATTTTAATAAGTGATATTTAACAAATATTTAAAAGTTATGGACTTTTCAACATTTTTTGTAGTATTTAAAAGCTAAAACGCAAAATACACTCTTTTATTTGTGTTTTAATTATTTAAGGAAACTTTTGTTGAGATTTAAAAGTGCACTGTCGATGAGGTGGAGCCAATTTGCAACCGTGCTAATTCGAAATATACGTTTTATTAAACTCATCGTGTTACGTATTTGTTAAAATTAAGAGATAGAAATTTAAAGTGACGTCTTGTATGACTTCGAATGAAAAATCGTCTTCTAATCTAAGAAAAAAATTGAGTTGGGTCTTAAGAAGAAAGCTTTAATATTTTGCATTAGGATTATCTCAGCACACAACTCTGACAGCCAATGAAAAACTGATGCCGCATTAAGGCATCCTATCGCTCTACAAACTTAAGCCACGATAGCTTCTTCATTTCACTTATTGGCACTTTTTATCCACGTTGTGCTATGGGTGCTCCGCACCCAGTTTAAAACTGCTCTGGGTGCTTGCGCACCCAGAGCCCGGGAATTCGGTGCCTATGATAGTGGGGGCTCGTGATCAAAATATTAGGGGTTCACTGTAACAGATTTTGGTAAAAAACTTTCAGTGTTTTAGAAATCTGTACTGAGATCTATATTATGTCTTTGTGAACCCCCAATATTTTGATCACAAACCGCCACTGTGAATTACAAGAGTCTTTAATAATACACACCCCACACAAATTATCGCATCACTAAAATGTTAGCAAAAGTTTGAAGTTATTTTTTTTCTAAACCGTTTGATCGATTTGGATATTCTTCTTTTTGGATGATAGGTTGATTCGTGGAGATTAATAATCTCTATAATTCTGTATTTAAAATTTACTTTTTGAATGAATACTGGGTGTTGCCATAATATAGGGTTTTGGATAGAAAATTTGTAACACCCTGTGGGGTGTACCAGTAATAACAGCGTATTGCAATTAATAGTCGACTTTAGCCTCATCTTTTCGTAAAATGTTCCTTTTTGGTTCGTTTTATTATCTCTATTTTTAGAGGAGATTTACAGTTTTTTTATCACAGTCTCTTTTTACAGACTCACATATTGGTAGTTTACAAAGGTTTACATGCATATATTGAATAAACTGAAAGGTAGGCTTTGACAAATGAAAAATTATACGTAACGTCATCCAAATTCAAATTGACAGTTTGCTGGTATATAAATTTTTGCGGTACATTTCAACACTTTTCATTGTGATTTCTTACAATACTTACATTTAAACTGTGTACTAAACTGGATTACAATGAACGTTCAACGACACTTATCTGAAGAACAGGCCGTAAAAGTAATTACTCTGATTGAAGATGGACGAAGTCAAAGATACGTTGCTAACGTAATTGGGGTTCAACAAAGTACCATTTCAAGAGTTGTAAGGCGCTATAGAGAAACCGGGCAATATTCTAGGAGAGAAGGTCAAGGACGTAGAAGAATTACTACAGGTGTAGATGATCGTTTTTTACGAGTAACGGCCTTAATAGTAGGAGAGCCCACTGCAAATTTCGACCGTCATCTGATAACGAAATGAAATATGCTTCAGAGGCATGTAAAAATATTGTACTTTACTAAACGCCACCTGTGCCTATCACTATCCTGAGCAAAATAGTTAAAACAATGGCACTTCCGGTGTCATAATTAGCGGGAAATGTCGTCATTTGATAACGAGATAAGACTTATGCCATCGGATAGCTATTGATTAATAGAACTTAAAAATGTACCTGTGCCACCTCTTTTTCTGAGCCAAATGCTTGGCACGGCCTATTTATTCAGCCAAAATTCTCGACAAACTTCCGTCATGTGATAACGAGTTAAAACAATATGCATTTGAATGGGCATAATGTCCCATTCAGGAATATCCGCATGTGCCACGTTTTAACCTGAGCTAAGTTGCTGGCACAGCGTAATTTCTGGGACGCGCCTCGTCCAACTAATTTATTTCATATATACAAAAAATCACATAAGCCATGACATCGAAAATTATTTGTATTGAAAATTACAATCCTAATAATTAATTTTGAACCTATTAGTGAATTCTCGAATTGTATTCCAATTTTATATATTTTTTTACAGATTTAAAAATAAGAAGAAGGTTCTCAAATCGTCGGAATGTATTTTTTTTATGTACGTTCAGCGATAATTCTATACCACGTTGTTTGATTTCTATGATTCTTTTTTGTAAGAAAGAGGGTACCTCAGTGGTGGTCACATATAAAATTGGTCAAGGTCTGATGATGGGATACACGAGAAAATTATCAAACTCTTTAATTTCCAAAAGCAACTAACTGTACGATTTAGGAGTTTGTTTTTTAAAATTACTTTTATAACTTGTTATTATCAATATACAGGTTTATTATTTACCAAAATAACTTAATAGGTATTTATTTAAATAAATATGATTACTATTTTTATCCGTCTAAACAAGTAAACTGTTGTAAAATAGAGTTAAATAGGTACAGCATTAATTTTTATACCTGAAATATTAAATTTTATGTTTTAAACTATAATCATAGTAGGCAGTTTCTTGGCGTTTCTATGACAACCTGTAAAAATGAATCAGAATATTAAGTAAACAAAAATCTTGAAATTATCAAAAATTAATTAATTCATTTTGTTAATAGTTCTTATTATTCTTGGATAGATGTTTTTTATGCGATGTAAAAGGGAAATATGTTACATTTTTGTCAAATAAAAAAATTCAAATACAAAGATGTAAAGTTATCCCGTGAAATAGCGGAAAATGTTGGTTATCACCCAGAGTGCAAAGTCAAGTTCATGGTTTTGAAAAAGAAGTACAAGGATGATATCGATAATATGTTCAAAATGGATGTTAGTATAAAATATGTTTAAGGATTATAAATAGCAAAATACGTCTACTAGTGATGAATGGGGTTACAACTGGCGTTTCATATTCGAACTGAAAGAAAAACTGATGTGCATCAAAAAAAATAATAATGGGTGTTTGTAAATGAATGGTCTTGTGCATGCTTCAATACTTAATGGGTCATTTTCAGAAAACCACCTCTTTAGGTAAAATCGATACCCATTTTTATTATTTTATATTATGAATGTTTTGATTATTAAAATCTAATCCTAATATATTTAAATCAAGGAACCTATTATTAACAGCGCACTTTTTGATTTTTAAATGAATTTTTTGGAATTTTTTGTCAATGCGTACAAAAATAAATCCTGCTTTTATGAAACTCGTCACATATATCTACCGGGTCTAAGACAAATAGTACATATTTTAAGTTTTGATCAAGACACCAATAATCTATGGTAATTAAAAGTACTAAAATGATATAGTGACAGATTCCTTTTTTTTTATTTTTTTCAACTTTTATGTCCACTTTGTTACTTTTTCTCACAAATAAAGTCTATATTTGTTTAAAATGGAACCATTAGTGTAAATATTTTACATAAAATAATTTTAGGACATTATTCTTAATGCTATTAAAGATATCCGAGTGCGTTTTATTATTTCTAGTTAATTGATTTTATTTTACAGACATTATTAAATGAGGTAACTTAATGGACTGTTTGTAATACAGGAAGGTAATAAATAGGAAAAATAAGCAAAATAACACGCAAGGAACTTTTTTTTTAAATTGTCAAAATGTAAAAAAACTCAGTAAGTTTACAAAATACTCTAAAGGTAATTCAATTTAAAAAACTTTGATATAAATAAACAATCGTAAAAAAATAGGAACAAATTAAAAAGTAAATAGTATCTATCTAAAAGATAACAGAGATATATCTAGATAACATTAAAATAGTTGAACTAGATTTCAAAAACATCGATAATAAATTTGATCGCTTTTAATTTTATTGTAGGTTTTTCAAGAATTTCCAAGATTTGTTCGTTTGAAATGTAAGAAGATACATCATCTTGATCCGATATGAATTTCGTACCACTATCGGCTATGTTTTTTAAAAACATAACCTTAACTTCCCCATCCTCTTGCTTTTTAAAAGTTAATTTTTCAGAATTATTCGTTAGTTTGGCTAATTCAGACGATAGAGCATGAGTTAACACATTGTACTTAAATAATTGCTTTTTAACTTTATCTACACCTGGACTATTAATTCCCGGTATGCATTATGAATTGTCAGCTCTGTTTTTGATAATGGAGAAGCATTGGTAATTGACGAAATGACTTTGCCGGTCATATATTTTTGGGCTCGATATGCCCGCATCTTGTACTTATTAATTTCTCTAATCAGCCTTTTATTTTCTAATTGCAGTTTCATATTATCTATATAAAGTTTTGATCGTTTTCTGCCTCTTACATATTAATATTTGGAGTTCCCTGCAGTCGCTAAAGAGTTCGGTGGAGTAATCTGTTGTATTACTTGAAGGCGTTTTAAGTGTTCTCTCTGCTTTTGTTTTTCATTTCGCCACTTGGTTCTCTTTGTTTTTTGTTTTTTTTTTTGTAATTGACTTATCAACACTTTCGTAGCATGATATCTGTCTCTAGCCTTTTTCTTTAGCTGCAACTGTTTGAAAAACTGTTTTCTCCAAAAAATGGTAAAAACGAGCATTTTATGCAAACAATTAAAGGGTTGCATTCAAGTCTTATTCCTCCATGTTGGGGAACTATGGAACAAAAGATCTTGCGTACAGTGTACGTCAATTCAAGGTGGCAAAACACTGTAGATGCAAATTGTTCTAAATTAAATGTTGCAGAATGCGGTTTTGAGCTAAATGAACGTTTGGAACCAGTGTGGTTCAAGGGAGACCCAACGCCATTGAAAGTCGATGATGTCTTAAAATATATTGAAAATATTGTCAATAACGACGAGTTGATTAAGTTAAATTATTTGAATGATGTTTTTTTAGATTCAGATGATGAGTAAATGTTAAAATTGTTGGAAAGGATTAGATGTAATTTTTTGGTCGCGAACGGGATTTTTTTTTTGATAATGTATTTTAGTATTAATAAATTGTTTGTGTATATATATTTATTTAATTAAATTTTTTCATGTATGTACTTAAAAATAAATAATTCAACAATCCTTAGTAAGTATACCTTTAATACGTTTTCTGGGAAACTTCCGAATATCATCGTCGTATTGAATTCTATTTTCAATTTGTAGTTACATTTTTTTATAAATATAAAGAGTTATAAAATATATCTAAATAAATACCCGAAAAGATATTCTGTTAAATAATAAACCTGTATATTAATAAAAGTAATTTTAAAAATCTTTCTTTGTTATTCGAAGAATTTAATTATTTTCTTGTGTATCCTATCATCAGATGTTGACGAAATTTATATATGACTAACCCGGTGTCCCCTTTTCTAACAAAAAAATAATCCTAGAAATCGGACAACCTGGTATAGATCAGTGAACATACAAAAAAATAAAATATTCTAAGGTATGAGTATCTCCTCCTATTATTTTAAGTCTGTTAAAAAGCCTTTAAAATTATGATACAAACCAAGGCTTCAGTAATCAGTTTACAATTAATTATTAGGATTGTAATTTTCAACACAAATAATTTTCGTTGTCATGGCTTATGTGATTTTTTGTATATATGAAATAAATTAGTTGGGAGAGGCGCGTCTCAGAAATTACGCTGTGCCAGCAACTTAGCTCAGGTTAAAACGTGGCACATGCGGATATTCCTGAATGGGACATTATGCCTCTTCGAATACATATTGTTTTAACTCGTTATCACATGACGGAAGTTTGTCGAGAATTTTGGCTAAATAAATAGGCCGTGCCAAGCATTTGGCTCAGGAAAAGCGGTGGCACAGGTACATTTTTAAGTTCTATTAATCAATAGCTATCCGATAGCCTAAGACTTATCTCGTTATCAAATGACGACATTTCTCGCTAATTATGACACCGGAAGTGCCATTGTTTTGACTATTTTGCTCAGGATAGTGATAGGCACAGGTGCAGTTTGGTAAAGTACAATATTTTTACATGCCTCTGAAGCATATTTCATTTCGTTATCAGATGACGGTCGAAATTTGCAGTGGGCTCTTGGACTATAAGGACTCGACATTGTACTGCGCGAATGCTTCAACACGACCTGCTAGCAGCTAGAAATGTAAACATATCTTTACAAACTGTCAGGAATCGCCTTCGTGAACATAATTTCCGAGCAATGGTTCCAGCAAGAGGTCCACTTCTTACTAGGGCGCACAGGGTTGCTAGGTTACAATTTGCTAGAGAGCACGTGGAATGGAGTCTTGCAGAATGGTCCAATGTACTATTTTCTGATGAATCCAGATTTTGTCTATATTCCTTAGATAGACGTATGCCAGTTTATCGAAGGCCAGGTGAGCGTTATTCTCAAGTCAACTTTCGTCATACGGAAATTTTTGGCGGCGGGTCGACTATGGTATGGGGCGGAATATCCTACCATGGACGCACAGAGCTAGTGGTAGTTAATCAAGGAACGGTGACGGCCGATCGATACATACGGGATATTCTGGAACCTCATGTGATCCCATATGGCCCTTTCGTTGGTGAGAACTTCATATTCATGCAAGATAATGCACGACCACACACGGCCAGAATAGTCATCGATTATCTAAATGAAGTTAATGTCACTGTAATGAATTGGCCAGCCCGCAGTCCAGACATGAATCCCATAGAACACGTATGGGATCATTTAGGATGGGCAATTCAACAAGATCGTATTCCATGTAGAACACTGGATGAGGTTCAAAATAAATTGGTTATGTTTTGGAACAATATGGATCAAGGCTATATCCACAACCTGTTTGAAGGGAAGCCAAGACGAATGCAAGCTGTAATTGCAGCGAGAGGAGGCAACACTCTGTATTGAAAATTGTTGTATTTTAAATTAGGCTTTTAAAATTAATTTTGTTTTGTTAAAGATTTAATAAACATTCTTGTTATAGTGTTGTTTCTTCGCATATTTCCTCTAAAAAATAGAGATAATAAAACGAACCAAAAAGGAACATTTTGCGAAAAGATGAGGCTAAAGTCGGCTAGTAATTGCAATATGCTGTTATTACTGGTACACTCCACAGGGTGTTACAAATTTTCTATCAAAAAACTTATATTATGGCAACACCCAGTATTCATTCAAAAATTAAATTTTATATACAGAATTATAGATTATTAATCTTCAGGAATCAACCTATCATACAAAGAAAAGAACATTCAAATCGATCAAACGGTTCAGATAAAAAAATAATTCAAACTTTTGCAAAAATTTTAGTGATGCGATAATTTTTGTGGGGCGTTTATTTTTTTAAGGAATATTATTTCTTTTTTGGACTTTAATCAAGAACTAAAATCAATTTCCCACATACCTAATACCCCAAGTATAAAAAAAACAGATTTTTAAACCACAAATGCCACAAAGTCAATTGGTCAAAAACCATTTTATTTTATTGCACCACGTATATTTTTCCAAAATTTCACATTTAATTAAGATTTTAAATTATTTCAAGTATAAAAAGAGAAATAATAATTTGGTTCCAACTATCTTAAAATGTTAATCCAATCTAATTGTTTTTAATAATTTTTCTCAATATCTATGTATTAAAAAAAAAAAATCTTTGAATTAATTCTTACACTTTTTATTAACTATTTTTTGTGTTTCCAAAAATTTTAAATTTTTAGAAATTAAAAATAATTGCAGTGATATTTATATTCAATACTTTTTTTATGTACCTACCTATTATTTTTCGACTTATAACAAAAAGTTTACTTAACATTTAAATAATTAGAATGAAGATATATAATGCAATGCTTGGTATTCTATATTATACTTTTCACAGTTTAACAAACCCCCCTTAACTCCTTCATTTTCAATCGGGGTCGAAAACAAAAACATTATAAAAGGATTTTAATTTTTGTAACGCTTGAAATTGGTGAATAAATGGTCACTTACCGCACAACAATCTTGTTTTTTACATATAGACAACATAAAATAAATAAAATAACAGTGGTGGGTTGTCCTATTACATCCACCAATGAATGATCTATTTTTCTTCTAGAATATTTAAATGACTTGTTTTGGGGCTCTTCACTTCTTTTTTGCTCATCCTTATTTTCCTCTTCACTTGTTTTTAATCCTCCTCCTGCTGCGTTTATATTTCGGAACAAACAATTTATTCCGAGTGGAAACTTACCAGTATTTCGGCGATGGTATAGTTCTTCCATTATCAATTGCAAATCATAAAAACTCGTTCGGAACCTTTACCGACAATTTTGTTTGATCTGCCATAGGCGTAGATACCTACCTCATTTTATAAATTTATTTTATTAATACTTTTATTATATATCATATGCAAGAAAGTATTCGTTAAAAGGAAATCGAATAATTATAAATTGGACGTTATTATACGCCCTTATTTAGACAGATGCACTTAATTGTAATCTTACTTGGACTTAAAAAAAATCATTATAGCTCGTTAACTTACTACAACTGAATATTAAATTATAAAACGTAAAAAAGCGAGTAAAGTGTACCTGCCTGTAAGGGCGTTTGGTTTAAACAGGGTACCAGACGTGAACTGAACCCTTTTTGTACCCCATTCGTTCTTTTTCTGGAAAACGAAATTTCAAAGAAAATACCATAAAGGAAAATAAATTCTTTGCAAATAAAACAAAACAAAAGAAAAAAAAACAATTCAATTCTAAAGTATCTTTATAAATAATCATGGCAGTCTGAATCATCTGAACTAGAGTCATCATTTGGTTGAATTATGATGGGTTGTAAAGAGGGTAATACTACATACTCATCTTCTTCTTTGATAACATGTTCAACACAGTTTTTCCAAAGCTCTTGGCGGTCTGCTGCTAGAACTTTCTTTACGAGTTCTACAACTTCTTTACTCAGTTCTGGAGACTGATTACATTTTCGTAATTCTGATTTTAAGTTTGCCAATATTAACTCTATAGGGTTAAATATGCAATAGTAAGGAGGTAGTCTGAGAAGAGTTTGCACAGCTTGTCAATATAATACATTTTTTCTAACTTTATACCTTTAATAACAGTAAGCAATTCTTTGTTTGTTGGTCCTTTTTTACTTATCAGTGGCAGGAATAGGAATATTTTTTTCAGACATAAAAGCTAAAATTTGAGCTTTTTACTGCTACTATTTGGTATTTTAAGGAGTTGCCGCGAGTGGTAGGATGCGTTGTTCATAACGATTACTGACTGTGGTGGAATGTAAGGTAAAAGCTGTTCATTAAACCGTTTTTCAAATAATTCTGCTGTCATATCTTCATGATAATCAGCTGCACAGTTTTTAATTTGTTTAGCAGATAATAATAAAGCATTAGGCACGAAACTGTCTTTGCTTCCAGTGTGTATCATTATAATGCGTTTTCCTTTAGAACATGGCCCATTCAAACAGCAATTTTTACTACTGCCAACCCAACCGAAATTTACTACATCGTGACTGTCAAACCATGTTTCATCTAAATAAATTATGTGTCTATTAGAACTTCTGTAGCCTTTTATCTGACGCAAATAATCTTGTCGCCATTGAACTATCCTTGACGATTCGGTGATTGCCATCTGTTTATTAATTTTTTTGTGTTTAAAACCACATGCTGACAAAACTTGACGCAATGTTTCCAAACTGGTATAAGTGTGTCCTGGAAAATCTGCCACCTTTTGCTGTATTACTTTCAATGTCGGAACCCTGTTCTCCTTATATAAGCTATAAATTGTCCTTCGTTTAAAATCTTGGGTAGCTCTGTCAACTGATTTCAGTTTTTCTTTACATGTTTTTCGGTTTTATGAATAATCCACAGCAACCCCTTTCGTGACTACCGGATAAACGGAAAATTTATTTACTTTAGTTAATTCAGCAATTGTTATTATGAACGCATTATCAGACTGCTGAATATTTTCCTTTTTTAAACATTCGAATATATTTAAAATAACTTGTTGTGTTTGTATATCTAAATCCTTATTGTTAAAGTCATACCTGTCTTTAATCTCACTACACTGTGCAATTTCATTTTCTTCATTCGCCCACGGTCTAAAGAACGCCATATTTATATTTATTAAAAGAAATTTAAATTAAACCAACCACACATACAAAACACACCGCACGACAGTACTCCACTGATATCGCAGACTGTCTTCCAGGAATATTTTCGAACATCTGCCTTCCGTAAACCTTCGGCCAATACAGTGCATTTAAGTTTACGATTCGATGTTTTCATTGGTAAACAACTGATGGTTCGTTTAATATTTACCGCTTTGTATAAGGGTAGTAAACATTATTTTTCGTTTCTTAATTTGGCATGAGTACCGTGCGTATATATTAAATATTGTATTGATGATTCCCCACATACCTGTGTTCTGCAATTGATAATGGAAGGACTATACACCTCTTGGCTGCAGCCTTGTACTCAAGCTTGAACAAACAACGCATAGGTTCAATATTTATATGACTTCAATTAGTAAATTTCATCCTTCTCAAATTATTGCCTGAGCATCTTTGCCAAGCTTATTAACTTCTTTTCTCGCAAGGGTGCTACTTCCAGATACCCAGACTACGTTTACATGATTCCTCCATTTTAAAAAGTAGTCTAGGGCTGCTCCTTTAGGATTCCGTCACATATAAAGTTGTTTGACACATTATTTATTGGTTATTTGCGCCTGATAAACCGTTGTGTGATTATCTGAAATAAAGTTAAAGTGACTATCCGTCGCGATTTTAAACCACTAATCTCGATTTAACATGTGTTTAAGTCGCTTAAAAATACAATTTTTATAGTGACATTATGACAACGCACTCTTCTATTAAATATTTCTTCTTTTTTTTTCTCTTCAATGAATCATACCGTCAGTACTGCAAATAGAATTCGTCGAAAAATCTCCAGTTTTCGATTTATCCCGCTTTCTACTTTTCAAAATTTAGCCACTTTAAATAAAGTTTTGTCATGGGTAGCATGTTTCAACTGTAAACCAGAAAAATAAAAAAATTAATTGTTCTAGGCTATCTCGAAAATAAAAATGTTAAAATTGCTTCTTGGACCAATATACTCACTTCAATACAAAATGAAATGAAGCAAACAGAAGAGCTTGTTAATCCTTTAAAAGTCTACCAAACTTACGTCAATCGTTGTACCAAAATATGGACAGATTTTCTCGAAAACACATTGTTAGTTGGTCAATTGCAGCTACTCAGGAATTTGATTGCTTTCTATTTGAATACCTCTTGTAAATTTAACGCCAAAAATTTGGAACTATCGCTGCGCTCTTTAAATAAGTAAGTAATTTTAGGTTAAAAATCTTACAATGGATAAATATAGTTTGTGCAAAACAAAGTTTGTGCACGTTAGTAATGTCGTCATATTTGCCAAGCTTTGTGCCCGACCTTGAAAAAGAAACTACAGAATTTAATTTAATATTAACAACTGATAGAAAATGTTAGAAAGCAGAATTAAATCATAAGAAAAATACACATCTAACTTTGTTTTGCACAACCTATAGATGTTTATTACAATTTCAGATCAATTCTAATGGACATTAAGAATGACACGTTCAATCCGAGCGAAACCTTTTTGCATTCGTTATCGAGTTATTTCGATTATGCTGGACTGAATCAACCGTTGAATAAAATTTACACAACTTCGAAGAATAACTTGGATCATTCCATAACTATATTTGTATTTGTCATATCGCATTTACATAAGTTGTTTTTACCTCAAAATACAGGTAATTTTCTCTTAGAGTTTTTATATTTAGGTTTAGGATATTTTCTAAGGAAAATAAGTTATTCATATGATGTGATAATTTCATAACATTTAAAAAATAAACTTAATGGGAATCCAACTTCTCAAATGTGGCTATCTTCAATGAGAAAATAAAACAACTACAAATCAATCCCACATATCTATAATAATTATTCAAGGCGACCGGTTTCGGCTAAAGAGCCACTTTCATGCCTATGCCTAATTTTCCATAATCTACCAAAATTGCAGAGGACTTAATTCAAAAACCCACATATTCTTCCAAAGTATCTTATCACTTGAACCCAAAATTGTCGCTGTAGCTGAAACTTGGTTGAGGACTGGAGTACATAATGCCGAATTGTTTCCCGATAATTATAGTTTACCGTCAAGACCGCACTTTTGGATCTCGTGGTGGAGGCGTTTTAGTTGCGGTTGATTCCAATGTTCATTCATCAGAGTTACACGAAACTACATCTCCGATTGATACTGTTGACTTATTATGTGTGAAAATAACAATTAACTTCTCTTCAATATTTGTATTTTTAGTATATATACCTCCAGCTACTACTTTTGAAGAGTATGATGTATTGTTTGATTTTTTTGAAAATTTTGATCAAATTGGTAATTCAATAATCTTAGGTGATTTTAATATAACTGATCTGATAAATTATTATGAATTTCATCAAATTACAAACCTAGTTTCTCGATATAAATCATTAATTAACTTCTGTAACCTGAAGCAGAATAATTTTGTAAAAAACTATAACAATAGAATACTGGATTTGGTTCTTTCAGGGCGAAAATCTAGTTTGTAAGGTTTTTCAAAACCTACATCCCCTGGTATTAATTGACAACCACCATCCTGCTTTAATTGTGAATTTGGAGATAAATTGTGAAAATGAAAAATTATTTATTACTAATAAAAAACGTTACAACTTTAGGAAAATGGACAACCAAAAATTTACTAACTTGTTAAATAATGTACAGTGGGAACAGCTTAATCATCATCCTGATGTGAACTCGGTATGTAATAAATTTAATGAAATTATCCAGACCCTTATTGTTCAGTGTGTTCCGCTAAAGTCAACTAAAACTAGAAAATACCCAATCTGGTATTCTCGTGATTTAATACTTAGCTTAAAAAAAAAACAACACTTTCTAAAATTGTATAATAAACATAAACTTCTCTTTTATCTACAACGTTATAAAAACCTAAGACTAATTGTAAAACGTGATATAACTTGCTGTTATAATAGATTCATTCAAAATTCAGAAAATAACATTAAACTAAATCCCCGACGTTTTTGGTCATATATTCAATCCAAACAAAATAAAACTAGGATTCCCGGGAAAATGTCATACAGTAACGAAACCCTAACCACTTCCCAATATATTGTGAATGCTTTTGCCAGGCACTTTGGTAGCGTGTTTAGTGATGGATCTGATGATGAAATACTTGATGATGTTGATACAAATCCTAGTAATTTTCTTCATATTAGTTATATATCTCAAGATCAAATTATCAACGCAGTTAATAAATTAAAAAATAAGTTAACCTGTGGTCCTGATAATGTTTCATCCAAACTGGTGAAAAATTATATAGGTTTTTTGTCAGTACCACTCTTTTACATATTTAATCGTATACTACAAGAAGAGGTCTATCCAGACATTTGGAAAATATCTAGAATCTGTCCCGTTTTCAAAGCTGGTAAAGTTTCTGATATATCAAATTACAGACCAATCGCATTAATCTCAGTTTTTTCCAAAATTTTTGAAATTATATTTTCTAATATATTATATTCCCACGTAAAAAATTCAATCACGGAATACCAACATGGTTTTGTGAAGCTCAGAAGTACCGTGTCAAATCTGTGTACATTTACGCAATACATATCTAGTTCTTTAGATTGTAGAAATCAAGTTGACGTCGCATACACAATTTTAGTAAAGCGTTTGATAAGGTGTCTCACAAACAATTGCTTCTGAAACTGAGACAATTTGGTGTTTCAAAGAGTATGCAATCACTGTTAAAGTCTTTTTTAACTAATCGACAGTTATATGTTGAATATGAGAGTGCCAAATCTTTTAATTTCGTGTCAACGTCAGGGGTTCGTCAGGGCTCGAATTTGGGCCCTTTATTATTTGTTATTTTTATTAATGACATCTGTCATTGTATCAACTCTAAGAAACTCTTGTTTGCAGACGATATGAAAATTTATAGGGAAATAAAGGATACCTCAGATTGCATTGCTCTTCAAAACGACCTTGTAAACTTACATAACTGGTGTATCGTAAATCAACTATCTTTGAATACTAACAAATGCAAAGTCCTGTCCTTTTCCAGGAAAGTAAACACTGTCTTATACGACTATCAATTAGATAATCTTGTTATTCCCAGGATATATAATTACAAAGATTTAGGTATCTTATTTGACAGCAAACTGACTTTTTCGGAACACATTGAAAATTCTGTGCAAAGTGCAACAAAAATCTTGGGTTTTGTTATTAGAAACTGTAAAAAGTTTAAATCTTTAGAAGCCATCTTCTCTGTTTATTTTTCACTAGTTCGTAGCAAACTGGAGTATTGCAGTTGTGTTTGGAATACTAACCATTTAAAGTACATAAGTGCATTAGAATCTGTCCAAAGAAAATTTTTAAAATTTATTTACTTTAAAACACATGGCCGTTATCCTATTCGTCACTATGATTATAATTTATTGTTAGAAGAATTCAGTTTTGTGAGTCTGAGAAAAAGAAGAGAAATAGCAGATTTGATATTCATCTATAAATTAATTAATAATTCTATAGATTCATCTTCTCTGCTATCTCAATTTAATTTTCATATCCCACGTATTACATCAAGGTCAAATATAACATTTCATATTCAAGTGCCAAATTCACAACATCACTTTCACAGTCCTTTAACTACAATGTGTAGAAGTGTTAATCAGTATTCTGTTGATATATTTTTTCTAAAATTTTACCAATTTAGAGAGCAATGTTACAGATTGGTATCAAATTAGGTAATTAGAATGTAATTTAGTTAAGTAAGTATTCTCAAACTTTGTATTTTTAAATATTATATTATATACTCCTGTAATTGGGCTGATAAAGCCTGTTGGATGTATTAAATAAATAAATAAATAAATAACAAGTTTAACCATAGTTAACAAAGTTAGTAAAAAATTAAACCCAGACATACATACCTAAGATTTTAAGTGGTTTTTAAAGACGAATTACAAATAAATTTTAATGAAACAATCGTAGATGTACTTATATCTACTTTATATAATAACTTAACATACGAGGTACATGAGTTATCATTGAAATTAAAGAGTAATGATTAAAGTGGGATTAGAGATTAAAATAAATGATCAAATTATAATTAACATAGACGTGGAGAGGAGAAAGTGGAATCCCCAAGAGAATAGTATTGCTCAATTTGAGTCGGTGGTCTACCCAAATTAAAGTGGATAAAGAAGGTGGCAGGTTTTGAATTCGAATTCTAGAAGTGGAGTAACCAAAGTGGCATTTCAAAACGTGATGTAGATGTCTAGTAAGTCAGGTATTTTATTTCTGTCGGTTGGCCTGGTAGTCACATCCAATTTTACTTGCAGCTACACGCAATTACTTTTGGTGGTTGTTAATCTCGAGCCACAGATGATATTTTTGCCATTAAAATCATCTCATGATATAATTTTCTCCCATTTTTCATAAGAGGTCTCTGTAATTTTCTTTTTTCAAATTATGTCGTGGTGGGATATATACTGTTCCGACTGTGTACTGTATTTATTAATTTTTGTTAACTGGTGTTACCTGTATTTCTATTATTCCTATTTTGTTTTCGTCAAAATGGTTAATATTTTCTTTTATTATTACGGCGCTTCCACCTCTAACATTATCCGACAGATGTATATATATCCTTTAATTGTATATAGCTTTGTTTTATTATGAACACCTGTGGCTCTTCTCGATGGTTAAGAAGTCCATTGGCATTCCACGTTACAATTAAGTCTTTAAGCTCCATTAAGGATGTCTAGACGTTTGGAAAAAGGTAGCTGCCTCTAATCGGGCAATTCTATCAAGAATTGTATTAATTTGCCATTCTTTGTGCATTATTAATGATAGGACGTATAGTTTGGGTACAGTTTGGTATTCTATTGTGGTTAGTTTTACATACCAATCTCATCTGTATTGTATCTCTTTTGCGACTTCGTATCTTTTATAGCTTGTTAGATGTGCTTGATTGATTATAATTTGCGCATTTTGATGGTATACTTGCCGGTTTATCACATTCTTCTGTAAGATAGGTTTTGGCACTTTTAACACACACTGGTTGTCTATTGCAAAAATGATTTCTTAAATTCTTTTTACATGTTAACATGAATAGCGGCAATGGCTTTTTTATGGCAGTTCTTATGGCTCGATATCCTCTTTAATCTTTAGTTTTTTTCCGTTGGATATTAACCACATTCAAGATTTTATATCCACTGTACTTTAATTCTTCAGCTATATCTTCTGGCTTGCAGGTATGGTGTAGGTTTATAGCCCTCACTTTTATTGGCCTGGTTTGTTTCATCTCATATAAATACCATTGATAGCCTTGGTTTTAGGATCTGCTGTCTGCATTTCCCGCAATTTAAAAATTTATTTTATTTATTTTTTTGAAAATGTTATTTTTCGAAATGACATTTTCGAAAATATTACTTTTCGAAAAAATATGTACTGGAAAAATTATTTTACCAACAAATAGTTTTGAAAAATCTTTGTAGATTCCTTTTGGATATATACATAAACTCAGTGAGATTCAATTTTTGATTCTTTGCCAAAATAATGCACTGTCAATACTGCTAAAGATGTCTTTAGCACTTAGCAGAAAGTTGTGTCCAATTTGTTTAAAAAAAATGTACACCTGAACTCGTCCTTTTTTTCACCAAATTTTAACCCATACATTTATCCATGGACTTTGTATATTTTTAAATTTCTTAGAGAACTATTTAAACATTTGCAGGATCGTAATAAAATAAAAAACATATTTTTAGGTAATTTAAATAAAAGGACACAGGACCAAATTGATGGAATATCTTTTTCAGTAGGTGTGCACACAATTTTAAAACAGTTTCATCCGAATTTAAATCGTGATTTTATAAAATATATTACTAACTATGCGTTGCAGCTCACCAAACATAATAGCAGGTAAGAAAAATACCAAAAGTTTATTATTAATTTATTATTTTCGAAACCCGCTACCGCTACACACTCTTTAAAAATCGCTTGCCCTGAGCAGAGCTCAAACTCACGACACGTCCATTATCGATCTATACTTTCAACCACTAAACGATCTCGACCAAGGGACCGCTTGAAAACTTTTTACTAGAATGAAAATGCAATAGATTGAACTTGTCAATTTATAATGACCAATTATATTAAAAAATAAAAGAAAGTATATAGATGAGTATTATCTGGTAGACTAAATAAATAATGACCTAAGATGGACGTCTACTAGACGTCAAAATACTATCCAACTTAAAATTAAGTCTAGAACAGACGTCCTCTGGGTACCGATGTGCAGCTTCCAAATCAGTGATCATAAACGATGTACACTGTATACCCATTGGACATCCATTGGACCATATGTGCTGTCTGAGTATAATCCACTGTTCTGGAATATACAAGAGTAAAACATGTAAAAAGAGCAAAGAAATTAAGGAATACAAAGATAATGTAGATGAAATAATTGAGAATATCGAGCCCTCAAAAGAAATAATAATACTAGGGGACATTTACGCAAAATCAATAATGTGGGGATCACAAATAGCAAACGAAAAAGACCATAACTAGATGTTTAAATGTAGTTTTTGTGGTTGAAATTTTGGTCTATACTGGGAGTTTAAAGATTCAGTGGTACATATTAAAGAAATACCGATTTTCGTTAGAGGCGAGAGCTGTTTTTATATTGACGTTACACTGTTTACTAACAAGAAAGATAAAAAACTGGAGGGTTTCTAAAGAATCCTTCAGCATGCACATATGTATTTCTTTTAAAGTAAAAATACACAAGGATAGGGAACCTAGTCCAAGAATGGATGGGAAAGAAATTAAACAAGGAAAAATTAGAAGAAGAATTAAGAAGAGACAGTGTTCACTTCGAAAATCTAGGATATAGAAGGACAATAAAAAACCTAAAGGACATATAAGACTGATACTCGATTGGGATTACGAGAAGCAGAAGAAACCAACCATATAGGTAGAACGATGACTTCGACGTACCAAGGAAGCGGTGCAACGACGCAAGAAGATTCCAAGTGAGAAGGTAGAAGAATTCGCGTTTAGGTAGAAATCGAAGAACTAGATGAAATAATTAAAAACATAAGAAAAAAATAAATGAATCCAAAAAAGAACAATGAAAAACCCTCTGCGACGAACTAGAAAACAATATTTGTGGAAACCAAAGAATACCTACCCAAGAAGCGAAACTAAATGAGTTTTCGAATGTACCAGAGCAAGGGAACTTAATACACTGGGAAACGTAAAAAAATTAATCAGTTTTTGTCGTTTGGTTCATAAGAATTAAACACATAATAAAGTAACAATGACAGAAAAATCTTACTATGTTCATTATGTTAAATATATTATTTTAATAACGAAATAAGTACTGTAGGAAACAATCACTACACAATAGCGCAAGTTGATAACGGTCATTCTGCAAATAGGGAATTTTGAGAACAATTATGGAACAGTGGTGCAAGGACCATTCACTGTCTATCAATCCCAAGAAGACAGAAATAATCCTTTTCACAAGGAAATTATGAAAATGGAATTAAAACCTACAGATTTCCTAAACACAAAACAAAACTTTGCAAACATGGAACTCACAATTAGAAAACAGAGTCAAAAGAGCATACATTACTTATGAACAATGCCACCAAACCGTGGGGTGCACCTGGGGTTTCTTTCCCAGAGTCGTCACATGGACTGGCATGGCCATCATACGACCTATGCTAACATACGGTGCAGTTGTCTGGGGTACCAAAAATTGACAGCTATCCGCAAAATAAAACAAATTCGAATAACAGCATGTTTCAACATAACAGGAACTATGAAAACCACACCAACCAGAGCCATGGAAGTCGTTCTTAGTCTCACTCCCCGTGATATTTACATCAAGGACAATGACACGCCTATGCACAGTTGGAATAGGATCTGACGTACGATCTGGTTAGGCGAGTGAGTTGAGTCGTTTTTGGCAAAAGGCGCTCGATACGCTCCAACTGCTTCAAGCGAACATGAACCTTATCTCACCGAGTTATATCTTCCATAAGCCATATGAAGTTATAACAAAACAAATAGAAGAGCCGGAAGTGGCAGGTACGATACATATCTACACAGACGGTTCTAAAACAAAACAATGCTCAGGGTGTGGAATATACTCCAATTCCTTAAACCTCAATATAAACTGCGCAATAGTGCCAATGTAGTTCACGGAGCTCCCGGAGGTTCTCATAGCAGCAAAAGAAATCGCTGATAGGAACATACTCATTCATACAGATAGCAGAAAAGCACTACTTACCCTGAACAGATTATGAATTTACTCAGGGTTAGTACTAGAATGTCAGGAAGCTTTGGCAAGTGTATCCATCCAAAATGGAACAAAGGTGACGCCACAACGAAAGGTAGCCTTTTTGGACCTGGCCCTTCTATTGGACTGACAACATCGGTAGTGACAGACCTAAATAAAGAATATTTTTTTGTGGAAATGAAGGAAAGATGGGATGAAACAAGAATTTGCTGAGTTACCAGGGATATTTTAAGTTATCCTGACAACACTATAACAAACAAATACTTGACTATGATTAGACAGAATCTGCGTCTGATCACAGGCATTCTGACTAGTCATTGCCAAGTACGGAAGCATCTCCATATCATGGGATTGTCAGAATTCGCACCCTGCAGGGGGTGCAAACAAAAAGATGAAACTATTGAACATATCCTCTACGATTGCCAGTCGCTCTCATTTATTAGACGATTTGTTTTCGGCGCGTATTGGCTAACACCGGCCGATATAAGAGAAGCACCTCTTGGCGATGTTGTCAACTACATCAAATGCGTAGGCTGGCTCATGAGATAAGAGGATACACAATGGGCATAGTGAGGCCTAAGTGCCGTGGGGCAACCCACCCTCTACACGTTACAGATCCAGAAGTACTGTAGGTAGCTGTAAATGCATTTCGATTGCATCCTGATAGCAGCGACTTAGTTTCTCGAAGTGAGTTTGTCATATATTTTAATTATTGTTTTGTATTATTGTTTATTTATGGTTTTAATTTGAATGGTTTGAAAAACAAAAAAAAAATAACATATTTAAATAAAAGAGTAAGAAATTAAACGATGCATAATACGTAGGCGTAAATTATCATTATAGGTAATACTGATTTAGAAATTAAAACAAAACATTGACAGCCAGATGCAAGAACATTCAATAAAATTTACGAATAACGCAATGTATTTTTCTTTCTTTCTTGTAATTTAAATTTTAAAACTATCTAATTTCTAATTACTACTTAGTTAAATACAACTAACAACTAACTATACTGCAATTTTTACAAAACGCTAATAATAATATACCAAACGTTGCTCTGGTTGCTCTACATAAATTGACAGCTATATTTGACGTTAAACCACCTCTAAAACACTGAGAAAACTTGGCAGTTTTTTGTCCACGAATCGCCCATTTAGTTTCGCTTCTTGGGTAGATATTCTTTGGTGGAAACAAGTACCATATTGCAATGAAAACACTAGAAAATGTTATATACCATTCCAAATAACAACACCCAGCAAAGTTCAAATCATCAGGAAATGTTCGGAAGAGGCTTCATCACAGATGTAGAAAGGCCAGTGATATCCACAAAGGAATTAGAGGAAGCAGCGGACAAGATAAAGGAACAAAAAGCCACAGGCATAGACGGAGTACTCCCAGATACTTTAGAGGTGTTCGTTTAGAATAACCCTCAGAACATATTAAAAATCTTAAATGGACTACGAAGAGAAAGAAGAGACAAAAAGCCCCAGGAATAGATGGAGTACTCCCAGAGACTTTAGAGGTGTTCGTTAAGCATAACCCTCAAAACATATGAATCTTAAATGGATTACAAAGAGAAAGAAGAGCTTTCCAATAGGCTTCCCAATACCAAAAGGCATCGCTGAAACTATAGAAGTTGTATGAACAATGTTTTAAAAGCATACTAGAAAAAGCACTTGCCTTAGAATAAGGTTTATCAGAGAGACAATATGGTTTCAGAAAAAGCAGATCTACCCCAATGGCAGTAAGAACCGGGTCAAAGGCGTCCAACACTGCATCATGGAAACTGATCACAGACTCTTTTCTTTTGAAATTTCGCAGTATCTAATTGCATAGATTCATAGCTATTTATCTGCCAGAACGGTAGGAATTGATTGAAATGTATTAGGCATAACGCAAGGAGTGACACAAGGATTCATACTGTGCTCTACATCATAGAATATACTGTTTAACCTCATTTTGAACAGCACAATACCTGGAGGCGGATTTACCCTCGCATACGCTGACGACCTGTCTTTGACAGTTACGGCGAAGAACAAACAAAACCTCATAGAAAATGGAAACAAGGCTTTAGAAGAGATTAACTTTTGGATTGAGGAAAACACACTGGAACTGGCAGTTAAATAAAACCGAAGCAGTGGAGTGACAAATTGGGTGTGGTATTTAACATAAGAAGATCAAGAATAAAATCCATAGACTGAAATATCTAGACATGTGGATTGATAAGGTTGAAACCTTTACAAAATACATTACCAGGACTGTGGAGAAAATGTCAACGCTAGTTAATGCACCAACTAGAATGCTGCTAAACCTAAACGGATCCGGAAGTAGAAGGTTATACAGCAATATTACGTTACTGTATGGTGCGAAAGTATGGATAGAGGTGCTTAAAGTACAGAAATATAGACATGTTGGTTGGAGCACACAGAAAAATGGTACTCAGGACTATAATGGGATACAGAACTATTTCCATCAAGGCGACCTTTATAATAGCAGGAATCACCATCATGGATTTGTTAGCGGAAGAAAGGAAACATGTAGTAGAACATGACACCAGTGAGGAAGGAAGAAGACAAGCAAAAGACGATCAAATGATTAAATGGAAAAGGACAGGGGTCCTATTCTCCAAATTGAACGATGTGAACATTCCACTGTGGGATGTGAAGTGTCCTATCACCAATTTGTTCTCTCGGTCATCGTATTCAGTATTCTTGAATCATTCACATCTCATAGGTTCACGGAGCACCGCTGCCAAATTTAAGTTGTGCGTTAGAATTATTATTATTTTTTGAAAATTGTAATAACAGATTATATTTTCCATTATTTTCTATTAAATCCCGTGCCAAAGGTTTACTTAGACGAACATTTTTTATGAATATTCGGTCACTAAAGTCAAAAGGATCCTCTTTTTTTAAAAATTCTATTTAGTCGATTGGCATCTTCTTCTGCTTTAGCTAGATCATTCAAAATATTAATATAAATAAGAGCTTCCTCCAAATCCATTTTAATTAAAAAAAGTGACGTTTTGATAGCGCACGATAATGACAGTTCTCCCAATGTTCTCCCGAAATGATGCTCTTCTACTGGTTTTGACTATGAGAAGTGTTCTCTCGATTTTCATGCGAAGTGATCATTCACTTCAATTCAAGAATACCAATCACACACTTTTTAAGAGAACGGCTGTCCAGTTCGTATGAAACGATCATTCTCTCAACTGGAGAATAAGCCCCCAGTAGACAAACACACTGATCTTCTGTATAGAGGAATGGACTAAGAGGGAAAGCCCACTCACGCGACCAGTCGCGCGCGGCAATACTTTTGATGTTTTTAAATGACTCAAAGCCCATTAACGCGGTTCTGTCGCGTGGTCGCACGCGGCTAAGAGTCATTTAAAAACATCTAAAGTATTGCCGCGCGTGATGCCTTGCGATCAGTCGCGCGCGACATGTCGCGTGAGTGAGTTTTCCCTCTAACTGTAAACATAGGTACACGAACTACTGGATGACATAGTACTTAAGCGGCCACAGATGCTAGGGCTTCTTTACACATAAAATTGGCAAAAAGTGAACGAGCAACACTGTAGACACCAATGCTTTTTTTATACCAGAGATAACAAAACGAAGAGGGGAGATGGAAGAAGTCACAGAAAAATGTAATTGAATAATACATATGCAAAAAAGAACATTTTAAAAAGGAGAGAGAAGAAAAAATTTTCGGGAAAGCTGAAAGAGGTCGACGAAGGCTGTCAATTTGATCTTACCTTCGACCTTTTTGAAAAAAGAAACAAGAGAAAAAAATGCATTCACTTTTCTTTCTTTAATTTTCAGTTCTTTCTTTGGTTTGTTTTCACTTTGGGAATAAGGGGTTGTATTTTTTATAATTTTGTAGGGATTAATATTTTCATATTTTCAAAAAATTGAATTTATTAATAATTGAAACATGTTTACTTGCAGCCTTAAATCTGCCGACCTCCTACCTGAAGTAAATGTTGCCTTAAAATTTATGGAAAATTATACTAATTATTCGGAAGAGTCGCGTATATTTTATAGAGAATCATTACCCACGGAAATTTTGCATATCCAGCAATCATTATGTAGAGCATCCACGTAAGAAGAAAATAAACCAAGAGGCGACCCTAAAATCAGTAAGCTAATAAGTTTTAAGAACGGTACCCGTTTGTGACAATACACCAGCATAAAGTTTGTCTTTCAAACGCCAGAGCTAATTTTACATACTTAGCTTGAAGCCCAAATCATAGAATTTTACTTCCATTAATAATTGTTAAATGATGTATATTCAAAATATATTATTTATTTTTAAGTTGTTAAATTGAAACTAAAACTAAGAATAAATATTGTTTTGGTCTACCATGTTTGTCATATTTCAAATTTTGTATATTTTATAATTATACTGTTATATTTAGTAAAATAAATTATAATTTATTACATATCTTTACTATTTTTTTTATGTATTTGTATTTAAAGAAAAAGAATAAAATTAAAATGAATAATGTATATTACAAGTTACAAAGATAAAAACACTGGATAAATAACAATTAATAATAAATGGTCTTAATAAAATCTGGAACTAGTCAGAAATTTGCGTCAGCATAGCTGTGCCTTTTAATATCCAGAAACTCGGCGGTTGTTTACTTGGTACAAATACTGCTATCACAAAATTTGTACTGTGTCCCGTGGTTGACAGTATTCCAGCGCGAATTGAAGTTTTGTACAATGGGGAAACGTATCTGTGATCATTTTCTGGAAGAGTTGTTGTCGGTCTTAACCACAAAGAAGGCATAGGGGGATTTACTTCACCTAAAAATTTTTATATGAAATTATAAAAAAAATCTGGATTTTGAATTTCTTAAAATATCCACTTTAATTATTGAGCAGTGTAATAAACTTAATATGTCGTCACTCCTGTTAGTTAAAGTTATAACATTGCAAGTTTAACAGCCGGTTATGAAAATACGCAAAGAAAAGGAATTTTATTTACAACCATATATGTAATGTTGTCATTACTAACGTTATTAAAGGTTGGGAAGTGTCACATTACACACCTCTACTTCCCGCCCTCATTTTATCTATTCTAGATGAATATTTTTTATATTTAAAAAAAAATAACACATTTTTTTGACAAATTTTATAATACCTTTTTAATGGCAAACAATAAAAAACAACAATGAACTAAAATATAACAAATTACTTATTGATATTTATTATTCGCGAATTTAATATCCGGCTTTATCTGACATTTATTTATATTGGTGACAGTTGTTTACCCTAGGTCTGTTCCAACAACGATCACAAACCAGTCACTGACACCAGGATTCTGCGCAGTAGATGATTAGGACCGCTGTAATCACAATATTATTGATTATTCTGAGAAAACCGCGCGCTTGGTAATTTGTCGTTAAATGTAATATTTTAGGTATGTTCAGAACAAAACAGAGATTTATTAACTTTGATCGAAATATGATAGTTGTAAATAAGATCAAAGTTAATAAAATAGTATACAAACCTCGGTAGGAAGTTTCATTCCTGTCTCGAGATCATAGCTAACCTCGACGCTTCGCGTCTCGGTGATCTAATTAATCTCACGACGGGAATGAAACTCTTCCCACCTCGGTGTGTAATATATTATTAAGAAGATTTTACCATGTGAAAAATTAGATTTTACGATGGAAAACGAAGGATTATTATACCACAAATAGTAAGTATTTTAATTATAAGAAATATTTCTTTATTTACAAACTTGTAGCAACTACTTTATTTTTTCTCTCTGCATTTATATATTTTATCTGTTGGACATTTTAAGAAAAACATATATAGGTACCTAGCTAAATTTAAAAAATATATGTAAGAAGATTCATTTGTTATGGTCTAAAAATTATTGTATATGTTACGGTTAAAGTGTTTACTTGGCTAGTTTATAGACTAGCTGGATAGTATACAAACTATCCAAATGTCCTGCTATTTTGATGGAAAATCATATTTCTACTAAAATAGCTATGAATATTGGTTGGTTTGTATACTAACCAGCTAGTTTACAAACTATACAATATTTATCGCCATAGTACAGACCACAAGAAAAGTACACAAATTAACCGACATTTTTGGCTAGTTTATAAACTATCCACAGTATTTGGATAAAGTGTGAACTAAATATTCGTAGTAATACATAATAACCAGCTCGTCGGTTAGTATGTAAACTAACCAATTCTCTTCGGTTAATTTATTAGAAAAGTGAGGTTATAGTTATGGCAAGTGTGTGTTATTATTGTTTACTACTGTGGTGCCTTGTGAAATTTGTTTAAAAAGAGGTAATTAAAAATTAATCAACAGCAACAATTTGAAAACCTACTTTTGGAAGTTTACGAACAAAAGTCGCAAAATTAAAAAAAATTAATGAATGACAGTGATTAAAGTGAACTTTTGCAACGTATAAAAAGAATACGCGAAACTGGACCTAACACGAGTAACAAAAATTATTATTACGTGGTAAATACTTATGATTTATAGAGAATCGATTCATCTTATGTAATTTTACATAAAAAATCTGAAAAGATTATTTTACGTTTGAGTGAATGTTATGATGCCATTAAAGCTACCCATCAGGGAACTGGGCATGGAGGTCGTCAGGCAATAACATAATTATTAAATAAAAAGTATTATAACAACACAGGAAATGGTTAAATTATTTATTGAAACTTGCGAAACATGTCAGCTCAAACAGAACAAAACTAAGAAAGGTATTGTTGTGAAACCAATTGTTTCAAATCATTTAAAGGCTCGGCGCCAAATCTGTCTCATTGACTTACAAACTAGACCGGATGGTGACTTCAAGTTTATTTTTGTCTATCAAGACCACCTAACTAAATAAGTGAGGTTGAGAGAACAAAGAAAGCTAGAGAAGTAGCTGAACACCTATTAGAAGTATTTGCAGACCTAGGGAGCCCTTACGTGTTTTAGAGTGACAACGGCCAAAAATTTGCAAATGGGGTTGGTGTTTTTCCAATATGTAGGTATAGAGTGGCCAAAAAACAAATAAAATTTAATCTAAATTCCTAGAATGAAATTATTTAAACAATCAATAATCTTTATTTAAATATATGAATGAAGTACCCAAGGCAAAATCGAATAGGTGGTTCAGAGGATAAATGTTCACTTGCTATGCGGTCAGTCCAAGTATTTTTTAAGTTAAATTAGGTGCCAATATATTTATTTTTTCCAACAAAAATAATAATAATAATTTTTGTTACTCGTGTTAGGTCCAGTTTCGCGTATTCTTTTTATACATTGCAAAAGTTCACTTTAATCACTGTCATTCATTAATTTTTTTGAATTTTGCGACTTTTGTTCGTAAACTTCCAAAAGTAGGTTTTCAAATTGTTGCTGTTGATTAATTTTTAATTACCTCTTTTTAAACAAATTTCACAAGGCACCATAGGATTGCGTTTAGAAACCCCGCACGGCGCGTCTGACCACATGCATTAGAATAGGGCCCAGACGCGCCGTCCGGGGTTTCTAAACGCACTCCAGTAGTAAACAATAATAACACACACTTGCCATAACTATAACCTCACTTTTCTAATAAATTAACCGAAGAGAATTGGTTAGTTTACATACTAACCGACGAGCTGGTTATTATGTATTACTACGAATATTTAGTTCACACTTTATCCAAATACTGTGGATAGTTTGTAAACTAGCCAAAAATGTCGGTTAATTTGTGTACTTTTCTTGTGGTTTGTACTTTGGCGAGAAATATTGTATAGTTTGTAAACTAGCTGGTTAGTATACAAATCAACCAATATTCATAGCTATTTTAGTAGAAATATGATTTTCCATCAAAATAGCAGGACATTTGGATAGTTTGTATACTATCCAGCTAGTCTATAAACTAGCCAAGTAAACACTTTAACCGTAACATATACATATTTTTTATTGCATACATATTTGAGCTGTTTATTTTGAAAGTGGCCTAAGTCCATTTATACTTAAATTAAGATATTCATTATCGATAATGTCCGAAGGCAGTGATGAAGGTAATTTTAATTAATTAGTTGAATAATCAGTATGTTTAATTAATGCAGTTAAACAAAATTTACACAAACCCTTAGATATATCAATTTAAGTATAAATGGAGTTAGGCCACTTTCAAAATAAACGGCTCATTTATTGGACCATTAAGTAATGAGTCGTTATAGGGAATGCAAGATGATTCGTTAGTTATGGAAATACATAATTATTCCTTGAACCATTGACTATAGGCTCGATAAACCGCCATCTTCTAAAATTTTAAATTGATAGATTATAATCGTAAGTTTTTTACTGTTTTTACAACTTTATAGTGTTCTCAAATACTTTTTTATTAATATATATTTATACATATGTGCATTTTTTATACAATATTTTGAATAACTAATTTATTTTGAATTTGATATAAAGGTAAGTACCCAAGTTGATTTTGTAACAAGCATTACAAAAAAAAATATCCCAATTTTGAGATCTAAATCTATTGATTTTCTTAATCAAATTATTGGTACCCTTATGTTTTATGCAACTGGGTTATTTTAACAACCAATTCAATAAACGTTCTTAAAGTCTACCGTTTACTATGGGCAGAATAATAATATTCCAACTCCACTCTACAGTACACGCCAGATTTGGAGGTTAACTTATGACCAATGATATATATAGTTATATAAATTACTCATTTATATGCAAATCAGACCACGAAACGCCGTTTTGTGTAACTGGTTCATGTTGCGGGACAAGCAGAGCATAAAATAAGGCATTTCGTAACTGGTTGCATAACTAACTAGCATATGCATTTATAAACGATCCGAAACTATCGAGTATACAGCAATTTACACTCTCCGAAATGTTAAGTTTTACATTTGTCAATTTATTTGACATTTCATACCTGTGATGACCACGTATTTACTGTAGTCATGTTAAACTTGACCATTTCAAGATAATATTCAATACGACGTCATCGTTTTTGATTTATATCAGTGTAGTCATTCATATTCAAGACATAGTATGTGATTTAAAATCGCCTAATATGGTCCAGTCTTGTTGACAGTATGATGCAGTTTGTGGGCGTAATATGGTCAAGTCTTGGGGACAGTGTGGTCCAATTTTATAGATACTAGGGACTGGTCTTGTAGTTAATATAGTTAACTTTTGTGATTGTGATGTTTTGAGGTCATTATGACACAAATTGTGAACAGTATGTGGATAGTATGGTCCAGTTTTGTGGACACTATGGTGCAGTTTGTGGAAAATGTGGTTTAGTTTTATAGTTTAGTTTTATTATAACATTAATAAATCTAATGGACAATATGGTTAAGATTTGGGCAGAGTGTGGTTATGTCTTTTGATCTTTATAATTATGTTTTATGCATAGTAAAGTTTGGTTTGGTCAGCGCATATAAATAATTTACTAGTTGATAAATATGATAGAAACTGACGCTTACGGATTACGGTTCAATGACGGGAGATGTTATTGAGAAAATACCAAAATGAGAAAACTTATTGTGAAGGATATGATTTTTACTATATCCACCCCGGGGTGAAAGCGCACATCGGCACTATACAGGGTGTCCTTTAAAATGTGTCCCAAAATTCTCAGGCAGATTCCTTAACAAAAAAATTGAAAAAAAGTTCCTATAGACCTATGTCCTAAAGTGCCCCCTAAGCGAGCAACAGCCTCTCGAAATCATTTTTTTTATTTTGATTTTTTGAATTTTCTTAAAAATGGAAACAAATAAAAGAACCAAATTTTGGCTGTTAAATATGATCAATAATAGTGACCTTTTGACACCTTCAAAAAGAAATTATTTCGTCAGGGGTGTACTTGGGAATTTTTTGAAAATTTTGATTATTCATAACTTTTTTGTGTTTTTGGTAATGACTTATCCATATTTTTTTTTACATTTTACATTGAAAACTACGTCAAAAAGGAATACTTGTTTGATCTCGATTGGAGCAGCCGTTTCCGAGAAAACATCATCCAAAGATATTCGTCCACTTTAGCTTAATTTTCAATTTTCCTAAATTACCTCGGTGAATCTCGTAAATAAAAATAACTTTTTTAGCTCTCTCTAAATAATTGTAGTTCAAATGTCGTGGTGGGACTATTTTTATTTAATAATAAGAAACGGTTTAAAAAATATTTATTCTAAAAAAACAAATCAAAAAAAATTAAAGCAGATGCTCAATGTGGCGACCATTGGTTTCCACACACAAGCGCAACCGTCGCATCATAGACTGTCTTACACGAAAAAATACTTCAGGATTATTCCTAAGAACTTCGCAATGATGAAAAACTCGTTCTTCCAATTCTTCAACTGTTTCAACAGGACTGGAATAAACCAATGATTTTAAATAACCCCAAACAAAAAAATCCATTAGATTTAGATTTGGTGAACGAGGTGGCCAGTTAACAGGACAACCTCTGCCAATTACTCTACCCTCAAATCTTTCGTTAAGGTGCTGTCTAGCTTCAAGGCTGTAATGTGGTGGAGCTCCATCATGCATAAACCACATGTTATGTCTGATTTGAATCGGAATATTATCAAGAAGCTCATGTAAGTTATTTTCCAAAAAAAGCCTGTATGATGCTCCATTTAACCTATTCGGCAAAACAAATGGTCCAATAAGGTAATTATCAATAACTCCAGCCCAGACGTTTATTGAAAATTTATCCTGGTGGTGACGTTCAACAACCGCGTGAGGGTTATCTTCAGCCCATTCATGCATATTTCGAAAATTTATTATACCATCTCTAGTGAAACCTACTTCATCGGTAAATAGCACTTTATTAAGAAACATTGCATCTTGATTACATCTTCCAAGAAACCATTCAGAAAAGATAACTCGCGGCTCATAATCAGTAGCTTTAAGTGCCTGAACTTTTTGAATGTGGTAAGGGTACAATTGTTGTTCACGCAAAACTTTCCATACCGTGTTACGTCCGACTCCCACTTCTGAAATTAAATGAGAGAATCTGTGTAGTGAATAGTTAAGAAAGAGAATCCATTGATTTGGGAAATCAGATTTTTTCTGCATAACGCAACTCTTTTCGTATCGAAAAGTCGTGAAATGTAAGAGAAGCAATAACAAGTAAAAAAACTAGTTTTATACGATAAGGTACGGGGTAGCTAAAATAATAAATAAGTAATTACTTACCATTTGCTATTTTTCTGGTACTTGTCGATGGGGTTTCAGCTACCCTATCCAAAATTGCTTCTTCCAAAGCAGGAGTTCTCACATAATTTTGTCTTCCACTGTTACTAGAGTTTTTCTTAAATGTACCAGTTTCCCGAAGTCTATCGTCAATTCTAGAAAACGTCTTAGCGCATGGAAGATGCCTATTTGGAAAGCGCTCCTGATAAAGTCTGCGAGCTTCATTGGCATTTCCAGAAGCGAGTCCAAAACATAAGTGCATGTCCGTCATTTCGCCGAATGTGTAATCATTATTGTAGTTATTGTGAGCCATTTTAAACAAAATAATAACAATACAACGAATCGCACCAGAACACTTTTAGAAATAATGTTTAACTGAAGAAACATTTTTATCAGTGAGCGAAAAAAATTATCCATGAAACACAAAAACGCCAAAAAAATACATATTTTTACTTTTTTATTCTAAACAGCTAAATACAAACCTTATGGTTTTCATAATAAATAAATGGGAACTAAATTTTAAAATTTTATTTAGAGAGCTAAAAATAGTATACAGGGTGATTGATTAGTGTGAGGAAGCTCTGTAGATCTGTTATAATAAAAGTAGGCAGCTTTAAGCTTCACATTTTAAAATTAGTTACGATGTGACAGGGTGTTTCATAAGGCCGTGCCAAATCAAAGTTATGTTTTTTAAATGGAACACCCTGTATATTTTTATATTTTTAGAATCTGCTCGATAATCTGATTTCAATGATATATCACACTTGTTATCTAATATGAATAGTAAAGGATCTACAGCTACTCAAAAATCACATTTTTTCAAATTCAGGTGGCTGTTGTAGCCAAACAGTTGGAAATCGAGGAAAACGGCTTACAGTCCCTATCCTAACTTTTTAAGGTCTATTCAGTGACATAAAATACATATTATTTGATACAGGGTGATCAAAAATCCAAAATCACATCCGATTTTTGATCACCCTGTATCAACTAATATTTTTTGCCACTGAATAGACCTTCAAAAGTAAGGATAGGGACATGTAAGCCGTGTTCCTCGATTTCCAACTTTTTGGCTACAACAGCCAAAATTGAAAATTAACCTAAACTGCACGAATATCTTTGGATGATGTTTTCTCGGAAACGGCTGCTCCAATCGAGATCAAACAAGTATTCCTTTTTGACGTAGTTTTTAATGTAGAATGTAAAAAAAAATATGGATAAGTCATTACCAAAAACACAAAAAAGTTATGAATAATCAAAATTTTCAAAAAATTCCCAAGTACACCCCTGACGAAATAATTTCTTTTTGAAGGTGTCAAAAGGTCACTATTATTGATCATATTTAACAGCCAAAATTTGGTTCTTTTATTTGTTTCCATTTTTAAGAAAATTTAAAAAATCAAAATAAAAAAAAATGATTTCGAGAGTTGGTTTAGTCAGAAAGAAGTCGTTGCAAAAACTCGTTAAACACTGGACTATAAAGGATATTTCTTTATGAAATTCAAGGAGATGGAATAAAACAAAAAGCTGTAGAGTTGCCAGGTTGCTTTTAAGTTATCCTAACAATACTACAGCAAACAAATACTTGACTATGACAATACATAAGCTGCCCCTGATCACAGCAATTCTGACTGGTCATCTCCAAGTACGGGATGACCTCCATGGAGTTGTCATACGCTGCATTTAGTAGGGGGTATGGACAAAAAGGTGAGACTATTGAGAATATCTTCTGGCCAACATAAGAGAGGCATCTCTTGGCGACGTTGTCACCTACATTAAATGTGTAGGCTACATAACGAGCTAAGAGTGGCCTTACCTACCCTCATCACGTTACAGTTACCTGGTTTTGCATCCACAAGTTGTTTAACATCAAAATCCCATCTTCCTGCATCAATAAACAATCCATGAACGATCACTCCATCTATCGGAACTTCATAAATTCTGTATGCTTCATAAACCTATAAATACAAATATTTTAATATAAATCTTAAAATCGTCTTTTTTGAAAATAAGATATATGTATTTTCGTCTTCTGTTACATACCTCTTTATCGGCCTCCTCGTGTGCACTCTTGATTGATTCTTGATCGATAACGAAATTGTATATTTTAAAATCATACTTTAGTTCGTCAATCGGTAAGTTATACTTTCTTGCGTGAGTTTGTAGAACCCCCGTGAGAAATCCTTGCGGGAAGTAGAAACCCGATAACCAGTAGGATGTTGGATTTCCGTATCTAACCCATATCTAAAACATTTATGTACAGGGTATGAATATTGTTATGCAGTAGCCTGCGGCTATTATAGGAAAAGTATAGATAGAAAAAGAAGTGGAATGTCACTCATCGCTCTACAGTGTGCTGCGATCGTCATAAGTAAAAGTACAAGTAAAAGAAGATAGAATAGTCGAGAAATGTCTGGAACTGTTATTACCTGTCAAGAATATTCTAGACGACAGTTCAAAAAGGTTCGAGAAGGGTCAAGCAAGCTATATAAGGATGATCCTGACGTCAGTTTGGAAGTTTTATGATAGACGTTACTTGTTAATGTCATCAGTTGTATAATTGTTGTTAAAGTTGAGTTGAAATAAATTGTGATACCAAAAACCAGCGTAACAATATATTCGACCTACAACGCTTTACCCCAGAGAGCTCTCGTTAATTGATGAGTTTTGATATAGAAACATAGATCCCTTAAAGGGCTTAGTTATCGAGATACAGAGTGTTAAAAGTTTGAAATCAAAATTAAAAATTTGCCATAAATCGCCTTTAAATATTAATAGTAATTAGTAGACAGCGGAATATATGCAAAATGCATATATATGCATTTTTTGCATATTTTACCAAAGTTCAGAAAATATTGCATATTTTTCCAAAATTCAGAAAATATTGCATATTTTACCAAAGTTCAGAAAATTTAAGAAAATATTGCATATTTTCGAAAAAAAAAAAAAATGTATTACTATACTGTGCAAATCAAAAACTGTTTTAACAGATTATACAGATATATTTGAAATAAAGACTTTTTAAATGTTTGTATTTGTTTTTAAGTGTCACTTCTTGTAAATTCTTGTTAATTAGTTCATGGAGGGTGGCATGCACTGGGTTTTTACCTTCTTAAGAGATTAAGCCCATTAAGGTAATTGTTAATAGATGGTATTTACACAGATAAAGTATTACCTACAATGCAATAAAACGGTTTATATAAAATTCTCAGTAATTTCTTGTAACCAATCTACCCTAACATCGGAATATTTTGAATGTTTTTCATTCAGTTTAATGAGATAGTATCCTCTTTATTTGCCTAGTGAAAAGTCTTGTAATAATTTGTTGTTTTAAAAGTGTCCTAAAATGTCGAGAATTTCTTCGTGGATTATTAACTTTCCAGAGTTGGAAATCAATGGGGATAAAGTTTTTTGTAAAGCTTGTGCCAAAATAGTGGTTTGCGAAAAAAAGTTCAAAGTGGTTCAACACGTGAAAACATCATTGCATAAAGCCAAATTGCAAAAAATGAAATCACAACCGGTTCAACAATGCGTTGTGAGGTCATTTCAAAACGCCGACAAAACAAAAAGTGACAAGGAGGTATTTAATCAGGACTTGTGTAAAGCTCTTGTTGCAGCAAATATTCCATTAAAGAAGTTACAAAACCTACATCTAAGAGAATTTTTACAAAAATATTGCAATCAAACCATTCCTGCCGAATCTACACAATCTAAAAAAAATGTACATGCTATATATATAAATGTAATAGAAGAAATTAAAGTTTTACTGGATGATAGCAATTTTTACATCATTGTTGATGAAAGCACAGATGCTTGTGGAAGATATATGGTACATCTTATGATTGGAGCCTTAAAAGAAAATGAACCAGGTACATCATATTTAATTGCATCAAAACAGTTAGAAAAAACTAACAATACAACTGTTACCCGATTTATTCAATAATGTCTAGCAGAATTTTTTTTACCAAATAAAATTCCCTCAGAGAAGTTCTTAGTGTTTTTGTCTGACGCAGCACCATATATGATAAAAGTAGGGCAAAACTTAAACATATTTTATCCAAATATGGTCCACGTTACTTGTCTTCTGCATGGAATAAACTTAGTTGCAGAAACTGTGAGAACAGAATATCCCTTGGTTAACAAGCTAATTTCGAATGTGAAAAAAATATTTTTAAAAGCCCCTTTAAGAGTGCAGTTGTATAAAGAGAGAATGGTAGGGGTGTGTTTGCCCCCGGAATCCGTAATTACGCGATGGGGGACATGGATTAAAGCAGCTATATTCTATGCAGAAAATTTTGAAGCAATTAAGGATTTAATTTTGGACATAGAAGACAATTCACAATGTGTAGTGCAAAGTAAAGAATTGTTAAAAAATCCCCTTGTGCCTAAGCAACTTGTGTTTATAAAGGTTAATTTTAGTTTTTTACCTGATGTAATAACTTCATTGGAAAAGAAAAATTTAAGTTTAATCGAATCAACAAATTTTATTGCAACAGTTTCCGATAAATGTAACAATGTTCCTGGTGACATAGGCCTTAAGATTAGAAAAAAATTAAATACAACTTTATTAAAGAATGAAGGGTTCAATGAAATAAGGGAAGTGAAAAACATTTTTGAGGGAAAATTTTCCAAAGAAGTTTTACGTTGGCCCTGTACATTACTTCCAAAATTACGGTATTGTCCTATTACTTCGGTAGATGTTGAAAGGACCTTTTCTATATCAAAACATATTTTTACAAACAGAAGATAAAACATTTTAATAGAAAATTTCGAAAAATATTTAATTATAAATTCCTATTATAATATTACTATTTAATATTTTTATACTATTCTATACTTAACTTCTACTAGTTTTTGTGTTTCGTTTGTTTTAAATAAATTTTTATATTACATATTTTCGTGTAATGGTTTTGATAGCGTACCAAATTAGGAACAGCAATGTTAATTAGAACCCAACAGTGAATGGTCAAGTGGAAATATTCGCTAGGCATCAGAATTAATTTTTAAATAAATTTAATTTAAAAAATCGCGTCCCGGCTGGAATTTGAACCCGGGACCCCTAAGTCCACAGGCCAACGCACTAACCACTGAGCTACCCACCCCCTACTTTTTTTTAAGTATTTTTAACAAATATGCATTTGCATATTTAGGCATAATTGGACAAAATAACTGCATATTTTTGGTAAAAACGATGCATATATATGCGCATATTTTATTATATTTTGATGCATATATTCCGCCCTCTAGTAATTAGTAATATTTTGACATAAACTCAGTTTTAAATTTTTTTACCAGTGACGCGCTATCAAGGTTAATGGTAATTTTTCCCCCTATTTTTACACCCCTGGAAAAAATATTTCCTATTTTTTAAATTTTCTATTAATTATTAGTTAATAAAAACTTTTTATGGGGCTAAAATGAACAGTATAAATGTTCTTAATCACTTGTAAGGACTCAATATTTTCAAATTATAATCTAGTAAAGCACGTGTCAAATTGTTTATAGTTTGTATCTTTGACAAGATCTTAGTAGATCAAATTTGAAAAAAATATTTAAAGATGTTTTTGTTTTATGGTAAATTTTGAATTTTAATTTCAAATTTTTAACACCCTGTATCTTAGTAACTAAGATTTTTAGGATTTCATGTTCCTATATCAAAATTCATCAATTAACGAGAACTCTCTGTGTCGGTCGAATATACTAACACCCTATATAAGTTTTTAAATTTGGCAATATTTAAGCAGCAATAATGTATTATTTCTTACGTATATAAAATCCAGCCTTAGTATTAAATCTCTTGTCCAGCTTCCTAGACTTTTTAATGAGTTATAAGCAATTTTATTCCACATACCAGGTACCTAAAATTGTATACGTTTAACAATGTACCTAATACATATAATAAATGTAACTATGATACACATTTTAAATAATGAGGATATTATTTATTTACCATATTGTTCATAAACGACGTGAAAACTTCTTCTAAGGCATCCGACATAACGACTAAACCTTTTAAAGCCTTTTTTAATTGATTCATTGAATTGTGTATCAACTTCAGTAGCTTGTTGTATCTGTCAACTTCTTGTGTTAATACGGTTGTTAATGATGGAAGTCTTCCTTTTTTGTCTTTCTGTAATATATAAAATAGAAGTAAAATATATTTACCTACAGTGTTATAGATACATTGGTGGTCTAGGACGTTTTGACGCAGTCATTTCGACGCGGCCGTATGGACGCGAAGACATTTCGACGCCAGACGTTCCGACGCCGGGCCGTTTCGACGCCGGGCCGTTTCAACGCCAATAATATTTTTTTTAGGTAGGTAATAATTCATTCAAAATAATATATTTGAATTCATAATATAATTATGTGATATTGCCTTTAAATATTCGTTTATGTTTCTATTTTTATAATCAAGCAGCCATTGTCCGCGGCTGCGCTCGCATGGAGTCGTGTTTTTAATTCAAAAAATCTGATGTGTCCAACACATGACTTTCCTATCTAGTTATTACAGGCTTTTTCCGGTTATTTTGTACAACCTATTGCATAAATGTTTAGAGGATAAAATAAATATATACATTTTCCATATACATCTACCTCGAAACATTTTTCTAGATGTTATTGAAAATGAAAATACTGAAAAATTTAAATTTAACACTTTTCCTACAATTTTTCCATTACGGTTTATTTTAGAAAAATCATGTATAAACAAAAATTATAGAGATCGACTTTTTTTTTTAACAATTTTCATAAAAATCAGAATGTTGCACATTTTGTCAAATTTCTCGAATACGGACCATTTCAGGAAATTTTGACATAAAGCAAAAATTATAGATAATAATATTAGAAATAACTTTTATTTTAACAATTTTTTTCTCCAAACATAAATAACAGATATATTCCATAAAATATAAAAACGGCCCCCCATAAAGTACCCCTCCAGATGTTCCGACTTTGACCAAAATCTAATCATTTCACGTCAGGCCGAAATAAAACTTAAGTTTAAAATTTAATGTTTTTTTCTTTATCCGTTTTTGAGTTTTCTTCAAATTTCGAAATTTACACATTTTCTCAAATATCTCGAATACGGTCCATTTTAGAGAAATTATGTATAGGATAAAAATTATAGAGAATTATATTTTACAACTTTTGTTTGAACAATTTTTATAAAAAAATATTTTTTTACATTTTGTCAAATTTCTCGAATACGGACCATTTTAGGAAAATTTTGTATAGAACAAAAATTTTAGATAATAATATAAGAAGTAACTTTTATTTGAAGAATTTTCTTCCCCAAACGTAAATAACAGATATATTCCATAAAATATGAAAATGACCACCTATAAAGTACCCCCCCAGATGTTCCGACACTGCCCAAAATCTAATCAGCACATTGGACGCTGGAACAAAGCTTAAGTTTGAAATTTGGTGTTTTTCTGTGTATCGGTTCATGAGTTATGCGGCACACAGACACACACACACACATACAGACATCATCGAGAAAATAGTCAAAACGGATTCAGGGGACCTCAAAACGTAAAAATCCGTCGAAAACTCGAGGTCGAAAAAAATCATGGTTCCTATACTTTCCTTATATCTGTATACAGATAGGAAAGTAAAAATGCATAACTTCCCAAAAAAAAAGAGGGATAATATGTTTTTTAGAATTCATGTTATGTATGTGATATAGATTACAGTTAAGTAGAGTAATCTGATATTTATGTATAATAATCTAATTGATAATCTCATTTTATACCACATTTCTGGTACGGCTCTCATATGATAATATCACCAGATTGCTGAACTGACTTCTAACAGGTCACATAAAAGTGTCCTTAAGAGAAGCAGCCATCTCTTAAGCTGTCAGGATGTCGGGACATCGAGAAATATCGTTTTTATCAATTCACTTCTCATAATTTTCATACCAAGTTTCAATTATTTGTACTATTCATTTGTATTTATTTTTATTAATTTTTATTTGTTTTTACTTATTTTTATTTATTTTTATTTTTTATTTATTTTCATTTTTTTATTTCACCACCTTTCTCCACCCTTTAAATATTCAATTCCAATTTTTAAGTTCCCAACTTTAAAAAAAATGAAATTTCCATACCCACAACTTTTACCCTCCCCCCATCGTTCCCCCCTTTAAAATGTAAAAATCAAAAATCCAAAAATTCGAAAAATTTAAAATTCTGAAATACGTCATTATTTATTTATGATGAGTAGATACAATTCTAATTTTTAAGTTCCTACTTTTAAAAAAATCTATACTTTGATTTAAATGTTCACCCCCGGTTCCCCCTCTTAACATGTAAAAATCAAAAAACGCTAAAATAAGTCATTATTCTTTTGTGATGAATAACTATAATTCCAATTTTCAAGTTTGTAGGGGGCATAAACTTTAACCCCCATTTTCTCCTCTTTAAAATGTAAATATCCAAAAACCTCGTATTACCTCTTATTTATGAAAAGTAGCTACAATTCAAGTTTCTAGCTTTAAAAAATTAGATACCCCTACACACTTTCACCCCAATTTTCCCCCTTAAAATGTAAAAATACAAAATCCTTATATTGCGTCATTATTTATTTATGATGCATAGCTACAATTCCAATTTTCAATTGCCTACCTTCAAAAAATTCGATGCTCCCATTAAACTTTAAACGGGGCCCACTTAACATTTCGTTTTGAAGTCGTCTATGTACAGCTTCAGCGTGGTTGTTCGTTCTGTCTTTATCCTCTAAAACGCGGTTGTAGACAGACCGCAATCTGATCGGAAACAGTGGATTGCGCCTTCTTCGACCCTGTCGTTGAGGACGTCCTACGTATAAGTCCTCAAACTAAGCCTCAAACCATTCTATTAAAGGTTGCAACTCGTTAGACAATTCACCAAATAAACGGTCGATTGCAATATCCATGTCTTCTTCAGGAACAAAAGCAAAAGATGTCACCATTTGTACATGAACACTGAAATCAGCATCGGTATTGTCATGAAAATTCTTAACGCCTACCCTGTGTACGCACGCAACCGACTCGTGATCGAAGCAACGCTGACGTGTGGAAACAGCCGGCCCGCGTCTCGAACAGCCGGCCCGCGTCTCGAATGTACAAGAATACGACGGAATGTCTGCCGCTGATGCACTGGAAGCAACTGGAACGGCGGGGAGTGCCGATTAGTCATAGGGGTAGAATCTTCGCGAGTATCTAGCATTTTCCAGTAACGGAGTTGGACTAATATAAATAGCCGACATATCAGCGCCGAGGTTAGGTTAATATAGAACATTGTATTGAAAAGTTCAAGTGTAGGAAATAAATTAGAATTGTTAGTTAGTGTCTAAATATTATATAAATTAAATAGTACGTCTAAAATAAATTGTAAATAGTGTGTTTTTAAATAAATAAACTTTAAATAAATTAGACTTTCGTCACAGTATTATTTCGACTTTTTTTTCATATTTTTCACCAAATGTAGAAAACAACCTAACAGCTCTGCATTTGGAAACGCTTCTTTGAAAGCGTTTATGGCACCCAGTTCAAAATCGCATGAAATCTTATCTGGATTTGCAGCTGGCTGTAAATGTCTCACCGTACCAGTCATTCATGCATATGTAGTTTGCTATTTGTTGGGCAGGAGAATTCATTAAAAATCTTCTTAGGTACCTAATTTTTAGGAATTAATTGTTTATACCTTTCGTAGAAATTAGAATATAAGCCAGCTAATGGTTACATATTTACTACAGCTATCAATGCTTACTGCGAATATTTAAGGAACAAGATAAATTACTTCAATATCATACAAAGAATAAATCTGGAAAAAGTAGACATTTCAAATATTTTTAATAATTTATTAACTACTTAAAAAATTTAAATTTGGCGTCGAAACGACCCGGCGTCGAATCGGCCGGCGTCGAAATGTCCTCGCGTCGAAACGGGTGCGTCGAAACGTCCCATTCCGATACATTGGGTATATCTGTATTTATTGATTTACTTTTTATTTCGTTACACTGACATTTCCGTTGTGTTAGTCATACTGTTAACTTTGAGGTTTTCACCGTTTACTTGGAATATCGTTGCTATATACGTATTCATGGATTTAGTTTTTTTGTTTTATTTCGAGCACCTGATTAAAAATAAAGAATAAATAAAAACATAGTTATTTTTGCTGCGTATTATTTCCACCGTGATTTCTGTTATAAATATATATTTTTTTTACAAACTAGCTTTTCCAAGGTTACCTTTGGGCTAAAAGGTGCAAGGTGATTACACCACTTAGGTTGAGTAAGGTAGGTATTACCGGTATTATAAGTGCTCTTTCAGTTAAAACCCCATTTGTAAGTGAAGTGAATTGTGACATTTTTATAATAAGAGAAACGGATTATTTTTGAAAAATTTAAAGCTCCTTACCTTATACATGAAAACGTTACAGTTATCTAACGATAAATTTGTCGCAATAGTGTTTATAACAGCGTCAGCTAGTTCAAAGACAATTTCATCTACAGATCTTCCTGTTTCGCCACCTCCAGCTCTCGGCTGGCTTTCCATTATTGTTCGTATTATAGTTTGCGTTTCTTTAATCTGCAATGACGCAAGCATAATATTAAAATTTAAATATTAAAAAAATTACAAAATAGGTATAGAAAATAAATTTAAGGCAAACGTTTGCCACAAAGCTATCATCATAGCCTTCGTATTTTATGTATCTCTACAAAAAATATTGATAAATATAAACATTTAAACATAATTACAAAATATTACTTAATCATTTCAGATAGATAAAAGAAACTCTAGTAATTTTGTTTATTTCTTTGCACACGAAGATACTGTATGCGAGATACGCGTAACCGAGATACAGACTGAACATACATTCAAATAGACCTATTCACATGGTACGGGCGACGCATAAGTGGTAGGCCGTGGACTGGCAGTGAAAAAGAAGAAGATTAATTAGTGGTTGTACAATCAAACGTAAACATGTACAATTTTGATATTGTAATTTGTACAATTCCAAAATTCCTACGAACAACACTGTGGGATATTTTAAGGCATATATCCCATCAATAAATAAATACGAATTCATGAAAATATAATTTTAAAATAAATTGTATGTCATGACATGTATATATAAATTGTAAATTCTAAAGTCATAATTATTATAAACAATATTTTGTTTCCCTCGCGATGAGTTCAACCTTCTGCCTTTGCTAGAACTGCCACGAAAGGTTATCTAAATGATGACAGCAATTTAATGTGTATGACGTAATGAAAATGAAAATTTTTTTTTAACTATTGCTATATAAATAAATATTAACAAAGCGCACCTGGTATGCAATATTTGCGTTTTCGTGCATTCCAAAAATTTCCGGCGCCTCAATAATTGGTAGATTATCTAAAAAGTCTTTGTATTCTTCAATTGTGTCGTACGATGGACAATAATAAATTCCTGATGGGGAGTATGTATAGTTTGCGTTTAAAGTTTTTTCACAAAAAAATATCTTTAAAATTGTTTTTAGGCATCTGAGATCCCAATAATCTGTTACTCTGCCGCCATAAGTAATTTCACCTAAAAAAAAACAATAATTTGATGTTAAAGTAGTTATACTTTTTAAATAGTCAAGGGTAATATAACAAGACCTTGATAAATAGTTGACTATTTTTAATGTATCTAAATTTTGGGTGTTTTTGATATCAGTTGGTTGAGACATAGTTGTGTCATTAATAATCTGAATAGAGTCCGAGAGCTTTAGAGAAAAATTTATTAACAATTAAAATAGATGCTAATTTATTAAGGTCAAGTTATATTTTATGAGATTATTTCTAGAGCCCTAAACGTAACTTAAATTAATTTTTAAACTATATTTATTTTTTACTTTTTAGTTCGATTAATTATTAAAAAAAAAAGTTGAAATTGCTGGAAAAAAAAACAATTATTTTTTTTGCCTTGGACGGGATTAGAACCCACGATCGGTGAGTCTGGCGATCGAAGACCCGCGCCTTGGACCGCTCGGCCAACGAACGAACTTGAGGTAGTGGGATATACTGACAGTAATAAGCCACTTGCTTTTAGTCCAAAGGAGAGTTACAAACATACATACAGGTGAAGCTAATATAAGCGTGCTAATAAAAATAGATCCTATCATTCTCACAATTTGTTTTATTGCGTTACAAAAATCGAGCGCTTTTAATGGAAAATTCTTTATATCTTCATTCTAGTTATTTTCTAACTATACAGCAAAAGCTAACATTATTGTGTAGGAAACTTTGTTAGGCGACAGCTATTTGTACATTTATGCACTGGAAATACAGTTTACTACGTGAAAAAGTAATATTGTTTAGTACTCGTCAGATTAACCGGCCAAAAAAACAACCAGTCACTTATGTAGTCCCGAGGTGGCCGGTTAAGAGAGAATATACTGTAACTTGTAATATTTCATTGCCGAGATGCCTGTTCGGGTAATCAAATAAAGTTGTGGGTGAATAGAGTAGAGCTAGTAGATTTTTTGGTCACGTGACATCGAGCAAATCATTTCAGTTAAGCAAACGGAGCTTGAATGTATTAAAAGAACGGTATCGAGTAAAAAAAAGCAAAACGAGATACATTTGAAATGCAGCAAATTTATCAATTGGTTGGAGATGTTCGAAGCTGGACAGAGTACGAATAACAAGTCGCTTGGATCGGTATGGTGATTGGAAGGATAATGGAGGAAAATTTAGAGAAATTGATATCATTCTTCTATAAACAAGGACAAATCACCAGCGATATTAATCAATCAATCAATCAATATATGTTTATTATCAAAGCTACAAGAACTTATAGACAAACACTTATAAATGTAATTATTATGTAGTACTAACAATTACATGCACAAAAATTGTATAAAAACGTTAAATATAAAATTAGAGGTTAATTACTAATACAAATACGTAACACAACATCGTTAAAATTATATAAATACAAAAATACAAAAACATGTACGTTCAAACAGTCACAACGATTTAAGAGTCATTGTAAAATTCCGTCAAAGCATAATATGCTTTTGTCATCAACATATCTCTAAGCAGTATTTTAAATGTTGTGACCGTTTTCGTCGATTTAATATCATTTGGCAACTTATTGTACATTTTAATCCCATTATAAATGAAAGAGCCCCTTACCAGTTCAGATTTGGGTATGGGCAACCGCAGGTTGTCAACTTGTCTCGTTAGCCGAGCGTTAGTATTGGCATAGTTCGATTTATTTTTATGTATAATACAAGTGGTTTCAAGAATGAACAACGATGTTAATGTTAAAATTTCATGTCTAATAAAATGTGACTGACATGACTCAAGCTTGTTCATTCCACATAAAAATCGTATTGCTCTCTTTTGCAGATAAAAAACAGTATTGAATAATTCGCGGCTGCAACCTCCCCAAAATGCAATTCCATATCTCAAATGGGACTCAACTAGGGCGTAATACACACTTTTTGCTGCCTTAAAACCTAGTTCTTTTGCCACAGTTCTGACTGCAAAACATCCAGAAGAAAGTTTTCTGTTTAGCAATTCTATATGGTTTCTAAATTTCAAATTATTATCTAAATTAATTCCCAGAAATTTTATTGTGTCAGTACATTCAATAATATGACTTCCCAACTGAATATTTGGTAGGGAACATTTAAGGGTTAGCATTTTAGTTTTTCCCATATTAAGACGCAAATAGTTGGCATCGCACCATGCTTTGATTTTCTTAATGTCACAGGATATGGTGTTGTATAGGACAGAAGTGTCATTGCTGTGCCATAAAATCGTAGTATCATCTGCAAATAGAGTGAAAGTACCTGCAATTTCAAGTTGAGCTAAGTCATTCACATAAAGGAGAAATAAAATGGGACCTAACACAGAACCCTGAGGGATACCCCAACTAATATCTAAAACTTGAGAATCCTGAGACGCTCTTACCATTTGCTTACGTTCTGAAAGATAAGATTTTACCCATCTCAGCGCTCCGTTTTTGATCCCGTAAACTCGAAGTTTATCCAACAGTACTGTATGATTGACGCAATCGAACGCCTTAGTTAAATCACAGAATATCGCCGCTACAGAATCGTCAACATTAATTCTAGAATAAGCATGTTCAAGATAAGAAAATATCGCATCAGAAGTACTTTTGTTCCTTTGAAAACCAAACTGTTGTGTTTCCAGCAATTTGTGAGTTTCTAGATAATGAATCAAACGTTTTTTTACAACTTTTTCAATAATTTTGGCCACTGTAGGAATGAGAGATATAGGCCTGAAGTTCGAAGGATCGTAGTTACTGCCACCTTTATGTATGGGAACAATAACACTGGTCTTAAGAAATGATTCGACGAAACTTTGGTTGATCAGACTAGCAAGGACTAACATTCCTGATTCAGGAAGGTTTAGGATAACTCTAATGGAAATATCATAGAAAGCAAAGAAAATCTTTTTAAATGGCATCGAGAATGAAATATTATTGGTGCTGCTGCTAGTTAAATGCGTAAATAGTATCTAATTAAAATTAGGTATGGTTCTAATAATACATATAACGTTAGACTTTCTTGTACCAAAGAATAATTTAAACATTGTATAGGGTATTCAACTGGTATTTTGGGTATTAATTTTTTTTATGAATAATTTATTAATATGATACAAATTATAAAAATATTACCTGTAAGATATTCTAATGCATCCCAAGGAATTTTTCCTTCTGCACAAAACATTTTCAGCGAATTAAAAGCAAATTCTCTATCGCTGTCAGTGAATTCATATACTATATTCCATCCCAGCGGACCAAACTTTTTTCTTTCCTGTATTACTGCGTGGAACATACATAAACCGAAAATCATTGTTTTCCATTTTTGTTGTAAAGCTAACAATGTAAAAAATATTTCATAACTCGAAAAAGAATATATACAGAGTGTTTCATATACCGGGTGTTCCAAATTAAAGTGTTACAGTTAAATACCGCCGAAAATATGCATTTTAGAAAAAAAAGTTTCAGACAAAAGTTTTATAGTTTTTTGGGGGAAATATTTTGGCAAAATTCCTTTTTTTATAACTGACCTTAATATGGCCATATCGAGGTGATCTTTGTTTTTTTAAATGGGAATCCCATCTTTTTCTTACATATTCTTAAAGTACATAAAAAAATAAGAAACTTTTGAGGGAAATATTTTTTTTATTGGACTTTTACTTTTTGAATTACAGCTACTTGAAAATGTTGCTGCGCGAAAAAAAAGTTGACTATGGTTAGCTATAAAAAACGATTTTAACCAAAAGTTTTTCCCTACAAAACTATAAAACTTTCTTCTGAAACGTTTTTAATTTAGAACACCAGGTATATTGTCATGATTCCATCATTGGACTCTTGGTGCCATGTTTTCGTTCTGTATCGTTAACGTCAGTAAATTATTCGAAATGGCCTTAGGGTATTTGACGTCAATGGTGACCAGATAGAAAATTTTGGGGGAGAATTGAGATTAGAAAATTTTTAGATTGTTAAAGGGGTGTTTTTAGAATTGTTAATTGGAAAAAGAAAATTAAAATGTTAATAAGAATATGAAATTCGAGTATAAAATAGATGTCAGAAGTTAAATGGTTAAATAAAGTTGATGAAAAGATAAATAAAAGGTAAAAAGTTTTATTTAACGTAAAATATAAAGTTGTATATATAACCGGAAGGAGTTATAAGCAGAAAGAGGAGACCAGGCAAGAGTTAGAGGACACCAGGAAGATAACAGCAGGCAGGAGAGCAGAAAAGATAATACAGGAGTTGGGACAGAAGTGTAAGAAAAGAGAATCGGAAGATTTCTTTTTATTTTTATATTCAAAATTTTTATATTTAGGAATTAATTTCTTTTCAATTATTGTAGTGTTTAAGCTATTGTATTGTTGGAGGTAATTGTATAGTTGTATAATTGTATATTTTCACGCCCTATTTAAATTTTTTTTTTCGCACACAAGTTGTAATGCTACAACTTTATGTGAATTAACGTTTATTTACTTTAGTGATTATTGTATTGTAAAAAAAATATGTTTTTTTTGAGTAAATAAACTATATATTATTATTGAAGTTCCAACCCTAAGAGCTCGTAAGATATTGTACCTAATACTGGATGGAACCATTACAATATACAGGGTGGACTGGATTTAATTTGCGTATACAGAGATCTCGTAAACCGTAAGATATACATTGTCGGTTAAATGGGGAAAATGTTTCGTATTTTGACGGATAATACAATGGTCCATAGAAGATCCAGATTTTTTGACTGGTTCCGAGACATTCGATAAAATCCGAAAAACCTCATTTTCGTTTTTTAAGTCGTGCGTTGTTATTATAAAAGATACAAAAAGAATTATACGAAGTTTTTGTTATAAATCAAGTTCCCTATAATCTGCCATGTCAAAATTTTTATTACGACGTTTCGTATTTACAGGGCCACCTTCAACTTATTTTTTTAAATACGAACCTAGATTTTTAACTGTAATTTTTTATATCTTTTGTATAGCTAAATACAACGATATGTTACATTTTACTACGTTTCGTCTATGAAAATATCATCAGCTATGTAGCTTCTGATGATACCGTTTCTTATTTGATTAAAACAAGATAGCTAATTAAATAATAATTAAAAAACAAAAAATTCTTAAAATGTGAAATTTTAAATATTATTTGAAACATAATACAAGAATTATTTAATTACAAAATGGGTTACAATTTTTTATCAAACATGATTAACACATTCGTCTCCGGCAACGCACGTCGCGCGGTGTTGTAAATTTTACCGTGTGCCACTAGCGCCTGGCGCGGTCCCCACCTATTTTTTCATATTTGTTATAAATTGATGGTATCATGTTATGTAGATTATTGAAAATTTAATGGTACATAAAATAAGGTGTAATTCGTTTCAGGGGATACTTGGTTTCGTCTACGGCAATGCCGGTTGCGCGTTAATGTAAATGTTACCATAGGGTAAGAGGCATAGGCCAGTAACGCGCCTGGCGCGTTCTCAATTTATTTATTCCGATTTTCCTAAAACGAAAATAGGCAGTCAGTAGCATGTATGCAGGGTGTTTATTATAGTAATAGAGGGTGTTATTTAATGTTATGTACTTATTTTAACGGAAAATTCTTGGGATAATTTTAAGTCTATCTATCATATCTTCCTTCTTTTGACCGGCAACGACGTTGAATAACCAATAAAAAAATCTCAAAACCTTTTTATTTACCATTTTTTTTCTAAAACACTACCGCCGAGTAATTCTGCTGTTTCGGGTAGTTGGGATTCCCGTGCATAGCGAACCGTCAAGAAAAAAAAATAATAATTAGAGGCGGCTGTGAAATATAAATGTTTGGAGTTGCTATGTTACAAAAATTAATGTCAGTGTCAGATTCACAGTTCAATAGAGATAAAGAATTTTTTATTTATTTATTTGATAATTCGAAGTTGCATAAATTTTACGGTTTCATTTGCCAGTTTTAAATTTAAAGTGAATACCGATAGTGCACCGTCAACGTCAAAAAAAGGAAGATATGATGAGAACTACTATAAGCCCACAATGAGCAGAACTGAGTTGATATCAGTATTAGAGGATTCTAGTGATGATGAAGTGGATTATATACATGCTTCTGACTGGCAAAATGAAAGTGAAGATAGTGGTAGTAATGGTAATTCTCAAGATGAGAATTTATCTGAAATCCAGCAATTTCTTCAAGGAGATAATCAAAATCAAAATGAACAGCAGCTTCCACAAGCGAATGACTTTACTTGGTCTGAACAGGTAATTCAACCCGATAGAATACCATTTACAGGTCAACCTGGTTTCAGGATAAATCCAAATGGAAATGCTCCTATAGATTACTTCAACCTGGTAGCCAATAATGATTTTTATGAACTTGTTATTTCAAATACAAATGACTATGCTATTGAAATACTTTCAAAAAGTGAAACAGAATCAAGCATGATTTCTTTCTGGAAAGACTTAACTGCAGGTGAATTTAAAACTTTCCTCGGTCTTTTATTCCATATGGGAACAATAAAGCTAAACCGCATAAATGATTATTGGAAAACTAATCCGTTATTTAGTCTGCCAGTTTTTGCGAATTATATGAGGCGCAATAGATTTATTTTAATTTTACGTGCTTTGCATTTTTACGTGAATACAGATGAAGCCGTAAGTAAGCTGTATAAAATATCCCCTTTGATTGATTTTTTCAACGATAGAATGGCAGCTATTTATTATCCGAAAAGAGAGATAACAATTGACGAATCTTTAGTTTTGTGGCGAGGAAGACTTCAATTTAGACAGTATATAAAAGGTAAACGACACAAGTTTGGTATAAAATTATATATTTTAACAGAATATACTGGAATTATTCAAAAGTTAATCGTCTACGGTGGTTCACAAGATCGTACAATCGGAGGAAGAGATCACAAACAAAAAGTCGTACTGAAATTAATGGAGAGTCATATGAACACTGGACATGCTTTGTATATGGATAACTTTTATAATAGTGTTCATTTGACTAAAAGATTACTCGAAGCTAATACCTACGTCACAGGCACATTGCGAAAAGACAAAAAAGGTAATCTGAAAAATTTGATGACAAAAAAAATTAGAAAAATCAAGTAGCAAGTACACTACAGTCCTGAAGGAATATGTATTACCAAATGTAAAGATAAACGAGAAATGTGCATGATATCTTCAGAATTTTGTGATCAGATGACTGCAACAAGATCTAAAAGAGGAATTGAATCCGAAAAACCTGAATTAATTGTTAAATACAATAAATATAAAGTTGGTATTGACTTAAGTGATCAAATGCTGAGTTACTACAGTTGTGAACATAAGTATATAACGGTGGTATAAAAAAAATGGAATACATATTTTCCAAATAATGTTAAATAATGCACATTTCCTCTATAATAATGGAAACGAGAGAAAAATGTCGTACGATTTTCGACTGTCTGTCATTGAAAGCCTTTTAGGACCATCGCCACAATCTCCGCGTGTGAGAACACCATCAGTTGGACATTTACCTCAGTATTGTCCAAAAGGTCTTAACAACAAAACCAAAAGAAGACGTTGTAAATATTGTTGGGACACCAGCAAAATACGAAAGGATTCTATTTTTTACTGTCCTCAATGTCCCAGTGAACCTGGTTTGTGTTTGGAGAATTTTTTTAGACTATTCCATGAGAATTTACATAATTAAAATTTGTTTAGTGTTACGTCCCCGTTGGATATAGTTTTAATCAATGGCGGCTCGTGGGGTGGTTCACAGTAACAGAATATAGATATCAGTAAAGATGTATGAAAAAACTTTTATAATATACCTTTCTAAAACACTGACAGTTTTTCACCTATATCTGTACCGGGATCTATATTCTGTTACTGTGAACCCCCAAAATTTTGTTCACGAGCCGCCCCTGGTTTTAATTACTTGTGTTACATTCATGTTCTATGTATGTTCTATATTTTTTAAAAATAATTGTTACGTTTTGCAAATCAAAACGCGCCCAGAGCGGTGGCGGCACATGGAACAAAATTTCAAACCACATGCCAGCGCCGCGTCAGGCGCGGTCATTTTTGATTTTTATTTTACACGAAAAAAAATTCATAATCTGTTTATCTAGACATAGTTTAACATTTAACAATAAAATATATTACAATATTTTGTAAAAATCGTACTGGCATGTAGATATTATTTGAAAATTATACCGGAGGCGAATGTGTTAAGTACAACCAGCAAACAAGACTAATGAATAACGAATTATGGTTGTACACATTCTACAAATAATAAAGCTAATAACAAAAACATACAATGAAAAACAAAACGATCAAGCAATCTTTAAATTCGTATTACCTGATTTTCTGTAAAATCTTTCGCTTAGGTTTCTCACACTGTATTTTTTATATCTTCAATGTTTTCATTTTTGCATACATAAGATCTTAACAAAATCATGTTTGTCATGCATGTCAGTTGTAACTTGTCACCAATATTTCTGTTATAATCTGTAACATCTAATATTACAGTACTTTTTTAGTTTTAAATAATTTAAAATTAAATAAATATTATGGTTCGTTATACTGAAGAAGAGAAAAGAGATATGTATGATGTGTACATAAGATGCTATAGGAATGAAACCCGGTCAGCTCAGACTTATTTAGATTTATATCCTGATAGACAACAGCCATCTAAAGGGATGTTTTCTTATATTTCAAAAAATATGGCAGAGCATAGCAGTGTGAAAAAAAGGAGAACTAGATATTAGTGTGACGAAAGTCTAATTTATTTAAAGTTTATTTATTTAAAAACACTATTTACAATTTATTTCAGACGTACTATTTATTTATATAATATTTAGACACTAACTAACAATTCTAATTTATTTCTTACACTTTAACTATTCAATACAACGTTCTATATTAAACTAAACTCGGCGCTGATACGTCGGGTATTTATATTAGTCCAACTCCGCTACTGGAAAATGCTAGAGGCTCGCGACGATGACTAAACGGCACTCCCCGCCATTCCAGATGTTTCGAGTGAATCAGCGGCAGACATTCCGTCGTATTCTTATACATTCGAGACGCGGTCCGGCTGTTTCCACACGTCAGCGTTGCTTCGATCACGAATTGGTTACCATGTGAAGGTCGCGTGCGTACACAGGCACAGAGTCGGATTAGGGATATCATGACATTAGGTTCGACATACTGATAATGAAATTAATGTTCTTGCCCAAATACATATTAACCCTGAAAATTCTACTAGCTAAAGAATGTGTAGTAGGAACCTCCACGGTTAAAATAATTTTAAAGAAACATAAATACCATGGGTATAAATTTCAAAAAATCCGGAAATTACACGCTGGAGACTGATAGAAGACTGATGTTTTGTCTTTGGTATAGTAGAAAACTGCGCAATGACCGTTCTTTCAACAAAAAGATATTATGGACGGATGAATGCTCCTTTACTAATAGTGGAATATTTAATCCCAGGAACACGCATTTGTAGGCTACTTCTAATCCCCATTTAATCAGAGAAGTTAGACCACATTTCCCTTTTACCCAAAATGTATAGTGTGGACTAATCAATAATCAGATTATTGGACCGATTTTTTTGGATGATAATTTAAATCAGTTCCGATACCTACATTTATTGGAGGAAGTACTCGATGAGATGCCCTTACAAACAAGACAAAATCTTCAATACTTTATGCAAGACGGTTGTGATGCACACAATGCTAGGAGGGTTGCAGAGTATCTCGATCAATATTTTAGAGGTAATTGGATTGGTACCAATGGACCAATAAGATGGCCTCCTCGATCTCCGTGTCTTAACCCCATGGATTATTTTGTATGGGGCTTCGTAAAGAACTAAATCTACGACAAAAATATGCCAAATAATCGACAAGAATTTCGTCAACGAATAGTAGATGCATTTGAAAAAATTACACCAGAAATGGTTGATAAAACTAGATCCCAAATGACTAGGAGAATTGCACTCTGTATCCAACAGAATGGACTGACTACATTTTGAGCAATTATTGTGGTTTTTGTTTTTGAATTTTGTTTTTGTTATTAGCTCCATTATTTGTAGAATGTGTACAACCATAATTCGTTCTTCATTAGTCTTGTTTGCTGGTTGTACTTAATTATGTTTGATAAAAAAATGTAACCCATTTTGTAATTAAATAATTCTTGTATTATGTTTCAAATAATATTTAAAATTTCACATTTTAAACATTTTTTATTTTTTAATTATTATTTAATTAGCTATCTTACTTTAATCAAGTAAGAAACGGTATCATCAGAGCTACATAGCTGATGATATTTTCATAGACGAAACGTAGTAAAATAGTAAAGTGTAACATATCGTTGTATTTAGCTATACAAAAGCTATAAAAAATTACAGCTTAAAAATCCAGGTCCGTATTTAAAAAAAATAAGTTGAAGGTGGCCCTGAAAATACGAAACGTCGTAATAAAAATTTTGACATGGCAGATTATAGGGAACTTGATTTATAACAAAAAATTCATATAATTTTTTTTGTATCTTATATATAACAACGCATGACTTTAAAAACGAAAATGAGGTTTTTCGGATTTTATCGAATATCTCCGGAACCAGTCAGAAAATCTGGAACTTCTATGGACCATTGTATTATCCGTCAAAATACGAAACTTTTTTCCCATTTAATCGACAATGTATATCTTACGGTTTACGAGATCTCTGTATACGCAAATTTAATCCGGTCCACCCTGTATAATAAATTTTTCCGGATTTTCAAAGAAATGTCCGAAATTTTCATTAGGTCTGACAAGAAACTTTATTTTTTAAAATGATAACCCCACTTACGGTGTTCTTCAAAGAAACTCCTCTCCATTTCACCAAAAGCTCTTTTGACGTTTGCCCTTAGTCCTTTAGGAGGTTCGTTAGTGACTTTAACAGAGTTTTGTAAAACTGATACGGGAAAAGCTTTCGAAGGCATAGAGCTCATATATAATCTAAAACTTTGATTTATTTTGTGATAATCTCTAGCAATATTCAAGACTATTTTTTCCATTGATAACATCCAAGAGGTGGCCAGATGGCAATTCTAAAATAGAATACGAAAAATTCAGACAAAAAACAGAATTTTGAAATTTGGAAAAAGAGGTGTCATGTAAACTGGATAAGTTAAAAATGGTTCCAACATGTGCTTATTTTACAGTTTACAGTTATGTATGTGTAAAACTTGTCCGTGACTAACGCCCGTATGCACCGTACACGTTTAATCCAGATCAAGGGTTTAATCGCGTTTAGTACTCTTTTTAGCTATGGTTCTAAACGGGATTAGACCCTTGATCTGGATTAAACGTGTACGGTGCATACGGGCGCAAAGGACAAGTTTTACACATGCAGGGTAGCGAACACTGATCTGTATTATTTACTGCGTAGGATAAAGGCTATATTTGACATCGTAAAAATATGTGTTATAGTCCATACAAACAATAAGTCAACTACAAAGAAATACCGATAATGGAAAAAAAAGTTCGGCTTCCGTTTGAAGATGCTTCAAAAAAAAATTCACTAAATATTATTGCTGCGTTTGAGAATCCACATCGGATGCATCTGAGATGTAAAAAATCTTTGATCACGTGGTTCAGTATACGTAAATGTAATGGGACAGATGTGTCCGATGTGGATAAAAAAACGCTCGAGATGTAAAAAATGCATCCAATGTGGATTCTCAAACGCAGCATATGCATGAATACATCTAAAAAGGAGTCTCTACCAGGAGTATGTCATTATTATGCCCCTGGACGATAGTAATACACTTATTTTAATACTAAAAATTATTAACTCAACTCCGCATTGGAATATAGTAGTCCAGTTTATTATTTCTCTCTACGTCGCTGAAATGAACCGATAACCTGTGTAGAGAGACTGGAATATCGTGTCGTGCGGCATTGTAGTCAACAAAAGTATCGGCAAAGTAAGAAGAAACCAGTGTCGTCGCATCGTTAAGTCAGTTTATTATTTAATTTAATTGGTTGGAGTATTTTAAACATTAATTATTACCACATATTTCAATTTCTACGATTTATTATATAAAATAGATATAATAAATAATTTTACCAAGCGAAAAATAGATTAATAATCAATCAATTTGAGGATTCGATTATTAACAAGTAGAAATATAGGTACTGCGTTCCAAGTATATGATAATGAAAATTAAAAACTGATATAAATATATACCAAATGCAAAGTGTCTATTGAAATTATCGACTGTCGGTCATATAATTTTTTTCAGAAAAATGAAATACCGTCTCTGGAATAAATATTTTAATTAGTGCATTTCCAATTCTTTCGAAATAAAGGTTTCTTATTTTATATCAATTCTGCATGACATACCTACCTTCTTATAGATATAAATAGGAAGGAAATATTTGACTTAATTGGTTATAGTGCAAACATATCTCTACTGGTTGGGTTACTTCCCAAGTGACTTCTCGATTGGTAAACGAATACGAACGTCAACATTTTATTAATTTAGTTATAAAAAATATTTTAAAATTAAAATTACAAAGTAAATTTAGAAATAACCTAAACATAGACCGACTTATAAAATTAAAATGTGACTTACATATTGCTGATTTAACTCAGATTTCCTCATTGTTTCCAAATTCCTGCTCCTCGTCTTCCTTCTCCTCGTTATCACGAATTATATCATCGTCGTCGTCATCCTCATTGAGATTTATGATAAATCGTTCTCCATTATTTACGTGTATGCCGCTGTTGTTCCTGTATTCCTCTTCTATTTCATACACATGTTTTATATCTGCTTCCCACTGCGACTTTCCGATCGCATCCGTTTGTTCTTTGATCAAGTTGACGATATGAGAATCAAATTTGGGAAATATATTTTTTCTCCGAATATTTTGTTTCAATTGAGGATTGAAAATACAAAAATATGGTGGTAACCTTAAAACTGTATGACCTCTTTCAGCTGCAATTTCATCAACTATATACTTTTTTCAAAATTTTTAGTTTTTAGGACTTCCAAAAGTTCATCCTTTTTATATTTTTCATCAAAATACAAATCGTGATTCATTAAAAATTCTTGAATTTCATCTTTCCTAGAGTTTTTATTAGGTATTTTTTCCTTAAGCCTGGAGTGATATGAAGCATTGTCCATAACTATTACACTTTTTGGCTTTAAATTAGGCAATTCGTAAACCATTCTTCAAAAATATCGGAATTCATATTTGAATGGTAATCAATCTGGCAGCTATCAATTTTTTTTTCTAATTAATAGTAAGGCATTGTCAACCCAACCGTCCTCTAAGCCACAGTTTAATATTATCAGTCGAGTGCCTTTATTTGGAGGGATACCTAAGGCTTGGCAATATTTATTATCGTTTGTCCAGCCCTTTTTTGCAGTATCATGCGAATCATACCACGTTTCATCCAGAAAATAAATTGGCCTGCTTTCATTTTTATATTCACGAATTTTCTGTAAATAAGAATTTCTCCAGTTTACTATTCGTCTTGTTTCCATCACTGCGCTTCTTTTATCTATCGTTTTGTATTTAAAACCAATTTTTTTTAGCCAATTATACAATGTAGACTTTTTTATAATTGTATCGAAATAAGTTTCACTTAAGCGTCTATGTATAATATCAAGAGTGGGAATGGTATTTTGTTTATAAAGTTCATACATTGTATTCACAATAGATTTGGCCATGGCTGGATCTAATTTTTTTTTGCACACCTTTGTCTTCACGGACTTTTCTGCTGGAAATTCCATTTTTTATAATTTGGTTCATTTTATAAACCGATATACCAGTAAGAAACGCTGTTTCTTGAACGGTAGAAGTGTTTTCGATATATCCACGTTTTAACAAATTTTTATAAACATTTAAACAAATTTGCTGGGACTAATCATTTAAAAAGAGTTTATTTTTTATTTGCGCAGGCACTGCATTAATTTCTCCATCACTGTTTGATGTACTGGTGCTCGGAATACTATCCCACGGTCTCCACATAGTTAATAACACATACACAAAAATTATTATTCGTTTAATAAAATTACTATATAACCTCCAAAACACATACTGATTATTGATAAAACGAAACTAAACACTAATAAAACAGAAACTAATATTCTATAAAATTTTAAAAAGTACGATGCAGGAGCTGTTATCCGTACAAAATTCAACAGGTCACTAAAAGATGAACAAAACTCCACTGAAAGTAAAAATAATTATTTTTATTAAAATACGTTTCATTTTCCTTTTCGGCATTGGTTGAAAATTTGACTCTTTAAATGGACAAAGACAATATGCCGACAAAGGCGATACACCGCCAAAAACAATATACTTACAGAGGCAGTATACCGACAAAGCTATTCACGCTCCTTGGAGAAAAAATGCAAAATTTTATCTAAAACACTGAAATCATTGAAGGAAAACATTAGTTATAAATCCTACTTATTTTATTCTAATTAGGTATATATGTATATACCTAATTTTAAATCTTCAAATCGAAAGAAACATATACCTATAATACGCACATATAATTAAATTATTAAATAAAATTTCAAGTAAAAACATATATCTCCGTCTATGGGGCGGTCTATCAAAGAGTTAGTTTAGCTGACTTCCGACAAGCAACCCGTTCCCTATACCAATTTTTTTTTCGAATTATTCAAACAGGTGCCCAACTTTTTTTGCGTTTGCGGCATTCCTTTATAGTTGACTTATTGTTTGGATGGACTATACATTTTAAGTTGGCAAATAAATCATGGACAGTGTCAATCTTAGCTATCACAGGCCTTTAGAGTAAAATTAACAGTAACTGTCAAATGTTATATCTCATCATAGGTAAGATTGACAGTAAACAATTATTTTTAAATATTCTTCCCCGCAAAAAACACGATTCTTCACATACGAAGGCTAATCTTTCCTTTGAGTCTAGTAAAGTAAAAAACTTTATTAAAAATTAAAGACATGTCCCAGATTACCCCTTTTACCTTACATTTGACAAGTTTACCTGTAAAAATATCCAATCTCCAGTTTCAAGCGCTTCTTGTATCAGTTTTTCTGCTACAGGGCCTTGTCCCTGACCCAATGAAATAGATTTTATTCTCGATAGAAAGTCCATTTCACTGGCAAATCTCTGGAATGCACCCATCGGATCGGAACCAGTGCTCAGAACAAAAACTAAAGGAATTGCGTTTGATGTATCTTGATACCTAAACAAGTTATAAAAGTAATTTTAAAAAATCGACCTGAAAATCGTGCAGATGCACTGATTTTCTTATCGATTATCAGATCCTGACCAATTGTATAGGGAACTACCCCTGAGGTATCCCCTTTTTAACAAAAAACGAATTATGGAAATCGGACAACGTAGTAAAGAATTATCGCTGAACATACATAAAATAAATATTCCGACGAATTGAAAATCTCCTCCCTATTTGAAATCTGTTAAAAATATAGATTAATCATCTATATTTAAAGATGATGAAAAGCGAGTTTTATCTATATTTAATACATGTATTATTTAAATTTTCCTCCATTTGTAAACAAATCATTTACAGAGGCGGTTTAGAAATAGGAACCTTTATATTTATACCTGAACTGAAATTTGTTACTATAAAATTAAAATGTGAAAAAGAAAAAGAACAAAGAAGGTGGCAAATTAATGAACTTACAGCATTTTTATTGATACCATCGGACTTTCTATGAATATTTTTCCCAATTTAACTTTGACATATTCTGTAATACAAAATATTAATTTTTCTTCTTGTAAGGTTCTTACTAACATTAGTTTATCAAAATCATCCAGACGGTCATTCCAATTTGTCGGGCATGGCGTGTTGAATGTTTCATTTAGCTGCAGATTCTAAAAATAAAATAAATTTGATTTTTTTTATAAAATAAACTTAGCAGTTCAAAAATTGTAATTTGTGCGAAATTTATTTAAACAATTTCAAATCGCCTACAACGGTATTAAACCATTAGGCTTATTTATAATAAATTGTGAATATATCGCACCAATCAATACAATACCAACTCAATTTTGAGTTATATAAGGCACGAAATAAATCTAAAAATTATAAAATACAAATGAAACACCGCCACTAACACATAATGTATTTTCTTTAAAATTTAAGTTAGAGTAAATTATGTTACTTTTTTTTAAGCGTATAATAATAGGTAACTATATTACCACAGCTTATACAATACAGCTCCACAACTCCGTGTCGGCGTCTTTGATCTGGCGGTCGAGAACCAAGCAAGACGGAATGGTGCTCTCTCTGTTAGATTCGAGGGAAAAGTCGGGCCCGGATTAAACAATTTTTTTATTATTGAAAAAATTGAAAACCTTGGCGTAATAAGGTTGGTTACATGCCATATTAAGTAAGTTTTGGGAAATTAAATTTTTAATTTGTTTTAAATCTGTCAAATATAATTAGAAACATTATTTAAATATAAATATTACGAAAAATAGCACATCTTTCGGATTAGAGGTAAAATAATTTGTATGTGGCTAGTAAAATCCTCGTTAATAAATGTTTTGAGCTAAAACAGTCACTTCACGACAAATTGTGGCTTGGATCCTTTTTACACCAAGGGCTTCAATTGTTAAAGAATTGTGTCACGCTCGTGGATGCAAATCAAGTGGTACCCCGTGTCTCTGGCAAGTGTTACTCTTCGCGCAAAGGGTTTATACCTAGATAAACGAATGCTTCGACTGAGGTCTGGGAACTCTATGGTATTTTGGAATTATAAAGAATGTGTGCTTTTATTTTAACAATATTGGTTATATTTAGATGTATTCTTATTAATTGAAATACAGATTTGTAGAAGTAATACTTTGACAGTTTTTATTAATATAATATATTCAATTTTTATCTGACCATACCGAAATAGGGAATTTTGAAACTTTATAGTAATGTGAAATTTGAATTACAATATTACACGATATTACATAATTAGTACTTATTTTAGGTAGCTACTAAATTTGTACTTGGAGAAAGTAATATCGATTTTTATAAGAAAACTTGAAAAGTAAATTAATTTAGTTCCTATTTCTGATGTAAAACTTAAGTTTTGGTTTAAACCAAGAAAACAAAGTCGAGTCTACACAAAAATTTTAATGTATATTTAATATCAATAACTAAAATATATATTGACAATTAGTTTAACAGAATTGTCACTTATTTAAAAAAATTTAAATAATAGGAGTTGGGTGACCAAAATATGAACTGTGATTTGTAGATTTAATTTTGTTAAAGTGTTCTCACTACCTAAAATGGATATGAAATATATTCGTGGTTGAACGCAATAACATACTTTTTCGTTTTGTAGTATGTGCATAGATTGGCTAATATCCATGCACAGATTACAAAACGAAAAAGTATGCTATTGCCTTCAATTGAACGAATATATTTCATATCCATTCTAGGCAGTGAGAACACTGCAAAAAAAAAATAAATTCGCCAATCACCGTTCATATTTTGATCAACCGACTGCTATTATTTTTAAAATTTTAAATAAATGACAATTCTGTCAAACTAATTGTCAGTATATTTTTTAGTTATTGAGATTAAACATACAATAAAATAAGTTATTCTTTTGGAAAACGTTAGCATGGATGACTAAAGGGTATTGTGTTAATTAATTCTAAAAGTGTGGTACAAATGTTATTTTTTGTAGCCAATTCTTCAAAATTATTTTGAAATATCTTTTCAATATTGAATATTAGTTCTACAAATTCATCATTTGACAGTTGCAGATTTCCAAATGTATCTGGATTGGCGTTATCATATGCCTTTAAAAAGCAATAAAAAGAAAAATCATCTAATTCAACGTGATCTTTGTTATATTTAAGACAGGTACCTATCGCAGAGGAGTGGATCCGCAAGGCTTTTATTAAAAGGTAACCACACACACATACCTGATAAAATTTTTCTGTATCAATTCGTCTTTATAATAATTTAGGGTGTTAATAATTTTATCATAAAATAAAATACAAGGTGTTCCATTTAAAAAACATACATTTTAATTTGCCAGGCAAAAACGTGACACCCTGTATATCCAAAGATATTTTTAAAATACATATGTATGTATTTTTCAAATCCATATAACTTTTATTTAAAACTTTCTTGCGTGTCTACAACAAAATAATGAACAATAACGCACTAATGGGATACCCTGTATAAATTATATTTTTAACAATGAAAATTTCTTATAATGTGGTACTTATCGGTTTGGGTCCTTGGGAAAACCAAAGAATATTTTCTTGCAGGTATAACCCTTATTAAAACAGCTTTTGACTGCACAAACAGAATGATGTCTTTTTTTTTCACTCATTCTACTCATAGCTAAAGAGTCACCAAAATAATAACAGTACCTTTAACTCAAACAAAATCAACGAAATTATAGGCGCCACGAAATTATACAATCAACGAAATTATAGGCTCCACGAAATTATACAATCAACGAAATTATACGCACGACTCAACACCTTACCTAAGTACGCTTCTGAACACCAAAACCGTCTTTTCCCTTCGAAGGCGGAGCTTAAGCGATGCGCGACGAAATCGACGCAAACCGTTGCCGCCAAGAGAGTGTTTTAGCTGTATTGTTAAGCTGTGATATTACTTTTTGCAACACAGACCGTAGAAATTGTTGAAACTGCCCATTATAATTCTCCATTATTCACAATGTATATTTATTGTGTTTGATTTTATTATTTTGTCACTTATTGACATTGATTGTAAAAATTAAACGATTATTAATATATTTTGTTAAAGTCTCTAAACTTATTCTTGAGTCTTGAGTTATTTCTACAGGTTATGGACCCAGAATACGTTAAAATTAACAGAAACTAGACACATACTGTTTTACAATTAAATTATAAAATAAGGACAAGTTCCCAAAGATAGAAAAATTTCATGGATTATCTAACTTCCACTCCTGGCGAGCAATGGCCTTTACTTATATAGATTTATATAATATGTACAAAATAGTAAATGGTGAAGAAATGAATCCTTCATTAAATATTCCAAAATTTGATAAAGATCCAAATAAACAAGATTATGCTTTTAATTGTGAAGACTGGAGATATGGTCAATTATTATCCAGGGCTTTTATTCTTTTTAATGTGGACACGAATATCGCTTCTCATATTACCTGCTACACAGATTCTTGGGATATGTGGAGTTTTTAATACTTTGATCGAAAAAATGACTAGTCCCTACACCCTCTCGTAAAATCTATAGTTGGAATAAGATGCGAAAAGAAGTCCCAAGTACAGGAACATATTGCTAAATACAAAGAATTGTGGTCACGTTTAGAAGAAAGAACTTCAGTTACTTCCAATGAAAAACATGATTCCCTAGAAGCTGCACTACGTCCGCTAGCAAATTCAATGAAGGCAAAAGGATCACTTTTTCTCATAACTTTATCAGAGGAATTAGTTAACATAATAGACAATCTAAAAACCAAACAAAACTTAACATATGATGATGTATGCGCACGCTCATTAGAATTGTCTACAAAAACTTATTCTGTTTCTGAAGACGAACAAGGTTTCCTAGGAAGAAATACACATTTACGCAGATATAGTACAAAAGAATGTACTTATTGTAAAGAGAAGAAAAAATGGTATAAAGGGTATACGATAATAAATTGCCGAAATAAAAAAGAAGATGACAAAACAAATAATACAGTATGGAATTCAGAAGATAACAAGCACGCCTATCCAGCATTCACAACCAGTTCTAAATTAAACAGATGGATATTTGATACAGGTCTGCATTTTGTAATCTTTGTCCCTACCAAAGTTTTATTCGACTTGTTAATGATAAAAAGATTGAAGTTACTCATATCGGAGAAGTTAAACTTATAAAAAGTGATTAAATATTGTGCAGCGACCCCTTCGGGGACGCTGACGGGATATTTCGTCCGGAAATCTCTCATACAAAATTTGTACAAAACAAAAAATGGCGCCCGACAAAAAAATCCGTGTGCGAGGTAAGTTAAAGAGTGACAAAGAGTGTTTAAAAAAAATTATAAAAAAATTATTTGTTTTTATAGAACCGTCGAAAAACAATAAAGAAATTTTCAAAACGTCATAAAAAAGTGACAGTTGACGGGAGACGAAAAATTCCTTCTCATCAGCCTCCTACGATGTCTTGAACGTCTGTCGTTTATACATACTCAATTCCATAGTGCAGCCAAATCTCGGAAAAGGGATTCATAGGATGTTTGGGCGATTTTCCTACGATTTTTCGAGGTTTTTCACGGTTACCATAAAAACCGCTTAGCGAATTTTGACGCCGACTTTTTTAAGAAGCGTCTCACGGGTATACACCTTTCGTGCAAGTTTCATCGAAATCCATCCATCCGTTCAAACGGTACGATTTTTTAAAGTCGCCCGGAAACCCCTCATACGAAATTGGTCGAAAAAAAATGACGCCCGATGAAAAATTTGTGTACGTGGTCAGGTAGAGAGAGACAAAGGGTGTTTAGGAAAAATATTCAAAAAATTATTCGTTTCCATTAAAACGTCGAAAAATAATAAAGAAATTTTCAAAACGTCATAAAAAAGTGACAGTTGACGGGAGACGAAAAATTCCTTCTGATCAGCCGCCTACGATGTCTTGAGCGTCTGCCGTTTATGCATACTCACTTCCATAGTGCACCCAAATCTCGAAAAAGGGATTCATAGGATGTTTGGGCGATTTCCGTACGATTTTTCGAGGTTTTTCGTGGTTTCCATGGAAACCGTCAAATAGATTTTGAGGCCGATTTTTTTTCGGAAGCTTTATTACCTGATGGTTCAACTCTAAATGTTAGATTACACAATGTCTTATATGCTCCAGAATTAAAATGCTCACTAATGTCTTGGAAAACTATCAGAGCAAACGGAGTAACAATGAAAGGTGAAAGGGATATAACATTATGGGATTGTATCTCAAATGAAAGAAAATGTTTTCCAGGAAGCCGATTTGCAATCATCTAATTTTAGTAATGCCACTGAGAATATAACTATTTGGAATAGACGATTGGGACATATCTTCCTATAAGTTCCTTCAGTAGCTGACCCTGATGTTATTCCGAATATTCAGTCCATAATAATAGACTGTAACGCAAGAAAAATAACAAAAGAGGCAGGTAATTTGTATCAAACGTTGTTAGAAAAAAATCATTCTGATATATGTGGACCATTCTCAACGAAATCAATAGATGGAAGTCTATACTACAGTTCATCAAATTTCTAGAGGCTTTCGACGGTTAGACAGAGAAAGCACTACTGACAGGCATCCCGACGGATTTACGCAATGAAAGTACACTCTGCGCATCAAGTATTTCACTATTTCATTCAGACGTAAATGTCAGATGTAAATTTCGCTAAAACATTTCTTTTATTTTCGTTTGTGTTTTTTGCTCATTACAGTTTAATAGAACCTAAGTATGGAGTTTAATAGCAAATTAAGAGGCCGCGTGATTAACAGTCAATCTCGCGAAATAATAGCCAATGTTATAGAGTTTATGAGAAGAGAAGGAAACTTTAATTCACCTTCAATACCATTTAAAAATGTAAATGATCGTGTTGCTGCAGCCACAGGAGTATCTAAAAACACTGTCGTCCGCATTTCTGGAGAGAAAAAAAAAATCGATAACCGTGAGATATCGGAATTTTCATCACCAAGAAAAACCATTAAAAAACCAAAAACAGTTAATGATATAGATGAAGCTGCACAAGAATCAAATTTTATTTTTTTATTATTAGATAGCTATTTTTGTTTCTTTGTGTTCATTTACAGGCTCAATTTTTTTCCGTTTCTTTTTGATTTTATATGGGGTTTCAAGTTGTTTTTGACTTATTTCGACGTAAATCACAACACACTTTTTTAATAAAGCAAACAAGTGTTAAGAGGTATATGTACTTGTAAACTACAATTACAAAAAATTGATATGAAACCCATGAAACCACCAACAAAAATGTAAAGCTAGCTTCCGTACTAGAACATGGTGTCATTCGTCGAGATAATTTATCGTTTTGTTTAATAGATCAAGAAATGTAAATATTCCCCTGTTATTTTTTATAAAATTATAAGAGAAATAAATTTTTTTCTAAATAGTATAGTTTATTATTTTGTAGAAAAACAAAATTTCGAAAATTTTAGTAATGTTTCAGAAACAACCGTTATTAATAATAGGTACCATTTTCCTTAATAAGTTAGAAATAAAATATAAACTATTTCCACGATTTACAAAGGCCTACAAAAAAATTATAGGTATTTTCCGCTATCCTATAAAATTTATATTTTCTGACTCAATTTCAAAAGGTTGAAGGAATTCCAAAACACCTTTTATGGCATAATAATTATTTTCAATTCTACATACCTACTATCTTTAGCTGCTTTTAAAAACGTTCTAAGAAAGTCCAATCAGACCAATTTAATCCCTAAACTATTCTACACTTTTAAAATTTAATTACCTAAAAATATTAAAAACTATTTAAAATAACTTGTTTAGCAGACTGTACAATAGCTATCTTAGTCACACGTAGCGCGTTCTCTGTCTGGGCGTCGAACACCTCTAGAAATTTGATGAACTGTACATTTCTTTTATTGATGAATATTCGCGTTACACAGAAATTCAATTCTTAAAACAAAAAAGTGATGCTCTGGAAGCAATAAAAGAGTAAGTACAAAGGGTTGAAAAGCAAACAGGGAAAAATATTAAATTTTTCAAGTCCGATAATGGAGGTGAACATAAATTTAGAACTTTACAATTATTTTTTAAATCATGCGGTATCGAATATGAAAATTTGATACCGTATATACACGAAATGAATGGATGGTATACCATTATCTTTATCTATATCGGTTGTAAGCAGGTAGGGTTAGGTTTCCCCGTATTCAGGTACTATCTTTAGAATAGTCCTGTGTCTTTGGTTAGTTTTAATAGGTTCCTTACCAAGTGTTCCTGGGGCGTTCTTTCGGGTTCTAGGCCGAAAAGGATGAAACGTTGCCTAGTAAGAGCTTCGCATTCGAAGATCACATGGTATGAGGTTTCTTCCTCTTCCATACAAAGTCTACACGTAGTGGGATCATTGTGTAATCCCATTACATGAAGGTGTTTCAGCAAGCAGTGCCCCGTTAGTAATCCCAAAATGGTGGATATCTGAGGCCTTTCGAGTTGTAGTTCCTGCGTGGGTTTGGTCCCCTTAGCATGAGCTTGCTGATTCTGTGCCCTCTTATCTGTTGCCAGTGAATTTGGTGTTTTGTGGTTATCCACCTGTTCACTGCCTGTCGAGCAGAGGTTTTGCTCATCCCAAATACAGGTTCTGGGTCCTGTGAATGGTAGATCTGATGCCTCTTTGGCGAGTTCATCAGCCTTTTCATTTCCTTGGATACCTTTGTGCCCTGGTACCCACGCTAGTTTTACCTTGTTGTTACTAGATCATTTAGTATTCCAAGGCAGTTCCAGACAAGCTTTGACTTGATTTTGTTTGGCTATCTGAGAGAATTAGGATGGTTTGTTTTTTGTACTTCCTTCTTAAATTCTTTCGTACACACAATTCGATTGCATGTATTTCAGCCTGAAATACAGTGGCATGTTTTACCAGTGAGACGATGATGTTGCATTTGGGTTTAACTCCATGTACGCCAGAGCCTGTTCCCTTCTTAGTTTTAGATCCATCCTTATACCATACGAGACCGCTAAGCTAGTATTTATCTATCTCCTTATTTACCTCGGTCCAGTTACAGTTGATCTGGAAGAGTCTGTTAAAGGTTAGGAGGGGTGTCATGTAATCTGGTACACCATTGAAGTTAATTGTTTATTTTTTTAATTTGCGCGTCGTGTATAATCATACGAGCTAACATACGTTGTATCAACTGTTTAGTCTGAAATTATACGAAACACACTACTGATTGAAATGGTTGTTTTATTTTCCGCGTTTTATAGACGTTTCAATCGTGCTGTGAGATCGGCCTTAAGCATTTAGTAAAACTCGGTGGCGCCCATCATATAACCCACACATATATAAATATATATGACTCCGGAAGTAATCACTGTTTTAACCCACCCTCTGAGCATAAGCTGAACAATATCAGCAGTGGCACATTATCTATTTCCATCCGGGCATAACAACGACTTTAGTCTAGGCTGACTGATCAATTGTTTTGGTAAACGTAATAACTGGCGCCCAACGTGGGGCCTTCAAAACATCATATCACTTATTATATGACGAAATATATCAAATCGGGCAGACAAAAACAAAATGTAGAGGTCAAAATTGTGCACGCTTTTATATTGTACATGTTTCATTTAAACTTTTTTTCTATAGCACTTACCACAACAGCGCTATTTCCCGAATAGCGTCGCGACGCAGAGTTTTCATCCCTCTACCCCTCGAGCGGCAACCCCCCGAGGTCGCAAACTTAGGTGTAGTATCAGGGGACTCATGTCTACCATCCCACCAAATTTCATTTCTTTCCGACCTTTTGCGAATAGAAACCACCCACCGCTTGGACTAATCTGTGTCGGGACAAAATGTTAATTTCACTTACAATATCTAAATCTCCTAATTTAAGAGCGATCAAGGTTTCCAAATCATCGGGAAGACTTTTGAAACGGGAATAAGTGGATGCCAAAAAATTTGCTGAATGCCAAATTGTTTCTGTTATTACTGGATTGTCTGGTTTTCTGGGTAGACCCACTAAAAAAGGATGTTGTAAGTATAGGTAACAAAACTATTGCAAAATAAGGATCGATCCACAAAAAATGTGTATGGCATTGGAAAAATTCATGTTTTCTTCCTTTTTAGTGTCAGTTTGGTTTTAATTTAGTTATCCCGGACATGACTAGTATCTTTGTCACAAGAAACATTTTTTGTGGATCATTCTTTTCTTGTGGAGCAATAATTCTGTGAAACTCTGTATATTGATTGATTACCTTTTGTTCCTACTGCACCCCTAAGTAAAAAACTCCACTGGCCTTCGCTTATGGTTTTGTTCTGTTGCAAAATCGAAACGCACAGCATAAAACTAAAAACAAGTTTATGTCTTTCAAAGAGACCTCTTGACACACTAATATAAACCGCCTTTGTTATCTCTTTAAACAAAGTTTCAAGACGTATGTCTAAGTTTTCATTTTTTTCACTAACTTCGATAACGGTATTGAACACCTAAAAACAATCAATAGCTTCAGTATTATTTAATAATATTTGTTGTCAATCCAATAATTACCTGATTAAAATACTTTAATGAAAATTGATACATAGGGTCTATATCAGCCAATTGCGCTACCACAAAATACAAAACTGAACCTCTTATTGCTACTGGTCTATACTTTTCTCTAGCAATTGATATCTTTTCTTCTGTCGTTTCTGATTCGATTAAACGTGCTTCGATTATAGCAGACGTTTCCTAAAATAAAACATTCTATTAAATATACTTTTCTCCAAAAGATTAAAATTTAGCTCATAGGATAAAAATAATCCAAAATCGTTTGTTTCAAGGTAAGCGCAGGCAAGCGCTCATTTGTACGTATCAGACGGACATATCTGACATACGGATTTGAAGAACAGAATATTTTCCATTAGTTTAAAGTCACACTAATTCGTATCGGACCAGAGATAACCAGATATAACCATTCATTCATAAAATATAATATTCACGATGCCAAGATTAATTCGACAATCGATACATTCTATTTGAGGAGACGAAAGGTGAAAAGTAAGAGAAGGGATAAAGAGAAGAATTTTACGCAGATACAACTTATTTTTATCAATTAATAAATGTGTAAGACGCTGTGCGCTTATAATAAACAACGTAAATATCCATGACGGTGTAAGCCCTGTTGCCACTTCCAACCTAACATGACTACGTTTTGGAGTTTATTGAAAACTATTACATCTAATTTAGTTAAATTTAATATAACTAAATTCAAGATTTTTTGGGTTCAGTAGCAATAAAATAGCTTGAATTATTTTAGCTTCTTTATTTTATGTAAATAATTGTGTAAACAAAACAAGAATAATGAAATAGGTATATGACAGAACACTTACTTTCTGGCATGGAACAAATCCAACAAAAAATAAATGACTTGTTTGACAACCCCCACTACAACATCTCATTTCAAATCGAGATGTAAAAAATGTAATCTGGACGCTCCAGAGGTAAAAATGCATTGAATGTGGATATTCAAACGCAGCATTAATAAGCAAAATCAAAGCTCGCTGTGATACTCATAGACGTCGACTACGGGGGGCTCGAAGGCTAGGGCCCCATTAGAATAAATACGAGGGGACTCCACGGAGAAACGTGAACGTGAAATAAATATATTATTTAGGAACACATAATTGATCTTCGGAGAGGTGAGGACCTCTTTTTAAGCCAACGAAAAAGTAGAACCACAATATGTAGAACCACAACCTTGGACTCCGGAGAGAGGTGATGACCGCGTCATATAGTACGAGGATAATAAAAATTCGGCGCCTATGAACCAATTTAATAAAGAAAAAATGAGCGAAACTGATTTTCTCTTCCCGTTTTCGTATGACGTATTTATAGGTATTACTTTTTAATTGGATCAAATTTTAATTTAGAAAATTGGCTTATATATAGAAACTACAACCATCACAAATCCAGGTTCTTCAGGAGTTACTGGTAGAGACTTCGAGGACGAAGCCAGGACCAAAGGAGGGAGGAGAAATGTGATAGAAACCCACCTTTCATTGCCCGGAGTACCTCATCAGCAAAGTCAGCGCTTTGCACCTTGACGACGATGAACCCGAGGTTATAAATACGTTGTCAACGTGGGAATTAATGTTCTTTTTATTTTAATCGTATAACGATAAACATTGTTGTTTTACATAATTATTTGAAATTATTAAAGATCCTTTTTTGTACATTTTTAAATAAAGTCTGCTTTTTTTTTGGAAACTTAAAATGTTGTTGACTTAACTATATTCTTTAATTTAAAGATTTGAAAGGTGTCCTTACTTTGCTGTCATTTAGAGTTTCTATTAATTCCTCGTCATCCAAAATGTTACCTTCGGAATGATACAGGAGATATAAGATTTTGTCTTCAATTCCCTTCAACTGCGCTTTATCGGAATTTATGCGTACGATAAGTTCTGATCTGAGCTGTTCAAGATCTGGTCTTTCAAGTCGCACCACATCACTAAAATAATTTGAGGATTATTAATTACTCTAATGGGATATTTTACATAAATAAAAGTAGTTGAACAGAAGTCAAGAAATATTGGTGAGACAATAGGACGACTGTGAAGTATACAGGGTGTCCCGAAATTAGACTGTCATATTTTAACAGCGTAATCTATATCCTAAAATAGGAATAAAAGTTCATATAAACATAGGCCCGAAAACGTTTCGTTTTAGAGATACAGGGTGTTACAAGTGAAGTCCTGATGACACATTTTTGTAAATATTTTTTAAAATTTCTTTAGTTTAGTTTTCCAAAGTAAAAAAAATAAAATTTTACACTTTCGAATAAGATAACATCAACTTATACAATTTTCAAATGCGTTTTTCTTGAAAATGATGCGTCCTAGCGAGATGCAACACAAGTAGCTTTATTATAAAAAAAATATTGGTTTTCCAAATTTAATAGTAAAAATGTTAAAAACTGTCAACAAAAAAAAACTTAGGGCAATTTTACCCTAAGCCCCCCCTAATTTACCCACCTATGAAGATGATCAAAAACTAGGGTTTAGTCTATTAAATAGAGCGTAAAAAGTTAAGCATTTGTACCAAATTTCACGTTTAGAAAATATTTACAAAAGAGTGTCATCAGAACTTCACTTTTAACACCCTGTATCTCGGAAAAGAAACGTTTTCGGACCTATGTTTATATGAACTTTTACTCCTATTTTAGGATGTAGATTATGCTGTTAAAATATGAACGTCTAATTTCAGGACACCCTGTATAGCAATCTCTCACTGACCGGTCATATAAGGTCTTTTCCTTTGCATCGAAAGTGTAGCACTGGGCTACACCAATTCTGAAAATATCGTTCCATATATACAAATTGTATGGATGGAACGATATTTTCAGAAGTGACGTAGCTCAGTGCTACACTTTCGATGCAAAGGAAAAGACCTATTAGTTATAATATACGATATATAAAAATATACGAGGTTCGGTCAACAAGTTCTTAGGAAAACATAGAAAAACAAATTATTTTAGGTTTTATTTTGAATCATAATTTTCTTTTAGCTCTATACACTTTTACAGAATTTATCATACTTTTTTAGGTCATCTAGAAAGTAGGATTTATGGAAGGTCCTTAAAAGAGGCGATGACCTCCTCGTTCGAGGTGAACCGTTCTGTATCTGAAACGTGTGGATGGTGGGTTACTCCTACGGCACTTAGGCCTCATTAGGCCCATTGTGCATCCTTCTAAGAAGATGGGCACCTCCTAGTTCGTGAGCCAGCCTACAGATTTAATGTAGTTGACAACGTCGCCAAGAGGTACTTCTCTTATATCGGCCGGTGTTAACCGATACTCGCAGAACACAAATCTTCTAATAAATGAGAGCGTCGAGCAATCGTAAAGGATATGTTCAATGGTCTCATCTTCTTGTTCGCACCCTCTGCAGAGTGCGGATTCTGACATCCCCTTGATATGGAGATATGCTTCCGTACTTGGCAATGACCAGTCAGAAAGCCTGTGACTAGGCGGAGATTCTGTCTAGTCATAGTATTTGTATTTGTATTTGTTTGCTGCAGTGTTGCCAGGATAACATAAGAGTTCCCTTGGAACTCTGCAGTTTCTTGTTTCATCCCATCTTTCCTTGAATTTCACAAGGGAATGTTCTTTAATTAGGTATGTCACTACCGATTTTCTCAGGCCAATAAAAGGGCCAGGTCCAAAAAGTATTTGGTTGGCTGCTTTCTTGTCTAGTGAATCAGCAAGACGGTTGCCTTTCGATGTGGCGTGACCTTTGATCCATCTTAAGGTGACCACATTGTTGATGGATACTTCGGCCAAAGCTTCGTGACATTCTAGTACTAACCCTGAGTAAATTCGTGGTCTGTTCAGGGTAAGTAGTGCTTGTCTGCTCTCTGTATAGATAAGCATATTCCTTCCGGTGATATTGTTTCTGGTTACTGCTTTTGCTGCTATGAGAATCCCCGTTAGCTCTTTTTGAACTACACTGGCACAATTGCTCACAGCCCATTTTATGTTAAGGTTTAAGAATCTTAATTCCACATCCTGAGCCTTGTTTTGTTTTAGAACCGTCTGCGCAGATATGAATCGTACCTGTCACTTCTGGCTCTTCTATTTGTTCTATTATAACTTTATATGGCTTATGGAGTCCATGTTCGCTCGAAGCAGTGGGAGCGTCTCGAGCGCCTCCTTCCAAAAGCGACGTCTCGCCTCACCAGATCCTACATCAGGTTCTATTCCAACCGTGCGGAGGTGTGTCATTGTCGTCAGAGCAACATCTTTGATGTAAATATCAAGGGGAGTGAGACTAAGAATGAGTTCCATTGCTCTTGTTTTGGAATCATCCAAAACATTAGTATTATAAATAAACCCAACCATATGTACAGTTATATGTAATACTGGTGGCATAATAGTAGATTGGGAAAGGTATAACCATCCCTACAATAATTCAGGTGCAATAGCCAATTAGGTGTAATAATTTAAATATTGCGCGTAATCAAGTAAGAGGGGAACTTCCTTTTGTTGGTTGGAGCCAGAAGTTAGAATAAAAGAGTCAAATTAATAATAATTATAATGTAATCGTTCGAGGTGAGTGGACGTCCATGTCTATGACACTTATTCTGCTAATTTAGATCGGTTTCCTCAATTCACTGCCTCAACAAACTCTAAGTAAAAGTTATTGTTAATTGTGATATACAACCGAAAACGATTTTATTGTGAAATAAATACAGTTGCAGTAAAGTTGCAAATTTACTTGACTAAAACGTCCTCCCCTGAGGAAAGTATTGGAGTTGATTGGAGAGAAGAACAGCTCTGGTCGGTATTGTTTTCATGGCTCCTGTTATGTTGAGACATGCTGTTTTTGAATTTGTTCTAGTTTACGGATACCTGTTAATTTTTGGGTTTTCGGTACCAAGATAACTGCACCGTATGTCAGCATAGGTCTTGTGATAGCCGTGTAAGTCCATTCGACGACCCCTGATGCGCCCCACGGTTGGGCGGCATTGTTCATAAGCAATGTATGCTCTTAACTCTGTTTTCTAAATGCGAGTTCCATGTTAACTTGCTGTCAAAGGTGCGACCTAGGTACTTCACCTCTGTCGCAAAGTTTAGTTTTGTGTTTAAGAGTTCTGGAGGTTTTAATTCCACTTTTGTCCTTTTCATCCCATCCTCCTTGATTAGCGCACCAATACTTCGGTGTGGATCTTTTGAGAGAGCTTTTTGAAGCCTCGTTGCCTGCGGGAAATCTTCGATTTCTTCGCAGTAGGATCTCCATGCATCTCTCTGTTTTGTCTGACGATTTTTTGTGGTTCTTGGCTTATTAAAGGATTTCCTAGCCATCTACCTGAGGTGATCCAACTCGTGACACCACCATGCGGTAGTCCCCTCAGGGAACAGGATTTCTTATGGGCATTGTTTATTGTGCTTTGGATAGTGTTTGAGTACTTCTACAAAGCATTGTTATTGTTTGGTGTTTCGGCCTCCATCTCTCAGAGCCTCTTGGAGAAGGTGGGCATAGATTGCCCTGTCCGTCTTCCTAGGGTGACGAGATAGCGTGGAGGTCGGCAACATCAAGTTTATTTTGAATGTTAACCAGCGGTCAGTGACATCGAAATGTTATCAGACACTTGCCAGTTAAATCGTTGTTCAAGGAGCCAGTTTGGGAGAATTAATTCACTGTAACAAAACTTGTTCGTGAAAAAGCCGAAACAAAAAGATGGTCACCACTTTTTGGTGAAAAATTTATATAAGGTGCTGATTTTAATGCAAAAAATGTCTGTTGGGGCTCAAGACTTACTACAACTAAAGGAAAAGAACTAAACGAGGCTATCAAAGATCAGAAATGTAAGTGGCACTCAACGGGAAAATCTACATGTTGACAAAGATATATAAACAAAATATCAGACCTTCTGGACTGGATTTTTTTATTTCCAGAAATATTGCAGCAAATTTTATAAAGATAGAAGATGTTGAAGCAGATATATAATAAATATTATAGAATAATCTCTTTTTAAATTTCCGCGTTGACGAAGCATAAACAGTAAAATGATCCCGGTAAGTTGAGCGCTGAAAATCATAATAGAATTACATTGTTGCCGGTTGACCACAGTGCAATCCGCAAGATGAGTCACCATCATTTAAAAATTGTTCGAATATATACAAGTAAATCAACTAATTTTCAACTCTAGAAAGTAGGGTATAATTTGCGATACTTCTTTTCGTGACACCAACTATAGTTATGCTTACAAATCTAGAACTTTTATTCATGTTAATAAATATAATACTTACGCTAGTAATTGATCCTCCAGTCCAGATATGGTAACCGTGAAATTTACAATAGTGACTTGAATACAAATTTCTGGCAAGTAATGGGGATTTGCCAATTTTGTGGTAATATAAAATTTGAAATTACTGTTATATTCAACATCGTTTTCTCCTAATCGAATCAGAGTTCGGCCAGCCTTTAAAATAAGAAAAAATTCTTTTTAAACACAATAACAGCTACATTCGTAATTTTTACGTCATAAAGTACATACGGTGCAATTCAAATATAAACGCTCTTTGTGATAAGATTATTTAATGAAACGCATTTCTGTAAGTCTGGCTTTGATTAATGGTGTTACAAAGAAAGGGGAGAATATTGAGAACAAAAATATATTACGTTTATTAGTGCCGTTTAAAAAATTTAAAAAATATATTACAAAAACAGTATATTTATTACAAAATCAAATTAACATCTAGGCATATAAAACAAAAAGCGTTTATTTATTATAATAGAAAATCAAAGGCTATAGCAAAATAAAATTAACATTTGAATATAAAACTATAAAAACAATTTATTAAAAGAGAAAATCAAAGACTACAGCAAAATTGGACTAAAATTGGTCATTAACCGAATGTTACGTGAAATAAATTTTAAATTAATTTCAAATTTATTTTTAACAACAACTTCTTTATAACCCCTCGTAAATGACAAAATTTAATTGAATCCAGCTCGCTCTGGATTACAAAGTACAATTTGCTCACGTGCCTAGCGTTTGTTTCGGCATTCACGGTGAGATAAAACCAGCTGCTGTTGGTTTAAGAGTTCTTTTTCATTTATCGAACTAAAACTTCAATGTGCTAGTGTTGTGTCGACAAATCTACTAGTTTGCAGCTATTATGAGTAGATTTAGATAATTATCGTGTATCTTTCGTATGTTCTTATGTGTTACCGTTGTAATAATTGTCAGGTAATATTTCTTTCAACTTATATTTTAACGCTTTGCTGAATTTAGTTGTAAAGTCGAAAGGATCGATCATTTGCTTTTTTTTTTATTGCCATCATGCTGACGAGTGCCGGTTATTATTATTGTTTTATTTTATTTTATACAGATTACAGTTACCCTACCTAATAATATTTTTAAGCTTCCTCTGATATGTACGCGGGTAGGCAACTAAATAATTGAATTACAAGTCAGTCTGGAAATACAGTTTAAACAGAAATATATGGCTCTTAACTTATTTTGGCCTTATAAATAGCTTATATTTTGTTCAGATGATGTAAAACTTATTGTCATAACTTATTTTGGCCTTATAAATATTTTATATTCTATTCAGATGATGTAACTTTGGCCCGCGAACAGGTCAAGCTACTCTGATTTTATTTGTCCTGGTCAATTTATGAATCCGCGCAGTACCAGCAATTTGAGCTAAATCATCTATTAACTATAATTTCTTTATGTCTTATCTAAAACTAAGGTATCAATACGTAATGTTTGGTGGTGAAGTATCTCATACAATCCTCGCAGGCTCTGGGGTCCCTCAGGGCTCCAATTTGGGCCCTCTACTTTTCTTAATATTTGTTAATGACCTTCCTCTACGTATTACATCAGACTGCCTAATGTATGCAGATGATCTGAAAGTTTTTAAGAAAATATCCACCCTAGATGACTATCTAGACGTTCAAAATGACTTAGACTCAATTTCGGATTGGTCATTTGAAAATAAATTACATTTTAATCTTTCCAAATGCAAGGTTATTACATTCAGTAACATTCGTAATCCTCAAAATTTTATCTACACAATGCAAGGATCAACACTAGAAAGAGTGTCAAAAATGACCGACTTGGGAATAGTTTTTCAAAATAATTTCAAATTTGACGAGCATATCCATAACATTACCAAAGAAGCTAAAAAATTGTTAGGTTTTTTGAAACGCACGACTAAGGACTTTACAGACACACACTCGATTAAAAATGTATGTTTTGCTCTCGTTCGTAGTAAATTAGAATATGCATCCACTGTATGGGACCCTACACAACAAAATTTAAAACACATTTTGGAAACTATTCAAAATAAATTTGTCAAATATTTATACTTTAAAAAGTATCATACAAGTCCAGGATTTGTTTCATTTGGACCTATTAGAAAAGAGTTTGAAATTGAAAAATTGGAACATAGACGCTCTATAATCAACCTTATCTTTTTACATAAATTATTAAATGGATATTTGGACAGTCAATATTTATTGAGTCAAATAAAAATTAATGTTCCAATAGCAGGTATTCGTCCACGACAATTAACTTTTCGTGCGGATAATCATGGTCCAGTAGAAAAAATTTGTCTTTTGTTTAATGTACACTCCGAAGGCATTTCTTGCGGTATTTCTGATGTAGCTATAAGCACATATAGAAAGGAACTTAACAACATTGTTGGGCTCGATTAAAGAGATATAACCTTGTAGGATTTCCGTGGCCTTGGTGTGGGGTTTTGCAGACGCTTTGATTATTCCTGAATATTTCTGATTATTTCAGTAGTTTTGTTCTTTAACGAACTTTGTTAAAATTTTGTAGTAGCGAGGTTTGTTTATTATAATTTCACTTATATATTTAATTAGATATTATGTATTTTTGTTGATTTCTATTTTCGCTGTATTTATAGGAACATGTAATTAGGCTCATGCCTGTTTGTTTCTGGAATAAATAAATAAATAAATAATTAACATCGTAGAAGTCAAACAGAAGGTATCATGAAGTAGGTGCTGAATTAAATGTTTGTATATAGTTCCACATTTTACGTTAAATAATGCTGGCAAGAACAACAAAGATTGCGAAGATCTTTCAGAGAAAGTGTTGGAAAGGTCTCTAATGAAAATGAAGACACTGCTCTCCTCGAAATTTAACAGCTATAGTAAGAATAGTGTTATTTACATGTTATTACAGAACCATTGACTGCCACAATAATTTTCAATTTTTTTAGTATGGACAAAATTAAATGTCGCCTGCAGTAGGAATCTACGAGCTCATTCCAAATATTTGTAATAATTTCCCATAGTTGACTGCAGTTTGCCGCCCAACAGTCTCTTTGTCCCAAGCATCGTTCAGGCTGAAATTCATGACATTGAAAAGTGTATCCAGTTCAACATCGAGAGGAACTATCGTAGACAAGATATCATCGTATCCGACAGCCAAGAAGCCGTCAAAGAGCTGAGATCTTACGTAATCAGCTTAAAAATGGTCTGAAGATGTCTACAAAAAACTATATGAGCTAGGCGAGGAAAATACAGCTACACTCACTTGGGTTTTGGGACATAATAGGGTCAAGGGTAACGAGATTGCAGATAGTCTCGCAAGAAAGGGGCTCAAACATACTTTGCGGGACCTACGCCGTTCTGCGTTATCAGCAGTAGGTAACACAATATTAGGAGAAGGAATTGGACAGTAGAAGAACCAATAATTGGAACAATCTCTTGAGGCTAAGACAGGCTAAGATTATTGGTGAATATAACCAAAAAAGATCGGAACTTTGTATCTGCGTGAGCAAGAAACAGGCTACGCATTGTAACAGGGATCGTTACTGGACACCTTAGTAAACTGAGAATAGTAGAAGAAGATAGTGTAGATTTTGTGAGGAGGAGAACGAAACCTCCATATACAATATGACTGAATGTATAGCATAAAATCCAATATCACTATACCTAGGAGCATGTCAAATAGAACAGCCACTCCAAATTATACACTTCCTTGATAAGATTGGATTGGAAGCGTCGTTATAGGCATCGAGACATTTTCTTGCTGCAGTCGCGACAGAAGGAGACACAATATATATTTTAGGACGCAGTATATTAACGCCCCATCCCCAACATACTTAACATAACATATCCTTTGACTATGTAGCCCCATAAATTTTCAATGTGGCCCAAGTCAGCCATGTCCATGGTAAAACATTTATGTCGTTTGTTTGTCGTTGTTTGTCATTGTTTGTCGTTGTTTGTCGTTGTTTGTCATTGTTTGTCGTTGTTTGTCGTTGTTTGTCGTTGTTTGTCGTTGTGTGTCGTTGTTTGTCGTTGTTTGTCGTTGTGTGTCGTTGTTTGTCGTTGTTTGTCGTTGTCTGTCTTGTTTGTCGTTGTTGGGCGTTCGTCGTTGTTTGTTTTTGATTGGTTTTGACTGTTGGTTGTTTTTAACTTTTGGTTGTTTTTGATTGTTGGTTGTTTTTGATTGTTGGTTGTTTTTGGTTGCATTGAGTCATATGCGTCAAACAGCCTTCATCCTTTGACAATTTTCTATGACATGGCAAAGATAAAAGTTTGAGCGCATCTCGTTGGCAATCTGGTTGCCAAAGATTCGATTATTGATAAAAATATTTCAGACAACGCCACAAATTTAAATTTTTAACATTTTTACCGACTATTCAATAAACTATAGAAATTTATCAAAGGATGAAGGCTGTTTGACGCATATGACGCAGAAATCGCAGCGGAACTGGGAAGGCCCCGACTCCGTCCTTTAGGAAAATCAACGACTTGATCTGCCGCATTTAACTGTCAGCGGGAAGTAAATTCAACGTAGTTCACATTGGGAAGATAGCTCCATTCCATGGTCCAGATCCTCTCCATTAGTTCCAACTAGGCCCCAGTAGTGAAGTTATTCGGGACGAATAACTAGAGAGGAGGGAGAAATGTTACGCAGCACCCTGCAGTCTGCGGCTATTATGGGTAACGTACAGATAGAAAAAGAAGTGGAATGTTACTCATCGCCCTACAGTATGCTGCGGTCGTCATAAGTAAAAGTACAAGTAAAAGAAGATAGAATAGTTCAGAAATGTCATTACCCGTCAATAATATTCTAAGTTCGCCAAGGTTCGAGAAGGGTCAAGCAAGCTATATAAGGATGATCCTGACGTCAGTTTTCAGTTTTATGATAGACGTTACATGTTAATGTTATCAGTTGCATTGTTATTGTTAAAGTTCAGTTGAAATAAATTGTGATACCAAAAACCTGCGTAACAATATATTAAAGTAAGTGCTGTGTCACATTAGTTTTAAAATTGATTTCAAAACAATTGAAAAAAAAATCAAATTTAATTTTTGTCTCATTGTGGAACACTTTTTCCCATCTACCTATTTTTATTTTATGTTACAGTATTCAATAATTTTTTAACTTACTTTTTTGGATAAAGTCCCGGAGGGCGCCAAGAAGAGTCTTATGGGTGAGCCTCCTAAGAAACTCGATACGCCCCTGGTTAAATTCTAATTGCTAATTAACAAACAGTCTGTTTCCTATTAATTAGTGACTAATTAAAATGAAAGTATTTTGTGAATTTTCTTTTTAAGTTTAAAAATTTAGTATTTAGGTATAGGGAAAGGAAAGTTTAATTAAGGTAGTTTTGAGCGGTGATATAAAATACAGGGTGATCAGTTTAATTAAAAATGAGAAAATAATTTATTTGAATTTTGACTCACCCTGTACAGATTTGTTTCTAAAATAAAAAATTATGCGTCAGCATAAATGTTCACTAACATCGAAAAAATTACACAGCAAAAAAAAATTAGTTTTCAATTGTTTTTTTTTGCTGTATACGCTGTATAATCCCAACTGGTTTGGTATTATAATGGAAAATGTGAGCGTAATTCATATATATCCTTAGACAAGGACTTTTCTGCTGTATCTAAATACGACTTTCTACAAGCTGAAAATTTCTTCGAATTTTCCATTGTAAACAACAAAAACATTGATTTGTTTATTATTTGTATTTATAGAACACCTAAATCAAATGTTCACCTCTTTCTAGAGAATCTTCTTAATCTACTTGACGCATTGCCTATAAAAAGTAAGAAAATTTTATGCAGCGATTTTAATATTGACTTTGCTAATGTATGTGCTACTCAAAAGTCTTTGATCAATATTTTTGAATCATTCAGTCTCACTATGCACGTAAATTCTCCAACTAGAATCACAGAAACAACATCTACAATTATAGATTACGTAGTCTCTGATTTTAAACCCGTTGATGTAGAGCACCAAGTAATTAGCTCAGGTCTCTCAGACCACGAAGCAGTATTTGCCAAATTTTTGATACCCCGTACAGCTCCAAAAAAAGTCCGTCAGCTAGGTAGAATTTTCTCTAAGCATAATTTCAAAAATTTCTATAATTTATGTCTAACTACTGATTGGAATGGTCTTTCTGAAGATATTGACTCTAAATTTTTAGACTTCTTAAATAAAATAATTATGTGTTTCAATACAGCTTTCCCCCTTCGCCCCATTAAAACTAAATGTCATAAATTTTGGACAACTAAAGGAATAAGAACATCATCTAAAAATATGAGGTCACTCATGTATATTAAAAAGTACACAGATAATCCCCTAATATTAAACTATATCAACAACTACAGAATATTGTATCGGAAAATCACCAAATCTGCTAAGAAAAACTATTACAAAAATCGCATCGCAAGAGCTAAAAACTCCTCCAAAGAAACCTGGTCTATAATAAATGACTCAAGGAATAAAACCCGTTTTTCAAACAGTGTAAATCCTAGCCCAGATGAACTAAACAATTATTTCGTAAATGTAAGTAAAAATATCAAATCTAACATAGCTCCGAGTCAGGATGCTCTCTCCTTCCTCCTACCTACTAAAAGGATCACTGAAAGTTTCTTCCTAAGACCAATAGACAAGCATGAACTAGTGCAAACCATAAACAACATCCAAAATAAATTTTCCTGCGGAATTGATGGACAGGCCTGATTAATGAATCCTTTGAAATTGGTCTCTTTCCTAACTGTCTAAAAACAGCTATAATAATCCCACTTCATAAAGGTGGCGACAAAACCAAAACCTGTAACTATAGACCTATCGCGTTATTGCCTACCTTATCGAAGATAGTAGAACGGCTAATGAAAAACCGTCTTTTGCCCTTTCTTTTCAAGCATAACATCCTCACAGCTCATCAGTATGGCTTTCTACCTAAAAAATGCACTAGCGACGCAATGTTTTCCGTTCTTAATGAAATATATACATCACTTAATGATAAACTTTTCACCGCTTCAGTATTTTGTGACTTCGCAAAGGCCTTCGATTGTGTAAATCATGATATTTTAATTAATAAGTTACAAATTTATGGCATACGGGGTTCTCCTTTACAATGGTTTAAAACTTACCTAGAAAATAGAAATCAACAGGTGCGGGCGAATGGTGAGAATTCTACAAATCTAGCAATAAGCAGTGGAGTACCTCAAGGATCAGTATTAGGTCCAATTTTGTTTTTATTATTCATCAACGACATCACAGACTTAAGAATAAGTGGTAGAATTACTTTATTTGCTGATGACACCAGTGTAACCTGGAATAATTCTAACATGCAGACATTACAATCTATCATAAGTGAAGATCTAGTGACTATTAAGTCCTGGTCTGATTCGAATGGACTTTGTTTCAACACCAGTAAAACTGTAGCATTGTCTTACAGAGGTACTTTACAACCTATAACTTTAAACAATAATCTGATCCAAACGGTGACTTCAATCAAGTTTTTAGGTCTTTATATAGACGATTCTCTAAAATGGTCTGCTCATATAGATACCTTAGCAAAAAAATTATCCTCCGCATGTTTTGCCATTAAATCGGTTTCTAAAGAGCTGACTCCTTCTACTGCATTAATAACCTACTTTTCCTTATTCGAATCTCACTTTCGCTATGGTTTACCTTTCTGGGGTTCTTGTAGCTTATACCTTTTCGAATCTATTTTTAAACTGCAAAAAAGAGCAATCCGCTATGTATTTGGTTTAAGTAGTAGGACACATTGCGAAAATTATTTCAAAAATTTCAAAATTCTAACCCTTCCTGCTCTATTTATTTTCGAATCCGTCTGCTTAGTTCGCAAGCACATTCAAAATTTATCCGAAAGACCGACTCGTAGATATCCTACAAGAAATTTAGAGACTGATGTTTATTTAACAATGCCCACTTCTGACCTATTAAAACATTCCATTACCTACAATGCCAAAAAATTGTATAATAACCTTCCGATGCAATTAAAATCTATAAATACATACGATAAGTTTCGAAGACTGGCTAAAGCTTTTCTTCTAGAAAGACCATATTACACAGTAGCAGAATTTTATAACGTACCTTAGACATTTGAGTTCTACATACAATGGCATTAATTAAATAATTAAATATTAAAATTAAATTTAAATTTAAAAATTAAATTAGAATAATTATAATGACGGATATTGCATATCCATTGCAATTGTTATTCCTATTTTGTCTGTTTGTTTCTGTTTGTTTTTTCTGCTGTTTAGTTATTTTTATAATATGTTTAGTATTTAAGTTACACGCTTTGTCTATAAAATTTTTGTAAATTTTTTTACGACAATAAAGCATATCTCTCTCTCTATAAAATAGAATACAGGGTACTCCTTTAAAAAAACCTAACTTTCTTGGTTAGTTGAAATTATTTTTAAATTGTTGCCTTTTCTGTTATACATCTCGCTATGAAAACTGACCCAAAAAAATCATATAGTTTTGGCTCTGTAGACAGATGCGTTACCAGTGGCCCACCCTGTTATGTCTTTTTGCACTTATCGATATATAAATTTGAAACTCCTTACCTGTACGAAAGTTTGTTTCAATAATATCGGCCCTAAAGTAGGATCTAAAGTTTCACCAATTTCTTGTAATAGTACCGGCCATCCCATTGAAACAGCAGACTCCAAAGTTCTCATAAATGTGGAATCTGTCAATTTAATAACTTTTATTCCGTTTTTCTCTTCCATACTTCGTATCCACCTGTTCGCTTGTTCTTGCGGATCTATCATCAACGGCCAACGGCTTGCCATCGTTACAAGAATGGCATTTTCTGTGGAAACGGAATCTCTTGGTAAACCACATGCATTCCACATACGAATGTCGTAAGGATCCGCCAACACGGTTATGACACTAAAAAGTGGATATTATCTTAAAATTGATAACCAAGAAAGAGTGCTCTGTTGTTTTAACCAATTGGGTTGACTGAATTTTATTAATAATAATTATGTGATAATACAAATTTGTACTGTTGCTTTCCGTCAACTGGAAGCAGTGGAGTGTAGTAATGTAACCAGTAGAAATGTGTGATGCTTGTAAAGAAATTGCCAGACACTTATCTGTCAGTGATGAAATTAAATATATTCTTTAGTCAACAACTTTATTTAAATTACAAAGTTTCTTCAACTTACAACAATTTTAAATAGTGAAATGATATTGAGTACTTAAATTTTCGATTTATGATCAACAGCAGGTTTAATACATCTTAAAAGTTATGTTTTTAGTAAATAACGTCGAGCTCACGACGGAAGGAAGCAAAGATGTTGATGTGTCGAAGGTCAAAAAAGGTTTTGTTTTGTCGAGTAGAAGTGTAAGTGCTTGCAATTGTGGGTATCTTATCGTGATTGGCTGAAAGAACCTCGCCTGATGTTTTGCGTGAATTCTTTGCAGAGAAAGATAGCATACTGTCGCTTGAACCTGTGAATGCGTCTTTTTTTCCTATACTATGTTAGCGAGAGTATAACAGATTTATGAGTGTGAAAGAGCTAGTGCTATTTTTGTTATGTCACTACGTGTACAACAAACAGGTAAAATAAATAAGGTATACTTATACGGATATTGGAATATAAATAGTAAGTACCTAATTTTTATATAATTTCTTGATTCGAAAAACTTTAAACTGGTGTATTATTTTGTTTATTTTCATATATTTGTTGATGATCTTTCTAAAATACGTATTGAGGTTATGTACAAAAAATATTTGTGCAGCTTTTCGGTGATCGAAATTATATTGTCGAATATTTTTTGTTTCATAGTACCTAAGAAAAAATTCCAACTTGCTCAAAAGTATAGTAGATTGATAATACTAGTCAGTTTTTGACATGGCCTATTTATTTATAAGTATTATTGTACTACTGATGATTGGTGCCACAAATATTCTAAAACTTGCTCTGTTTTCAGAAGGAGCAGCAACGATTGCGGAAACTCCATAAGGAACTTTCTTCAGATGAAGATGTCCATGATCCATTCAGCGACACACAGTAGATCAATATGAATCAGATGAAGATTATGATCCTACCAAAGAAGCATCAGACTCTGATGACTCGGAAGATATGGGTCACGAAACGCACTCTAGCCAACTTTCTCCAGAAGATATGATAGAAACGGAAAATGGCGAGTCAGATCAAGAGATGCATTATCAGGAATTAGAGGATGAATGAGAAGAAGTAGTCTCGGATATACCAGATTTCTCTTTTGATAAAAATTCAGTGGTAATGAAAATACCAGTAAATAAACATGTTACGTATTGTGCTTAGTAATGAAATATTGAATTTTTTAGTTTCATCAACCAACGAATATGGGGATGCTTTTTCCTTGACAAATAGACCCTTGACAAGACACAGTAGGCGACAAGCTTTTCGTAAAACAAACAAACGAAATAATGTAATTTGTCTGTTGAATGAGCAAATAAAATTGCCAAGTATATTATGTTAAGAAGAAGATTCGAGCAACTGCTTTGTTATTTATCCGTTTCACCTCAAGAATCCACTTTAGGCAGTACATTAAAAATAATAAAGCAAGATATGATGATAAAGATATGATGATAATGCAAGATATGATGATGGTGGGTGGGGTTGATGGTGGTGGGTGGGGTTGATGGTGGTGGGTGGGGTTTTCCTCACCTGTAAGTCAAATAGCATCATCAATCAGCTTTAAGTCGCCCCGGAGCGCCATGGCAAATAATAATAATAATAATATCCGTCCATTTCTCCGGACAAGCTCAGCTTTTGGGGTTAAAATTCACTTGTAAGGGGATGAATTAGGGAGAGTATTATTATTATTAATAATATTATCGCGTTGGCACGATACTGGACGACCGGGCGTTGAGCGACGTTCCGAGAATCTTGAAATTAAGTGGGCACAGTAAATGTGTGCCTCTGTTGTTTTTTCTCTCATTATGATGCGAATAACAAGGACAACGACAATATCGCTTAGCAAAAGATGAACACATGCGATGGATTATACGTCACAAGCGGGGCGCTGTCCTAATCGTGACGTGCTGTAGAGCCGGGCCAAGATGAGATTGGTACACAGCATGGCGACGACAAAAGTTGCGCACTGGCTGTTGCCTAGCAACGACCACTCGGCGAAGCCGAACTTAATCATTCAGTGGCGTAACCTGGGTCGAGTATATACAAAATGAATATAGTGCGAAAAGTGATAATTTTATATAATTATAGTGCCTTGTGATTTATATTTACATATAAATATTGTGTTTTTGTTTTTTAATGGCTCCAAAGAGTATCGGATTAAAAGGGAGGTCCCTTAATAGTCAAACAAGAGAAATTATATATAATATTACTAAATTTATGGGAAAAGAAGTCGTAAGTATATTACATAACAAGTAGTAAGAAGCGTTAGAATTTTTATTTTATTTAATCAGACTAAAGGGTTGATAAATTTTAAAAGACAGATTTTAGTTTCTGGTTATTTTTCTTCAGCAAAATAATGCCAAATTGCGATATACTTTTTGATCAACTGCAGAGTAGACAGCTCGATGCTCTGAAGGTTAAGATAAACATATCAAATTTTGCAGCAGCTATTCAAATATTAGAAATAATATATAATTTTTATTTATTTCTATTCCTTTTTATTCATTTTCATTCATTTTTACTAATTTTTAATAATTTTAATTAATTTTTATTAATTTATATTGATTTTTATTAATTTTTAATAATTTTTATTACTTTTTATTAATTTTTTTTAATTTTTATTAATTTTTAATAATTATTTTTTTTTTAATTTTAGTTTATTTTTATGATACTACCATACACAAATCTAAAAACCATATAGCACGTCATTATTTATGATGCAATTATAATTTTCAAGTTCCAACGTTCAAAAAATGTATACTTCTATATAAATTTTCACCCCCGTTTCCTTCCTTAAGGTGATTACAGCACCCCCTTATAATTTTCGGACAAGGATATCTCAAAAAGTAATTTTTTTAGAAAATTTAAATTTGGACAAAATAAATTAGGCAATAATATCTAAAATATGCATATTTTTTAAAGTTTTAATTCCGTCCAGTTTCCGAGAAAAAAAATCAAAGGGCTTTAAATTTTTAAATATCATAATGAAAATAAATGCATTCCTCAACAGCAGTATTTCTAATATAATCCCCAAATTTAAGCTCTTAATCTCTTGTTAATGATTTTTTAAAATTCGCCGAAATTAGTGGCTAAAACGCCTCGTTTAGTGCTTCTTTCTAGTGTAACGCGTCTGTAACTATCGTATCGTACACTCTGAGTCATCATTCGTTTCTTGCAATGATTTACACTAGTTTACACCAGGTTAAACCAGAAAACAGTACTTAACAAGGCGTTTTAGCCACTAATTTCGGCGAATTTTAAAAAATCAAAAGATTAAGAGCTTAAATTTAGGGATTATATTAAGAATAGTGCTGTTGAGGAATGCATTTATTTTCATTATGATATTTCAAAATTTAAAGCCCTTTGATTTTTTTTCTCGGAAACTGGAGGGAATTAAAATTTTAAAATATATACATGTTCTAGATATTATTGCCTAATATATTTTGCCGAAATTTTAATTTTTTAAAAACATTACTTTTTGAGATATCCCTGTTTGAAAATTATAAGGGGGTGCTGTAATCACCTTAAAATGTGAAAATCCAAAAACCATGAAACATCATTTTTGATTTTTAGTCAGTAGCTGTAATTCAAATATTTATGTTTCAAACTTTGAATAACAAAAAAATATATACATACTATTAAACAAATTTTCACCCCCCATTTCCCCCCTTAAAATGTTGAAATGCAAAAACCCTAAAACACTTCATAATTAGCGCACAAAAACCAGTTTTCTGATTAAAAATAATTTTTAAGACATGAAAAAGTCATCAGTATTAATTTAATAAAATAAAAGTCCTAATTTCATACATTTGCAACTTTAAGTTTGAATATCTTCAGAACGGCTCACTCTATGAAAAAAATATATTAGAACTTTTTGTAGAGCGTTCAATTTCCTACCAAAATAATGTTTCACTTTATTTTTACAATGTTCAAATGTCAAGCTTCAAAAATAAGAAAAAAGAAAAAAAAATTCCATGTTATTTAGATGGAAAATGTAAAGTTAAGAACAGGCACCACTAAATGATAATATTAAGAGCTCAAATTTTTAGAGGCTTCTTTTTTCACCTTCCTGAAAGGTTTTAGCCTGTTTTTTAGTTGAAAAAAAAAGTTGCTTAAAAATGATACACCCTAATTTATATATTTTTTAATTATGATTTAAAATAAAATATTCAAAATAAAATAAACTGGATGAAAAGTATAGGTAAAACAGTTACATATATTACAGAAACCATGTACTACCATATAGGCTTCTCTGATATCTTATGTTTATTTCCTTTAATTTTATACATATAGGTGTATAATTATCTGGAAAATTTGGAAATAAATATATATTATTATTGTTTTGGTTTTTAAATTTTAGTAATCAGAATCATAATATTGAATAAAATTAAAAAGATTTATTATAAAATAATTTCATATAATAATTAAAATCACATAGCACAAAATTAAATATCATTTTTTTTAACAAAATAATTTATATAGGTACATTATTAATAAGCAGTAATGTAATGTTAGCTAGTTTCCATAACTTTTTGAAAATAATCTGATATTTTCCTTTTAGCTTTTGGTTCAACCAAATATTCAACACACATATCACTATCTTCTCCGACATCAATTTCCATTTTACTAATTTGTTCAACACTTACATCAGAGTTCTTAGATTGTTTCGATAATTTTTCAATTTTTTCTAGAAGGGAATCTTCCACAGCCACTACAGCTTTTTTACTGATATTACCATCCATTTCATCAATAAGGGCTCCAATATCAGTTTTAGGTAATTTTTCGGAAATTTTTTCAAGTGACAACTTTGAGTTCTTAATTTTCTTATTTCTTGAAATATATTTTTCAGGTGGTGTACCTGGAATTACATCTTCATTTTCAAAATCTTCAGGTGTACTTATCACAATTTCATTAAGTTCTGAATCACTATCAGCAGATATTTTTTTAAATGAATTTGAAGGACCTGCTTCATTTATAGAAGTATCAATAGTCTTTTTAGGAGCTTCTACTGGCTTTTTAAAGAAGTTCTTTACTGTTGGTTGCTTTTTGCTATCAAAAAAAGCTTGTTGAATATATGAATAAAGATTGTTTTCAGAATTTTTAGTTACTGAAAACCCACATAAAAATCTCCACAGTTGTTCAACTTTAATATTATTTTTACTCAAAAACAAATACATCTTGTAGAAATCATCTTTGAAATCTTCATTACCAAAAGTGTAATAAATTAGGTGTCTACCAGTAGCGTTACAAGCCATTAGTTGCAAAAGGGATTTTAAATACAAACTACCTTGAAATGCACCACAACCCCAATTACCAGTTGCTACAGGTGCTAAATTAATTGTTGCTCTCGAACTAAACCCTACAAAAGCTTTATTGACTTCTCTTAACATAGCCGATGGATAAAACTGATGAAATGATTTATTATATCTAGTAGCATCAATAATACAGACGGTAGTTCTTCTCCTTCCATATTCATCATATGGAGTTTCATCATAAAAAGGACCTTCCCAAGCAAACGTTTCTGCATATCCCGAGTACTTACTGTACCTTTGGACTCCAGTTACTATTACAGCTTCCAGGTCTGTGAGCTGTTCTATAAAAAGCCTACCAATTATTAATTCAGGACAAATTACAAATCTAATTTCTTCTTGAACACAGCCATAACCCAAGACACCTCCACCAACATTTTTATTTGCAAAATCTACTTGTAAAAATCCAAGCCCATTATCTTCTATGGTTCCCGAACTGTCAATGTGGACTTTTGTATCTTTTAAATAGTTGTCTAAAGAATCCCATCTTGGGATATTACTTTTTGGAATATATTTTCTTTCAAAAGTTACAACTCCTAGAGGCATTGATTTTGTAACTAAATGAAAATAATTAAATATGCATTTCAATTTCTCATAAAAGTTTTGTCTTTGTGCTCTTTTGTCGGCCATATACAAACTTACAAAATTAACTCCAGGATATGCGTTGGCAACTTTCTTCCTCCAAGGAAACGTACACAAAACAGCATTAGCTAATAATGAAGCTATTTGCTGTTGTGATAAACTAACAGATCTGTTGCAATGTTTCTTTAGCAAAGGTAAGCTACCTGGTAAAATTTGTGGTAATTGCAAGGCTAACGATATGATTTTGGGCAACAAGTTTTTAAAAAAGCATTCATTTTCTTCTTCATCGAGTTCATCAAAGTATTTTCGAAGAGCTGTTAATTCAGGTAAGGAAGAATTATATTTACGTATCGCCTCTTCTAGTTCCCTACCGCTATTAATGGGCTCGGACAGACTATCTACGATTAATTTCCATCGCAACTTTATAACATCTACACCATTTTCGGTTATTGGAAATAAACTTTTGTCAGAATAGGGCATTCGAACATAATCATCATCCCAATGTTTAGGATCGGCATTTATATGAGGTTCTGGAGGTTTCTTAAATGTTACTGGTAAATTGTAAAGTACGGCATGGTATTTTGATATGTTTACTGGGTTAACGTTAAAACTCCATATTCCTTTGTTAGAACATATTTCACATAGGCTGCTTCCTACCCAGGTTTCTGTATCTGTTGCATCTTGTGCCATATTTCTATTTGTTAAAATAATTTAATACATTATTTTTCAAATTTCATTTAAAAACGAAATATAAGGAACTATTTGATATATGACTAGCATAACATAAATATCATATTTCGAGGTTAGTTCATGTCAAAAAATTCGTCTTCTTTTTATTATGATTGTATCCTGTCTCTGCCACTTGAGAACATTCAGCCATGCCAATTTGTTTCTTCTTTTTTGACTATATGGCCTCTATTCAGTTAACTTTACAGACACGTCTCCATATAACATCCGTCGTCATAACCCAAAGACTATAAACTCCAAAGGATAGGCGAGTTCTCAGATTTCTTACCATAGCGGCGAAGCCGTTACATCATCAGTACACTTTTAGACGCAAGTCATTTGAAATTTACAAAGATACATCGCCTTTTTCTGAAATAACGCCGTTTAACTTTTTTTGTATATAAAAAATAAACTTTTTTATTGGATAAATATGTATATTATTTTTATTCTGTTAATTTATTAAAAGAATAAGTCCAAATATATGTATGATAAAAAAGTATTTATTATAAAATCAATTAATGTGTAATCAGACGGGCTTGTAAAAAATTATTTATGAATATGATTAATATAAATTAATATATGACAATTTTTTATTAAATAAATAGAAATATACCTACCTACAAGACGAGAAGGTTTTATATACTTTTTCACAACATAAATAATAAATACCTATACCTACTTGTATTATTTATTTAACTATAATATTAATGAAAAAATAAATACCGAGATTAAACAAATGGCACATTATTGGTTATTAAAAAATATATATGCATATGTAATAATTGATTATTATTTAAAAATATGAATAAAGAATTTCTCAAAAATTTAAAAAGTATTATTTAATGTTTTAACTTAATATTAAAAAGAAAACACACATATTGAAATAAAACAAACAATTAGGTTATTACTCTGGTCCAGGGATTCCCAAAGTGGTCGATACCGACGACTCCTTCCCAGGCAGCAGACTGACGACATTTTGACGACATTTTTTGGTAATTCTTGGTCATCGACGTCATGTTACCAAAAAATGAGGTGATTATGACGTCACTTCTTTAACGTCTTTTGACGTCAGTGTGACGTCAATTTATTGTCACTATTAAATTAAGGTTTATATTAAACGTGATTTCAATACATTTTATTTTTGTAAAATAATATGGCCTAAACAATTATTTTTAAAACTGTTAGGTCTATTAACGTTTAAATCTGGCGCTTAAATGCATAAAGATTGTATGACACCACGTGACACATGACTGCGTCTGTCTGTGGTTATCGGTCTGTGGAGTATGGCTCGTGTGTGTTCGAGCCGTTCGAGCAAGCACGAAAACAGATTGTTCAATGAACTGGAGGGGGGTAGAATGTCAATTTACATGTTATACTATTAGAACTAGGTGCGACTCTATTTTTATTGTTCATCTCACTCGGGACTATTTATAATAACCATTTTCTGTTTCACATTGTTACTGTTCAATCCAGCACAAGCTGGTGGATCAGACAATAACAATGTGAAATAGAAAATGGTTATTTTAAATACTCCCGAGTGAGATGAAAAATAACCTGTCTTCGCCCATAGAGTCGCACATCAAGTCTATTGACAAGCATAAGCATTCTACCCCCACTCCAGTTCATTGAGAGTGTTGCATCGGACATGTGTAATGGTGTGTGCATCGTGGATCGTGGCCCGTGTGCATTCAGGATTGTTGTTAAAAGTTAAGAGAAGGTCAGTGAAAAAAGTTATAACAGTATCAACCCAACATAAGGTAATTTTATATCTATATTATCCTTAATCTTTAATAATTTTATATCTTTTACATTCATAAGATGTTTCCTAAAATGTTCCCAGGTTCGTGAAATAGTATAAACTGGCGGCATTCATAGAAAAATCATTGTGCTAAACCAAAATAATAACGAACAAGTTGGCCACATTTGGAGCTGTTGGATTTATATAAATTAATGTTTTTTGCCAATAACATTTCATGTATTTAAACTGTTTTTTCTTTTTAATTATAATTATTTCATTTTCCAATTTTGTTTTATTAAGTGACTCACAGTTGCTATAGAAAAGTTACAAAGGAGTAACAATATAAATGTAATGTCATATTAGTCAATAACTATAAAGAATAACGACAAAGGTGACATTAAAACAACGTTATAAAAACGTCATGATGACGTCATAAAGACTACTAGGAAACGTCATATTTAGACGTGAAAAGGGCGTCTAAATATGACGTCATTTGGGCTGTGACATATTCACGTCATTTTACCGTCATTATCACATTACTTTTCAGAGGATAAATGACGTCCTGTACTCTTTGTTTTAAAGTAACATAAATGTACCAGAACTATAACAATACATTTAACAATAAAATACAATATAATATTATTTAGTTGAGAGAAATTTCTTTCTGTTGCTTCAAAAGAATGGGGTAATGATAATAAACCATAAATTATTTTTTTTTAATTTTAAACATTTGGTTCATCCAGTGATTTTTTTTATTTTAAAGATGTTAGCCAAAATTCACCTCAGGGTAAATTTTTGTAATTAATATTTCTTCAAAGTCTTGAAGGGGTCTACGTTATTAAAAACAATATATAAATTATGCTGAAATGCTGGAAGCTGGTGGTAATCCCCTACTAAATTAAAAACTGACCCATAACAAAAAAAAAAAATAATAAAATATAATAAAGTGACGCCTATCTTGGATTTGTTGAAACAAGAAAATACAGAAATAAAAGTATAATTTCAAAATTTTTTAAATATGGGTTCTGAAGTTTAGATGAAGTCACTCATAAAATTTCGATATTTTAAAAAGTAATAAGATTTTTCTTCTTTTCTTAAAAGTCGTAATAACGTATTGGTGTAACCTTTACACTTAATCCCTACTACTCACATATGGCTACCCTCACTCCAAATTTTTAGTAATAGATTTGTTACAATTGTATAAGCAACGGCAACACTGACTAGTGGAAGAGGTAGTAGCCCACCCTTCGTGCAATTAGCAAGTGCCTATCAGTTACTATGTACATAATCTACTTTAATCGAAGCGCCTCTATTTACCTTTAAACCCGGTCATGCAAAGGAACGTAGTGCGTAGGCTATCTCTTAGAAGAACCGACATGCGTTGCCTAGTGCGCTGTTGCCAGGCTGTGTATTGTATCCCTTTCATAATTAAAATAGTTTTTACCTATAACTCACTAATAGCAACAAGTTTTATTAATTAGAATAGTTTCGAAATATATTGCGACACATAAGGCGCCCCCACCAATTCATTTTCGTACTTAGTGCAGTGTTTCTCACTCCGACACATTGTGGGCAGAGTTATTGCAATATTTCCCGAAACATTTCTAATAAATAAAATGACTTGTAACAAAACAAAAAACATATAAAATGTGTACAAAGTACATTAAGCTATTTTAACTGCTTCTAACAGACTTAATATTTTAGCAGCACCTATTTTTAGACCATTATGCAGGGCATTTTTGTACCTACTGCAAATACTAAGTTAAACTATAACAAACACCATCGGCCTGCAAATAAATGCAAAGATTTTAAAAGCGTTAAATGTAACAACACCGCACTTGAAAATAACCTTGTTTCATTCATACTATACCTTACATACAGTGTGTCCGAAATTGGTGATGCATGTATTATGATTTCCGAAACTGTTAGAGATAGAAAAACGGTTAAATGGGGAAAGTTTTAGAAAATTTTGTTTTTAAATCAATGCCGTTTAGTTTGAGATTTTTTCTCTTTTGGTTTTTGAGATATTTTGAAAACACTAAAATGACGCATTTCCGAAAATACATTGTATTTTCTTTGTTTATGAAAATTTCTAAAATCTGTAAAAACTTTCTTAAAGCAACTTTTTACGTAGAAAACGCCTGTGTCATCAGATTTTATTTGCAACGTTTCGGTTTCTTGGAACCATCATCAACTTTGTTTTTTCATATGGGCATCAATATTGGATTTTTACTGTTTTGAAAAGCCCCTTTTTTACCTTCCTAACGTTGTATCACATTTAGTAAAAAAAAGTTAGGTTATGGGTTAAAAAACCAAACATTTCGATTTTGTTTTTAATTTGTAATTTATACATTTAGTTAAATAAAATTACTGATTAAGTATATGGAAATACTAATTTGCAGATGACTCCTGCTACTTCGTAGGGAAGGTGGCGCCTCAGCGCCCTCCCTGACCAGCCGCCACTGGCTGAAGTGTCTTTTCATAAGTAAGGTTAGGTGATGTATTGCATTGTCAAGTGGTGTAGATTTAAAGAGTTTTGCCGTAATATCACATGTATTTGCTGCGTTTGAATATCCACATCCGATGCATTTTTTGAATCTCGAGCGTTTGTTTATCCACATCGGACACATCTCGCCTACAACATTTACGTATATTGAATCACGTGAGATTTACATCTCACATGTATTCAATGTGGATAGCCAAACGCAGAATAAATCTACCTTTGTTGAAATATCCATCAAGAAGTATTTATATTGAAATTTTTGTATTAAATCTATGAAAATTTGTTGCTTTTTATTTTAATAAATATCTAGTAGTATTTAAGTAGGAGGATCTCCCATATTTTTTCTTAAACGTCTCTGTAGAGAGCTGCCTTATCGTTGCATAAATTTAAAGCTCTCGTTGTTCTCGAGGTACATAATATCGCGAAGCATTTTCAGTGGGGCGCATATACATACAATTTTGTATTACTGTTAACAAATTATAGTACAAGAGTAGGTATAAAAAAGAATAGTACTTACCTAAAACCATCTGAACAGGCTATGTCGAACTCTTTACATTTTGTTTCCCACATAGTTGTCAATTCATTTCTATAGTTGCTTGTAAACGCTCCTAAATAGGCTACATTCGCCGCAGCCATTGCAACATCGCCAAGGCAGTTATTCATTTGAACGCCAAACCTCTAAAATTTTTATTTAATAATACTGTAATTTTAAGCGGAACAATTTTAAGGTAGTGGTAGTAGCATCAGATATTTCGGCAATCCGTGAATATTTTCTTCACAAAAGTTTGTAGATACTAAAATAGACCTATTTTTGAAATACCAGATATAGAAAATAATTTGCAACACTACTTTGAGATTGCTTTCTATGAAGAACACCATTCTTGGACCGGTTTCGTCCTCATTAGGACTTATCAGCAAGAAATAGACAATCTCACCTACAATCTCTATTTAAATCTGTTAGATGTCACTCGTTACTCGCTTACATTGATGGTGGTTGAAAGAATGTAGGTGTAGGTACGCTGTGCTCATCCCGCAAATATTCACTCGTTACATAAAATAAGGCAATTCGTAACTGGTTGCATAAATAGCTATTTCGTAACCAGTTTCATTATTTTTAACTTTGACTGGTTACATAAAGTAGATTTAGATCATTTTGACACTTGGTGCGATTGCAATACATGTCAAAATTATAAAAATGCAAGTTACAGAACATTGACCTCCCGACTCATCCCATTCCACATGGTCAAAGGTTTAGCGACGCAACCACGGCCGGCCAATGTCAACCGATGACAGCATTTATTTTTAGTATAAATAGATTGCCAATTAATATTATTTTTTAGTCTGATATATATTTTACTTTGTATTTGCAATATAAAAATTATTAAAGGTATTTTCAAAAATGAAATTATTAGTTTTTAAAAAGTGAGTTTGAAAGTCAAAACTCGTAATTGGCGCAGTCAGTAGAATTGTGGCAGTCCTTTAGAAGATTCTCGTCGTTTGCAAGCGTTTACCCACTATCCAAATCAAGGAAAACCAAGACGAAGTTCACCATAGGAAGTAAGAACAGGAAGCAAACCAAGATTCCAGGAATGCAATACAGCATCATCTGCATCTTGTAAGCAATATATATCAGACTCAGACGAAGACTTAGATTTAGACACTCCTACACGAAGTTTTAACTCAAGTGCAAAAGAATTAGACTTACTACAAAAACTTAATTCCTTAAGGGTTTCAAATACAAACCTAGACGAGGCACTAACCAATACCGATGTTTCTACTACTACCAAGATGGTTGTACCACCATTTGATGTCAAGAACCTGTGCATCCTCCAAAACATCGATGGGAATTCAAGCGAGTTGTACGAATTTATCAAAGTATCCACCCTACTTCTAAACCATTACTACGATCGAAGCAACTTGGCCAGCTTTTACTCTATGGGATAACCAGCAAATTAACATGAAGAGCAAAAGAGATTAAATCAATATACGGTTGTGAAAGCTGGGATGACATTAAGAATACGCTCATCCAAAACTTTGGGGATCAACGTAATGAAAACATGCGACAAGGTCCAAATGAATCGCCAAATCAGTTTTACGAGAAAGTCATGGGTATTCTAAACTGCATATCAAACTACATTGAAGTAAATACCCAGAGTTCAGAAATAAAAAGAAATAAACAGAAATTCTTTCGCTAACAAGGGTTTACAATAAAAGCAATAAGGCCAACCAACCTAACCGCAACCATTCAATACATTCAAGAAGATAATAATATTAGGTATGTCCTATGCATTCACCCGCAGGAGGAAATTGGAGGGACTAGGCCCTCTAAATCTAAGAGGTGCAAGCATCCAGCTTAAGGGGGAGGTAAAATATCTCGGGGTTATGATTGACTCGAGACTTACCTGGAACCAGCATCTAGAAAGAACCACAAGGAGAGCGGAAACCTCATTAATGATGGCAAGGCGATCCTTTGGAAAAAAATGGGGGTTAAAACCAGACATGGTATATTGGATTTATAATATGGTGGTGAGACCCATAATAACATACGCAGCTTTGGTGTGGTGGCCAAAGACACAGCAAAGAAAAGCAATAACGAGGCTTAGCAAGGTACAAAGACTTGCCTGCCTCGGAATAACGGGGGCAATGAAAACAACCCCCACTGCTGCAATGGAAGCACTAATAGGACTCCCACCTCTTCACTATGTGATGCAAGGGGAGGCAAGATTAGGTGCTTACAGATCAGGGAATACACTGGTAAATCTTGACATTAGGCCAGGTCACATGAGTATCTCAAGGTTAGTGACAGGAGACGTGCTAGACATGAGATCAGACCACTTAACCAAGAGGTACTCTTTTAATACTCCCTTTGAGGTTTTAATACAGGAAAGAGCGGAGATCACCATAAGGGAGCCCAATGCCCAACGACAGGAACAAACCTGGTATACAGACGGGTCTAAGGCTGCGGAAGGCACTGGGGCAGGAGTATTCTCCAAAAACCCTGATACTAACCATAGCTATGCTATAGGATTACATTCCTCGGTATTTCAGGCGGAGGTATACGCAATTTTGCAATGTGCAAAAACGAATAATGAAAGAGCTGTCGAAAATCAGCATATTCAAATAATGCCAGACAGCCAAGCGGCACTTAAGGCCATATCGAGTCAGAAAGTTACGTCGAGGCTGGTATGGGAATGCATCGAAGAACTAAGAACACTGGCAGACCGAAATAGAGTAAAACTATTTTGGGTGCCAGGTTACAAAGGGATCGAAGACAACGAAAAGGCTGATAAACTTGCAAAAAGAGGGTCAGAAGAAACACCGGAACCAGACACAAACCCAGGAGTACCAAAAAGTACAGTTCGGGGTTTTATAAATGACTGGATTCGGGAACAACATATCAACTATTGGGGAAGCACCCCAAAACAGGCACATGGAAAAGCCTTCATAGGCAGACCATGTCCCAAAAGAACTGGAGAACTACTCTTAATGAACTTTGGCAGTGGAGCCATTCTATCTTAAGGTACTGTTGGAAATGACAAACCAATCGCCTACGCCTCTAGATACTAAACGAGACAGAAATAAAATATTCCACGATCGAGAAAGAAATGCTTGCAATAGTATGGACCACTAAATACTTTAGACCCTACCTATTTGGGAGAAAGTTCAAAATCTTGTCCGATCATCGACCTCTTCAATATCTATTCTCACTGAAAGAGCCAAATTCGAAGTTAGTCAGATGGAGGCTTTAACTAAAAGAATACGATTACGAAGTAGTCTATAAAAACGGAAAAGCAAACACTAACGCAGACGCTTTGTCAAGAATAGAAGTACACACTAAAGATATCCAATATACAGATCATAGTATAGAAAAATTTCTTGAAAATCTAGATGACGATGCATAGTCAATGTGCAATAATTCCGACGAAAACAAAAAAATTGAAGAAATCATTGACGAGATCCTACAAGAAGCACCAGATACTCACTTAGAAAAGAAAGAACAAAACGTAGGTCCCGAAGAAGACGATGATAACACAAGACATACTGCAATAGAAAATCCCGTATTAAAGACCCCAATTTCAGAAAAACCCTTAAACTACTACAATCATCAAATTATCTTCAAAACAGTGAATTATGAAGCAAGACCTCCAGCAATATCACAAATTTTTCCAAATAAACTACGGAGTCCACGTCCAATTGGGAAAGAACGATCTTCAAGTCGATATAGTCAAATTTTTCAATTTTCTACAGCCAATAAGAAAATATGCGTGCCTATTCGAAAGCGATGAATTATACATTTATATAAGCGAAACTATCAGAAAGATGTTCAAACACAACTCCTATGATATAGTGAAATGTAACAAACTATTAGAAGACGTGAACAATCCAGGAAGACAAAAAGGCATTATAGAAAATTTTACCAAACTACAAAGGCCAAATCTAAAGAAAGACATAGAAGATATCATCAATTTCTGTGATATATGTCAAGAAAATAAATATGACAACTCCGCCGAAACCAAAGTTCATGTTCGATGTCTTTCAAGCTAGTGGACGGAAATTCCTAACAATTGTGTATGTATTTTCAAATTATGGTCAAGCCTATACTCTAGAAGGAGCAACTGCAGTCAACATAATAGGTGCACTTTTAATTTTCATCACACACTATGGATTGCCAAAAATAATTGCTGCTGATAGTGGTACAGAGTTCAAAAACGGCGTTATGCAAGATTTCGTAGATGTTCATAAAATTTCAATCCACTACACAACACCTGATAACCCTCAGTCCAACAAAATTATTGAGCAATTTTATTCCACACTAGTAGAATACTTAAGAATATTGAGAAGTACTCAAACGGCTATTCCCATTGAAGAGCAAATGCCCTACGTTATCCTGGGTTACAATAATTTTATACATTCGACAACGAAGTTAAAACCTATCGATGTATTAAATGGACATTTAGACCCTTTCGACATGGATAGCAATAAAATGTTATTAAACAATTACGTAGAACAACACTGAGAGAAAACCAAAGAAATTTACAAAGAAATTAATGAAGATATTTATATACGACAACAAGAAAGCCAACATAGATAAAAGTAACGAAACAAGACACACCTATTACTTACAAGCCAAATTACAAAATGTCCTCAAGGAGGACCCCTAAACGAAACAAACTCCTTCCTAGATTTGCCCCGAAAATGGTCCAGAACGACAGATTTGTGACAGTCGAGACACCTACAACTTCAGTTCATAAGAAGAATATCAAGTACCAGAAAACTAAAGTAAAATCCCACAGCCAACGAAGCTAAACACCCACTGTTCCATCACAGAAATTATGTCTCCAAGGAACATTCCCAATCCAGCTAACACTCCAAGGAATATACAAGAGCCAAGAGAAAATTCAATAACAAAACATCAATCTAGGGGATGGAGAAGTTACAGAACATTGACCTGCCGACTCATCACATTCCACATGGTCAAAGGTTTAGCGACGCAACCAAGGACGGCCAATGTCTACCGATGTCAGCATTTATTTTTAGTATAAATAGAATATATTTTACTCTGTATTTGTAATATAAAAATTATTAAAACTATTTTCAAAAATAAATAATTAGTTTTTAAAAATTAGTTTGAAAGTCAAAACTCGTAATTTGCACAACCGGGCAATAAAGTCCATATTATAAATACGTTTAGCGGGCGTAAAGGGCCCCTTTATCGTCCGCGTACTACTTTATCGCCTAAATTGCATTTCCTGCAATTGTTTAGTCAACCCCTGTATAGCTTATTCTTTCTTTGAGAGTATATCTCTATATTTTTTCTAATTTTTTTCCTCGTCATCGGAAACTGTTGTTTCCATATTAGTTTGGTTTTCCTGGCCTGATTTTTTTGCGCTTCAGAAGATTCGGTTTTGTTGACTTTCTCTACACATTTTAAAATTATTTTGATTGGCACACTTTTACTTTTAAACATTAACTTTAGCAATCATTGATTTTTTTGAACAATCACAAAAAAAATTATTTTTTATTTCTTTTAAAAATTCACAACTAGTCGTACATAAAATTTTATATAATTGGTAATCAATAATTATTAAGAGGGTCGTGCATAAAATTTTGTATGTATTTCAAGCGTAAACAGCATTTATGAACCTTACGTGTTGCGGTCCATAAACACCTGTTTTACGCCCTTGATATATAAATAACTACTTTTACCTGACACTACATTTTATCACAAACATGCTTATTACCTTAACGCTCTCTTCCCATCTTATTTGTTCATCAGCTAAGGCTATATTAAGACGACCTGCTCTATTTAGTCTAGCTGCAGTTAGTTCCATGTTATTGATAAGCGCGTCTTTTTCAGCAATGGTTTGATTAAACTGTGATTGCAGTGATGCTATCATTGATTCGACTTCATTTAATTTTTTTTGTTTTTCTTTAAGCACTAACATTACATTAGCCAGTTCAACCTCTGCTTCTTTCAACCTATTTACAATTAAACATTTAAATCTTTGAAACTTTTACATTTTAAAGGTATTTTTAGTTTTTTTTATGTTCCCTCATATTGGGGAAATTTTTGTATCTATTTTTGTGAAATGTTATAAAATGGAACGCTCTATAGTCTATTTTTATGTATGAGAGAGTAATAAAACAGCATTTCTAATGCAAAACTTAGTACGGTCATTTTAAATATTTTTACAGAATAATCTAAATATTTTCTAAAATTGTAATAAATGTACCTGAGCTATTACAAGTTTTGGGTCTTTTATTGGTCCTTTATAAACATAAGCTGTACAGAACAATAGAAAAAGGTTTGGACAGGCCAAAAGCACTGGGGATTAAAGATTACATAGCCGTATCTTAAGATTATTTTCAATAAGTACCTATTTGCCAATTTTGTTTTATTTTCTTCTTACAGTAATCGAATTATAAGTAGATAAATACCTTCCAACAAATTTCACCGAAAATGCGATTATAGGTTTTCCATTTAATAAGGAGGTCCAAGTTGTGTATTCTTGACAGTTTACTAAATGTCGTTTAGTTGCAACTTGCAAGGTGCAGTGTGAATTCTAGTGTGATCATGGAAAATTTGGAAGGGCCGCGTAAACGACAAAAAATCGGTCCTTTAACAGTTAATGAAAATACATTAATATTTAATTGTTTTAAATCATTTACAGACAAACGTTTATGTAAAAGTGTTGATAACACAGTGGAATTAGTAGTACGCTTGGTGTTGGGAAATCTACGATTTACAGAGTTGTTAAAGAAGAGAAATGTGGCGAGTTTCAAACAGCACGTAAAGCTCCAGGAAAACCAAAATTTCAATTAGAAAATCTTTTGAAAGAAAGACTTCAAAGGAAAAGAATTTCCGACAGAAGACAAAGTTCTTGCCACGGTTCGAGATGATAAGGATTACCCTGAAATGAGTCGAAGCACACTATGGAAACTTTTAAAAGAAATAGGTTTTCTATGGAAAAAGCATTCCAGAAAGTCTATTTTAATAGAAAGAAGCGATATTGTAGCATGGAGAAGAAATTACCTAAGGACTATAAAAGAAATGAGAAACCAAAGAAGAAATATATTTTATTTAGATAAAACATGGATCAACGAGGGACATAGACCAAATAAATTTTGGCAAGATGAAACTGTTACAAGACAGGCTTTTTTAAATAATTTATCTACTGGTTTAAATCCACCATGAGGAAAGAGGCGCAGACTAATAATATTACACATCGGTAGTTCAAACGGTTTTGTTAAAGGTGGTTTATTGACTTTTGAATCTACTCGTACCGGTGACTACCATGAGGACATGAATGCTGATGTCTTTAAAGAGTGGTTCGAACAAATTATAGATCTTCTTCCTCAGAACTGTATAATAGTAATGGATAATGCAAGTTATCTCTCGAGATTTATAGAAAAAATGCCCACAAAAAAGTGGTTAAAAAAAGATTTACAGAATTGGCTAAATTCAAAGAATATTAAGTTCCATCCCGGTTCTGTGAGAAAAGAACTGTATCATTTGTGTTCCCTTCATAAAGAGAAATTCAAAAAATATGAAATTGATGAAATTGCAAAAAATCGTGGGATGACGGTGGTTAGATCACCACCATATCATTGCGAAGTAAACCCGATTGAACTGATATGGGCACAGATAAAGGGAGAAGTTTCAAGAAAAAATAATTCTTTTAAAATGAATTATGTTAAACAGTTGTTTTTGGAGGCTGTAAATAATGTGAAGCCTGAAAACTGGGAAAAGGCAGTAAATCATACGATTAAAGAAGAAGAGAAAATGTGGAAGTTGGACAATATTACTGATGAAATGATCGAGCCACTCATTGTAAATATTGGTTGCGATAGTTCATCTTCTGATTTCGATTCTGATTTGGATTTGTAGGTAAGAAGTAGTTTTTATATTATAATTAATATTTATGAACGTAACGTTGTTTAAAAGTCAAAGTTTAAACCCGTTTAACACAATGTTCTTAACATACCTTGTGGAAAAATAAAACATTTTAGAAAAAATTGCACGTTTTTACCTTCAGCTTAGAAGTTATAAGCAGGTTAATTAGGTGAAAATATAAGTGTATACTCGAGGAATAACTTCAAAAAATATTTTAACTGTCTACTAAAAGAAGTGGTACGCCTATGGATTACGAACGCTTTATAGTGAGGGTTGGTTAGGTTAGGTTAGGTTGAGTTAGAGTAGATTATGTTAAGTTATTTCATGATGATTGTGCATTAATTACGGCATGTCGGTACTTATCTAATATTTGTAAAAATACTTGTTTTTTTTTTAATTTGATTTGTGTCCAGGCCGTTGGAGTCTAGGCCGGTCGGCATAGCAAAGTATGGGTTAAAATTTTCTGGTGGCGGCAAAGCCGCCACCATACAAGAGGTTGTTGCTTCGGCTTCTTATTGTATATCAATATTGACGTCGAAGAGTACTCTGCCGATGAGGGTGAGGGAGAAAATCTTGATATGGGTATATTTTTTAAATCGTTAGTTTTATATGATTTTTTTGATACTGAAGTCAATTCGTTGGCATAGTTAAAAATGACCATTGCTATGTAATAGAGAGATATTGCAAATTTCTATAACGCCAGCCACTAATAGAGATACTGTAATTAGAGTCAAATAAATTTCATGCTAAAATCAGACTTATTGCAAATCTGAAATTTTGACATTAGAATCCTTGTCCTTATACTTATTTCTAACCTCATTTTAATAACTTTAAATTATAGATCTCTTTTGTTGTCTATAATAGTACATAGTATTGAAAAGGCATTAGAAATTATAATTTTAGAATGTTTAGATGACGATTATATTAAATATTTAATATTGAAAAACTTCGAACGGATACGAATGTCGGCGAGCGCACCCGAAAGCTATAAAGTCGCTACTACCTGCTGCCCTTAAACATCCATAATTAAGGACAGGCACAATCTTTAATAAAGTCAGTTTTAGAACATAAACGATCTGCGCATGCTTAGATGTCAAAATAAGAGCAGCACTAATAGTGACTGACCTTAAGTAAACTTGCAATAACTCTCTAATAAAGAAAATTGTTTACGAAAAAAAATTGGAATGGTTTGTTGCTTTATGGATGGTCTAGTATTATTATTTAGCAGTTTCAATAACAAGAAATTATTCAAAATATAGTTCAAATTTTTTCAACATCGAAATTAGAGGACACATTTTAGGTTTAAGGTAAGAAAAAATATTTTAAAGCGTTTGCAGGACAAAAAAAGTATTTCGAAATGTGTTTCAGAAGGTCCAAAATGCTCTTAAAAAAATAGCCCGTTCGACTGTGCGGATTTTTCCCAAAAATGTACTAAAATTTACAAAAATGTATAAAAATGTACAAAAATGTATAAAAATGTACAAAAATGTACAAAAATGTACAAAAATGTACAAAAATGTACAAAAATGTACAAAAATGTACAAAAATGTACAAAAATGTACAAATATGTACAAAAATGAACAAATTATAGATCTTCTTCCTCAGAACTGTATAATAGTAATGGATAATGCAAGTTATCACTCGAGACTTATAGAAAAAAATGCTCACAACCAAGTGGTTAAAAAAGATTTACAGAATTGGCTAAATTCAAAGAATATTAAGTTCCATCCCGGTTCTGTGAGAAAAAAACTGTATCATTTGTGTTCCCTTCATAAAGAGAAATTCAAAAAATATGAAATTGATGAAATTGCAAAAAATCGTGGGATGACGGTGGTTAGATCACCACCATATCATTGCGAAGTAAACCCGATTGAACTGATATGGGCACAGATAAAGGGAGAAGTTTCAAGAAAAAAAAATTCTTTTAAAATGAGTGATGTTAAACAGTTGTTTTTGGAGGCTGTAAATAATGTGAAGCCTGAAAACTGGGAAAAGGCAGTAAATCATACGATTAAAGAAGAAGAGAAAATGTGGAAGTTGGACAATATTACTGATGAAATGATCGAACCACTCATTGTAAATATCGGTTGCGACAGTTTATCTTCAGATTTCGATTCTGATTTGGATTTGTATGTAAGAAGTAGTTTTTATATTAAAATTATTATTTATGAACGTAACATTGTTTAAAAGTCAAAGTTTAAACCCGTTTGACACAATGTTCTTAACATACCTTGTGGAAAAATAAAACATTTTAGAAAAAATTGCACTTTTTTACCTTCAGCTGTTTAGAAGTTATAAGCAGGTTAATTAGGTGAAAATATAAGTGTATACTCGAGGAATAACTTCAAAAAATATTTTAACTGTCTACTAAAAGAAGGGCTATGGATTACGAACGCTTCATTATTTTAATACTCTCTCATACATAAAAATAGACTATAGCCATGTTCAACGTTAATTAAAATTACGAGCCTAATTTTTGACAGATGGTTAGACTGTCATCAAATACTCAAGTTCTGTTTGTTTATCAGGCTCTAATATTTTTATTTATTGAGGAATTCCAATTAAATAAATGGTTTTGTAGGAATATATTAATTTATAAAGAAGGAAAGTGTATAAACAAAATTCATTATAAAAAATAAAAATTTAAGTAACTCAATTGTCAGGCAGTCATAAAGTGAGCATAGTATTTACGATTCCATAATTATTAAAGAAATTAAAATTTACTTACTTTTTCCTTTTCGGTTCTACAAGTTTGAACGTTTTTGCGTACTTGTCGATTGCTCTTACCCACAAACACAAACTCTTACAAGCTTTCGAAACTTTGACAACTTTTTCGGGAACAAAATCTGGATTGTCGACGTATACCCTCAATTTTCTCAGCAAAGAATCGGTCACACGGTTTTTGTCGTACTCTTGTAATCGTTTTAAGAAATTCTGATCGCCGAGAAGGGTTTTCGCGTTCCCCCAGTCTGGCCTAAAATTAACGTTTGTTCATATAAACCATTTTTAACATAATGATACTTTTCACATAGGTGCAATATTTTACTAAATGATATAATTATTTAGTATAGGCTTATTTTTAATACAAAAGTTTTAATCTTTCGTTTTAAACAAAAATGATAATTATATTAATTAATATTAGTACACAACATCAATTTAATTATTTCCTAATTAACGGAAACTTTATTTTTGTATTATAGGCTCAATCGACTTATTTTGATTTCACCAACAGCTCTATGTACACGGAATTTTGGGACACCCTGTATTTATAATACACATCCAGTAGATCGTCGTCGTAGAGTCAAAAACATTTTTTCTGCAGGTAATTGTTAGTTTTGTATAAGTAGCTTTTTTTATGTAATAGAGAAAGGCAAGTCAAAAAGATGCCAAATGGTAAACGATTTACAATTTTAAAATTAATTTCTCTAAAAGAAATAACATTCAGTTACGCCACAAACATTCTCCTCGTTTTGGCACTACTGAGTATGCACATTGAGTCAATTTCAGACGTTGTAACGTCATTAAACAGTGTTAATTCCAATGTTGTAATTATTTTTTGTTTAATTAGTTTTGATTTTCACAAACATATATTATATTCAGCGTTGGTCTCACAGGTCATTTTAATCAGTCTTAAAGAAAATGCATCATAGAAAAATAAAAAGAGAAGGTTTGAATAAATGGCGGGACTTGTTTCCTTGTTGGTAGTTGAACCGTAAGCGCTTAGGGCGCTGCTATCACTAAATTCAAACCCATTTTACACCCATAAAAAAATATGTTTTCAAAAATAATGACAAAGAAAACAATAATTTTACTGATTTACCCCTTTAAATTTCACTTTAATATAATGTGTGATCAAATACAGGGATAATCGTTAATAAATTTAAAGTTAAAGCTAAATTTAAATATTATTATGTGGTGTAAATCTGGCTTTGAAAATAAATTAGGTTAAGTTGCTATAAAAATGTCAGCCTGATATTATTTTCATTTTCAAATGCAGGTGATATTTTTTTCAAATGTAGGTGAGTAAATTGTATTAATTAAGTGTAAGTTAGATTTAACTAATTTAACTATAGGGAGGTTCTTAAGAAAATCATTAACTTCTGATTTTAATTGCAGAAGTAAGTATTTTTCTCACAAAACTAACAAGAAATTTTGTTTTTCCTGCTATTATTACTCTAGAGATAAATGGATCCACATTTTAAACATTTGCGGTCAAAAAAATGAAAGGAGTTGTGAGCGAAATGTGTGAAGCCAATTTATAAACAAATATTGTAGAACCCGAGATAGAACCTCATCCTAGTTTTACTCATAAAGACCATAATGAAAAAAGGCCAATGATTTGTGCTCAAAAAGTTATTGTTCAATTTTTGGGTGATATTCATTATTATATTTATCAAATAATACCCAAATATGTTCAAAAACTTATATGCTATTTAGGTCAACTTGTTAATTTTTGCATAGTTCACCTATTAAGATCACAAATCAGATGTTTTCTATTTTTTATTGACATTTTTATACCTTTTATTGCAAGAAAAATGTAAGAATTTAAAAAGTTATGACTCATGTTAATTTTTAATTTTAAGATACACACTGCACCTTTATTTTTGTTTTGTTTTAGATATTCCCGGGTATGGAGATTTTTGGAATGTGCATAAATGTGTTTCTTAATTAGGGTGAGTTTCAAAGCCCACCTGTATTGAAGCTGGATGCTTATTGTAACCGAAATAGGCATTACAATTATTCTAGATTGAAATAGATGGAAAAAGGCCTTAAAGGGACAATAAGTATAAGAATATTAGAATTAGAATGATTTGTCCTTGGATTAATAAGGGATATTTAAAACATTAAAACAATTGTGTTTATAAATTAACTACTTTGACTTTTTATAAAAACTATATCCGGTTTTTTTAATAATAAAAACATTGTCATGTGCTATGCTGGTTATCATATTATATTTTTATTTTTCAGTAATTTAGTGTGTGATATAGTGCTTGTTATGTTCAAAATATGCAGTTAGAAGATAATGAGACACATGTAATTACGTGGTAATTCTAAATAAATTAAACTTGTTAAAAATGTGTTTTATTTTTCAATTTCAACTAATTTTATTTTTCAGTTAAAACAAGTGACATTTTCCATTTTTCAACATTTACCTACAACAAAAATTCACTAAACTTATTGTTTGTTCAGTAAAAGTTGTCAAATAGGAAAATGTTACTTTAAATTGCTTCAAATATCTAAATTATCAAGCCCGCCAATTTTTAAATCGCTTTAATTAGTAGTGTTCTACTTTATCGACTGAAACTGACAGGTGTAGTTCAACCGTAAGCGCTTAGCGCGCTACTATCGAGGTCAAGCAAACTTGTTACCAACTATTTACATGGAATCCGACCCCCGTGAAATGCATTACGTCGTTTTTGAAATCAGCAACATAATTTGATTATGGGGGGAAGAGGGGGGGGGGGGGGAGGAAGAAGGCGGCAAGCATGTCATTACTTGTAAAAGAGTCACGTGTTTTTTGCTAACTATTTGTAGTTGGGCACATGGGAGGGGAATAAACAACATGTACTATATTCCAGTAATGGGAGCTGTAGTATAACCTTTTAAATTCATAATAATTTTTCTGACGTCACACATTCGCGGAGGATCAAGCACGTAGCTGTACCAATCTCATCTAAGACCTGCTCTACTACTAAACACCTCCTAGCGGCAACCTGCACCTTTTTGATGAGTTAATGACCTGCAAGACTTTAACGACCTGAAGAGATGGATATCAGTTGACACCCCTTAGCGTCAACCGGCAGGTATTTGACGTGTTGATAATCTGCAAAATTTTGAAGAGCTGGAAAAATAACTCTCTATAGTTCAGGACACATTGAGAATGCAATATAACCAGGCATAGGCAATGCATTTCTGAAGGGAAACCGGCACTCTGTGTTGCCGTCTTTGTCAATGTTATTAGAGCATGTATTTTTGGTTGCATACATGAGGACCATTTGTCATTGATGTCCAATTGGACGGCTTTCTCCAGAAAGGAAGTAACAGACAAATTTGTAATTTTTAGATTTTCGCACCGTAAACTTTATTCCAAAATAAGATTCAGACAACATTCTGGTACCCAACGTTATTTCTTAGCCTATGAACTAACCGACTAAATTAGTTAAGCAATCCAAGCGTCTTGGTTGCTTTCTGCATACTAGAGACTGGTGACAGTTCTTTGTTTGGTGGTATTAAAAAGAGGAAAACAAATATTTTTGTGATACAGTATCAGTAGTAATATTATCATATCTCAAAGAATTCTTCGGATGACAAAAGCTATTGGATACGAGAAGGAAAGCCCAGCTTTGGTCAGGAAAATCGTGTGTTAAAATAAATAGAAAAATGGATGTTCAGAATAAAATAGGTAACTGTTTAAAAACATTTGAGATACTTCTTGATAAAAACAAACCATTTTCATTTTTTCTGAAAAACAAATTTTGAAGACAACACGTTTGTTGAAATTGATATCAGAAAAACAAATGGGACGTCGAGCATTAGCTAAAGACTTCCTAATACCGCTATGGCTGGTAGGAAATAAGTATAAAACTCAAAAACAGAGGATAGAGGACAAAAAATATGTGATACACTTAATTCCAAACGATTGTATGCAATTTTATGAACATATAAGCGGCACGGACATCGACAATAATGTGGATGGATTCAGTGGAGCGCCTGATTCTGAACTGAAACCTATGAATAAATTGAAAAGATAATATGTAAATATGTATTTTTCACCTACCTAACCAAACGGTAATAAAATTTATTTTACAGACAGGAGCCGACCCACATAAACCAAAAAATCCAAGTAAAATATATTTATTTTTTAAATTTGTAAGGTTGTTTGAACATTCCGCCAACTTTGAATGTAATTAATAACATTCGATGGAATAAGATTTCACCATCCTTCTCTTTAAGAACCCTATGTAGATTGGTAAAAGATATTAGTTTTAAATATGTGAAGCGTGGTCGTAAAATTATAACGTTATAAGGTTACATGAGACTTGGATCAACGTAAGTCAAACGGTTAACTATGCATGGTATGATAACACCATATAAAATAATAGATATGGTTTTATTTAGGGTTTAACCACAGGCTTCAAAGCACCTACACAAAGAAGTCCACGTGTCGTAATTGTTCATACAGTATATAAAGGTGGACTTTAACCTGACTATTTTGAGCAATGGTTTGAGGAACGTTGTTGTTATGGATAACGCTTCGTATCATTCTCGTAAATTTAGTTTTCCAGCTATATCATGAAATAAACACGAAATAAAAAATTGGCTGTTCGAAAAACACATTTTCTTGGACTTCTATTTAAAATCTGAGCCGCTTGAAGTTGCCAAACGCATACAGAGAGCAATACAACAAATATAAGATTGAGGAAATAGTTGCAAACACCGGGGTAACAGTTTTACGCTTACCATCGTATCATTGCAAGCTTAACCCGATCGAAATGGTATGGAATAAGATAAAGTACTATATTGCAAAGAACAACTTTGAATTCAAGCCATAGGATGTTTGTTTATTGATAATTATATCATTTGAACATGTCACTGAACAAAGTTGGCGTAATTGCGTTGCAGATGTCAAAGAAAAAAACGAAAAAAGAATTCTGGGTCGCTGATAAATCTCTAAGACAACGTTTAGAAATGTGGGTCGCTGATTACCCCTAAGACAACATTGAAGAACTTATTATAAGAGACCGTTCTGAAAGTGAGATTTCAGACCTCGATGATGACTTACAGTATTGCGTAAAATTTGTTTATTTTTTGTTAATCTATAAATTTAATATTGAACATACATATTTTCTGATTAAATTTAAACCCGTGTCAAAATTTGCTCGAGACTGGACCTGTTTTTTTGTTTTGGCCGATCGAAGCAAAGCGACAGTTTGCAATGGCGTGTTTCATAAAAGTTCACATAGTAGTTATCAGTGTGTCTGACACTATAGACACCTCTCCCTGGCCAGCAGGTTTTGACACCTTGAAAGGCAGGTTTTATATGCCAGTGGAGGATGTGAAATGGACCTTATGAGGCCTACATGCTGAGGAGCACTTAATCTTCCCCCACCATATAGATAGAGCAAGATCAATAAACCATTATTAAAAAATATTTGTAAAGTAATTTGTAAAAAAATATGGCGTTTCTAAAAACTGGCTATTTTTCAACTGTAACAACCAGCCATAGGATTTGTGCCCATGGACACTTTTGTTCAGGAATTCAACAAGTACAATATGGCAAAAATTAAAGAAATTCAACCGAAGCCCATTTCTCCATCAGCCGGGATATCTGGCCCTTCAAAATAAATAAGAAATATAATCTCTTCTCCATTATACAGATCATAACTTACTTTATTCCGAGCAGTAAACATACTGCTTCCAAAACAACTGTTACCATCAACGGTGGTTTCTGAAACACTTTAATTTCATCTATATCTTTTTTATTGAGAGACTGTAAAGCCTTGGTGGCCGCTTGCAGTGCAGGTAAGGCCGAGTCTAAATCTCTTTGAGCATCATCAGCGATAGCTTGAGTTTCTTCAGCTATCCCCTAAAAATTATTAGCTATTTAAATTCTGCAGACTGTAAAATGTAGACTATAACGGTGAGGTCGTGGAAGTGCTCTTGTTTAAAGAGTGGTTGTAAAAATAGTGCGTTGATAGAATATGAAATGTATTAATTATTACCTCAGTCACATAATAGATGAACAATATAGAAAGGAACCATAGGGTTACAACTCAAACCCTAGCTATTGCAGCCACACCTCAATAATGGTGTAGCATTGTCAAAACGCAATAAAAATAAATGTATTTTTCGTATGTAGTTTTAATTAATAGTTTATGTTCGCTTGTAATAATAGTTTTCTCAGAGTACCTCTGGTGGTACCGAAGGTCAAATATTTCTATCCAGTCTACTATTACTTTCCACAATTATTTTCCTTTCTATGTTGTTCATTTATTCTATGCTTCAATTACGCATAGAATTTTGTAATTTCTACGAGTTCGGACATTCATCCAAAATTTGACTATGACCTTTCACAGTAAGCCAGCGATCCAGTTTAGGAAATACTTACTCTAGCTAATGCCTCGTCAGACTTAACGACTACTCTAACTTTATTGGCTGCCTCTTTTTCAATATCTAAAGTTACCATTAATTCGTCACAATCAATTGACTTTTGTGCTAATACAGGTCCCAATGCGGTCAAGGTATCCCTCATTTCATCTATGAGATCGTTTGTCTCTAATAGTTTCTATAAAAATAATAAATATTTATATACCAGTAATTATAACTAAATGTTTTATTAATTCATTGATGTAATTATATACAAATTATACACCCTCTATCTACTACAGAAGCCAATTGGAATATGCTGACAAGATAAAACTCTATATCATCTCAATTTAATCTCACTCTTGCTTTTACAATAGTATTTCGGTCAGTCAGTAATTAACATTCAAAGTATTCATATCGTAACATTTTAATATTGTCGGGGTTAATTGTAATTTATCAAATAAAATATTTTTTAAAAATAAACTATTCGTTCTACTTGACATTTTTTACGGCTTCATTTATTGGGCTAAAATAAAAACCACATACTGAACGGCATTTTATGGGATATTTTTGATTTTGCAGTATATTTGGATAAATTCTGAAATAGTTTAAAGTTTACCTAACGAGAGATGGCTGAAAAAGTAGGACAAGAACAACTGTGTCACCAATAGCAAAATAATGTTGTTTCTCGTAAATACTACAAGTACCTTAGACAAGGAAAGAGAGGACACGTAACAATTATATCGAGTACTTGATAAAAAATATTATAAATACAAAAGGAAGCATTTTCAATGCCTCCACCAAAATTTAAATACCGGTTACATAACTAGTAAGAGCATCCACCAAATTTTTAAATTCAATATTTTTTTATTGTAAAATTATTAAGCATCAATACTGAAAAATATTGTTTCTGCTTTTGCTGAGAATTGATAGTTTTGACACTACAGTGATAGTAATCGATTTTTGAACTTTAAATAATAAACTACAGTTTTTGTTTTTACATGCAAAATACAGAGAAATATCGACAACTGAAGTTGTGTGCAATAGTTAGCTAACCTCAATATGTCAGAAAATGGGTTTTTAAAAATCACGAAAATAAGTAAAGGCACAATAACCCTATTTTAAAACAATTTTTGGCTTGAATCATCGAAGTATTTTAGGAGTCACTTATATTTGATGAATTTCTTACAAATTATTAGAATGATGGTTGATTCACTTTGCATTTAAAATAGTCTTAGTCCTAGTGCGTTACCATAATGTATTCACTAAACATTATATAAAAAACTTTATTTAATACAACGGATTAAATAGAAAACATATCGGAACTTCGTCAAATGGACCAATTACTACACCATCGGCTGCATGTTGTTAAAAAAAGATACATTTTATGACGCAACTAAAATGCTTTTTGCTCCATTTTATCTGTTTAATCACCTGTTGAAATTTTGCGGGCGTTTTTCCTAAAACCATGTATATTATCATTCTACACATTTTGTCAGTCCCATTAAAATACAATTAAAATAAATTATAAAAAATTTATATAATGTAATACAAAATTTACTTACGTTAAGACCCATAGCAATTCTATCTCTAGTTTTACCAATTTTCTCTTGCTTCAAATCCATCAAAATTTTGTACAGTTTTATTAACTCTAAGTAACTACTCGGAGTCGTATAATAGTATCTTCTCATTTCTACGTAAAATCTAACTGTCATTAATTCAACGCTCTAAAACATTAACATATTGTACATATATTGTTAACAAAGGGCTACAAATACTAAATAAACTACAAATATAGGATAAACATACTATGATTATTAAAAATACGACAAATAATAACGTAACAAGTTGAGTGAGATTTCACCCTTTAACTCTAACTGGTGTCTGTCTGTAAAACTTAAAACACCAACATCATCCCTACGAATAGTCGATGGATTTACATGTTGGTACAGTTCTCGCCGTTTACTTAGATGTACTAGACAAGCGAGACAGCAATATCTATTATTTCACGTAAGACAACAGTTGGTTAAGTGCGCTCGGGCGAACACCCAATCTGAAGCGTCGATTGTGAAGTACTCAGTAGCGGGCCAGGTTTAGTCCTCTGATAATGTCTCATCAAAGTGAAAACAAACGTAAGCTTCGTCTACACGGACAAACTCGTGAAGTAATATTTAAAGTGTAAAAATATTTTAAAACGGTTAAAAGTGAACAACACAGATGTAAAGATAAAAACATCCGAAGTGACAGGTAAGATAAAATTTAGATTTTATTAACATCACATTTTTACTTTTTGCATAATTATTTGGAATCAAAAAACACTTATTTTTTATTTGAAATACGACGTTTCGACGAAGTAAATAGGTATAATGTGGTATAAAATAAAGTTTTTTAAAAAAATTATATATATATATATATATATATATATATATATATATATATATATATATATATATATATAGAGTGGAAGGGTAGTCTTTGCTGAATAGTAATGTAAAATTCAAACTAATTTATTGGGGGCAGCAGCAATATGTAATAAAGAAAACTCTTTAAAGATGATCCAAGCTTTCGGAAATTTAATAACTTATTTCCATCTTCAGGGAATCTACAAAAGGTGTGGTGTGTCTTCATAGGAACATAATAATATTAAGAGAGTGAGTTACTTACATCTTTGTGAGGATGAATTATTAATGATGTTAAATATGTTAAATTTTATGATTTTGATGCACATATAGAATTATAATTACACAGTTTTACAATATAACTTAAAATTATTGTGGTTAAAATTCAGTTTGAAATTTAACTGTTATGTCAATTTTTGAACTTGGCTGCACCGTACTGATGAAGACCAATAGTCAGAAACACGTGTCTACGGTTTGCCTTTAGACATTTTTTTTTTTCATTTTTTGCGGTATTTGCCCAATAATCCTTTTATCTTATATATATATATAAGAGAGTTGATAGTCGTTGCTGACTAGTTAATAATTTAACCAGTAATTTGTGGGTAATGCAGCAAATGAAAGTTTACTTTTTTAAGTTTATTCCAAGCTTTCGGAAATGTTTATTTCCATCATCAGGGAGACTAAAATAAAATAATACCACATATTATGATAAAGTAAGGTAAAATTTTTTAATTACTTACATCTTAATTAAGGTTGTTCATTATGGTGGTATTATTCATTTTGTATCTTTTCACTAAAATGAATAATACCACCATAATGAACAACCTTAATTAAGATGTAAGTAATTAAAAAATTTTACCTTACTTTATCATAATATGTGGTATTATTTTATTTTAGTCTCCCTGATGATGGAAATAAACATTTCCGAAAGCTTGGAATAAACTTAAAAAAGTAAACTTTCATTTGCTGCATTACCCACAAATTACTGGTTAAATTATATATATATATATATATATATATATATATATATATATATATATATATATATTTATATATATATATATATATATATATATATATATATATATATATATATATATCTCTAAAGGTAATCGGCTGATAATAGTTCATGCTGGTGGTAAAATGGGGTTTATAAAAGATACAGTTCATCAAATTTCTAGAGGCTTTCGACGGCTAGACAGAGAAAGCACTACTGACAGGCATCCCGACGGATTTACGCAATGAAAGTACACTCTGCGCATCAAGTATTTCACTATTTCATTCCGACGTAAATGTCAGATGTAAATTTCGCTAAAACATTTCTTTTATTTTCGTTTGTGTTTTTTGCTCATTACAGTTTAATAGAACCTAAGTATGGAGTTTAATAGCAAATTAAGAGGCCGCGTGATTAACAGTCAATCTCGCGAAATAATAGCCAATGTTATAGAGTTTATGAGAAGAGAAGGAAACTTTAATTCACCTTCAATACCATTTAAAAATGTAAATGATCGTGTTGCTGCAGCCACAGGAGTATCTAAAAACACTGTCGTCCGCATTTCTGGAGAGAAAAAGAGAATCGATAACCGTGAGATATCGGAATTTTCATCACCAAGAAAAACCATTAAAAAACCAAAAACAGTTAATGATATAGATGAAGCTGCACAAGAATCAAATTTTATTTTTTTATTATAAGATAGCTATTTTTGTTTCTGAGTTGTGTTCATTTACAGGCTCAATTTTTTTCCGTTTCTCCTTTTTGATTTTATATGGGGTTTCAAGTTGTTTTTGACTTATTTCGACGTAAATCACAACAACACACTTTTTTAATAAAGCAAACAAGTGTTAAGAGGTATATGTACGTGCAAACTACAATTACAAAAAATTGATATGAAACCCATGAAACCACCAACAAAAATGTAAAGCTAGCTTCCGTAGGTACTAGAACATGGTGTCATTCGTCGAGATAATTTATCGTTTTGTTTAATAGATCAAGAAATGTAAATATTCCCCTGTTATTTTTTATAAAATTATAAGAGAAATAAATTTTTTTCTAAATAGTATAGTTTATTATTTTGTAGAAAAACAAAATTTCGAAAATTTTAGTAATGTTTCAGAAACAACCGTTATTAATAATAGGTACCATTTTCCTTAATAAGGTAGAAATAAAATATAAACTATTTCCACGATTTACAAAGGCCTACAAAAAAATTATAGGTATTTTCCGCTATCCTATAAAATTTATATTTTCTGACTCAATTTCAAAAGGTTGAAGGAATTCCAAAACACTTTTTATGGCATAATAATTATTTTCAATTCTACATACTATCTTTAGCTGCTTTTAAAAACGTTCTAAGAAAGTCCAATCAGACCAATTTAATCCCTAAAATATTTCACACTTTTAAAATTTAATTACCTAAAAATATTAAAAACTATTTAAAATTACTTGTTTAGCAGACTGTACAATAGCTATCTTAGTCACACGTAGCGCGTTCTCTGTCTGGGCGTCGAACACCTCTAGAAATTTGATGAACTGTAGTTTGTTAATGTTTAAGTCAGGGAGCAAGTCTGGAGATTACCACGACGAGATGAATGGGTAAAATTACAGCAAATTTCGTTGTTGTATGTGACAATGCTTCGTACCACAATGTACAAGCTAACCGTGCTCCTAACTCCAATTCACTAAAAAATGAAATGATACAGTGGTTGACAGAGAAAAATATCCCATTTAATCCGTCAAGCCTCAAGCCAGAATTATATCAATTAATTAAGTGGAATAAAGATCGGTATGTGACTTATCTTTTTGATGACATATTTTCTCAACATGGACACACTCTTTTACGTTTACCTCCCTATCACCCAGACTTGAACCCTATCGAACTTATATGGGCCACCGTCAAACATAACATTAGCCGGAGAAATGTTACATTTCAATTAAATGACGTTAAAACAATAGCTGAGGAAGAATTCAAAAACATTGATGCCAATGAATGGAAGAAAAGATGTGACCATGTCGTCAAAATAGAAAATGAATATTTTGACAGGGAAGTTCAAACAGATATGTTATTTGAAATAAACCCAGTCATAATTTCTTTAGATGAAACTGGTTCGAGCAGTAGCAGTGAGGACGATTCTGAATCTGAAGATGACAATTAGTTTAATATTTATTTTTTAATATGCCTATTCTTATTATTTAACTCAAATTTGTAAAGTTTCTTTCGTAACCGTCATTGTTTGTTTCTTGTGTTCTGCCTTTTTTTTATTAAAACCACCAAATTTCATGTATAACAGTGTTTTATTTAACGACAATGAACAAATTGAATGAAAGTAATACCGGATGTAAAAAAGCACTTCCTTAAATCTTAGTCTCTATCCTAATATTTTTTCGTACCTTCATATTCCTGAAATTAGAAATCGATAAACCTTCTATAAGTGATTATTAATTAAAAGTACATTAAAAGGTTTAAGTCAATTCGATTAGAAAAAGAGACCTAAGACTACATTATCTTGGGGCATTAGAAATGACAAAAGAAAAAATTCCATTAAGTTTCTTAATTACCAGTTACTTATTTTTAACCGATTCACTTAATCTGTATTTAACGGTTCCTAATGGATTTACGGTCTTTTAAATTTTACCTGCTAAGTTTTAATTCTAATAAAAAAATGTACGACGCCACTGCCAATGGAACCTTATTTGTTTGACCAATGGTTGTCGCTTGGGCGGAGTTATCATTACACTAGATTCGATTTGGTACATCTAAGTAAATGGCGAGAACTGTATGTGCTTATCTCCCTAACCAGCAGAGCGGGTGGAAGAGCCGGGCGAGTCAGTCGGTCGCAAAGGGCGCAAGAACTGTTATACAATACAATTGTTATTTAAAAAATAAATTGACCAATATATGATAAAAAAGACTAGAGGAGAAAGAAAGTCCAAAAAAAGACCAAAAAAGTAAAAAGTCCAAAAAATGGCTATAATACGCCGACATTCGAACGGCGGATATAACTATTGAAATATTATAGAAAGTTTCTAGACACTTTGAAACACACTATACATAACAATTTTGGGTCCGCTGATACTAAAAAAAATTTTTTTACCTTAAAATCCTTAAAATTTGTTTTTGGTCTCCATCATAAAACAAATGTGAAATAAACCATTTTCACTGATTTCTTGTTGTAGAAACAGCTAAATATCAATATTAGACCATTCATAGAGCAATAAACCATACCAATTTTTTTTCGTAAACGATCAAAATTTTTTATTTTTCATTTTTAGTTTGTTAGAAAAACAAATAGACAGTAAATTATTTTCAATGACAATTGACGTTTCTAGTTTCTATAAATGCGGTGTTGCTAAATCGAGTAAGAAAACATATAAGTCAGGAAATAATTCGGTTAATGAAAGTTGGCTGAAATAATACATAGGGTCTGACCAGCAGGTCAATTTGGATCCCGAAGTGAAAACATTTGTAGTAATCACAGACATCCGTCTTTTTATTTCATTTCATGATGATTGTGCGTTAATTACGGTATGTCGGTACTTATCTAATATTTGTAAAAAATACTTTTTTTTTTTTTTTCAATTTGAGTGTCCAGGCCGTTGGAGTCTATGCCGGTCGGGGTAGCCAGGTATGTGTTAAAATTTTCTGATGGCGGCGAAGCCACCACCCTACAAGAAGCCGTTGCTTCGTCTTATTGTACACGATAAAGACACGTTCATTAAAAGTTGGGATCGAGGTTCACTGGCTAGATGCTAGTGAGGGTTGGTTAGGTTAGGTTAAGTTGAGTTAGAGTTGATAATGTTAGGTTATTTCATGATGATTGTGCGTTAATTACGGCATGTCGGTACTTATCTAATATTTGTAAAATATACTTGTTTTTTTTTTTTTTTTTTTTTTTTTTTTTTTTTTTTTTTTAATTTGAGCTGTGTCCAGGCCGTTGGAGTCTATGCCGGTCGGCGTAGCTAGGTATGGGTTAAAATTTTCTGGTGGCGTCTTCTTATTGTATATCAATATTGACGTCGAAGAGTACTCTGCCGATGAAGGTGAGGAAGAAGATCTTGATATGGGTATATTTTTTAAATCGTTAGTTTAATATGATTTTTCTAATACTGAAGTCAATTGGTTGGCCTGGTACAACATGGCATAGGTAAAAATGACCATTGCTATGTAATAGAGAGATATTGCAAATTTTTATAACGCCAGCCACTAATAGTGACACTGTAATTAGAATCAAATAAATTTCATACTAAAATCAGACTAATTGCAAACCTCGAGCAATTATACTATTCGTTTAGTACTTTGTTTAGATGCGTCTTCTTTAGGCGTTTTCTATTTGAAAATCGGGTTTAAAACGCTGACTTCTCCGAGCTTAATGCTCAGGTTATACACTATTATGTTATACAGCCAGAACAACTTTTGTTATGCGTTCTGTCAGCTGTCAAAAATATAACAGACCAACTAAAAAAATCACACAGTTAAATATATGTAGGTATTTATTATGATGTGGCTATACATTAAGTATGTGGAAAAATACAATACACAGCTAAAGAATATTGACAGAATATTCTTTAACACAGCAACATTGTTCGTCGCTTCATGCACAAAACAAAAAGAACGGAAGCTGTGTACTCCGTATATTGCTCATGTGAGAACTCATTGTCATCAAATAAAAAGCAGCTATATAGTCGAACGAATATATAAGTGTGGCAATGCTGTAAATTTATAAAAGAGTAAAGGCTTTGCTTAACCAATATTTAGCCAATATTCCATCAATATTGATTCCCAATGCAAAGGCAATATTGCAAAAAATTCTAAAGCCTATGTATATCCCATATTAATGATATATTCTCGATATTGGTCAATATTGCCTCAATGTCTGGCCAACATTTCGGAGTTTTCATTAATAATGTATTAATGTAAATTATGTATCATTGTAAAATAGGATATTGACATCATAACTTGTATCTACTAAAAATTTTTAAACGATTTATAATGAAATATGAATTAGAAAGTTGGTGAAAATGAACAAATTCAATCGATTATCGAAACGCAATATGATTGGTCATGATGTCAGAACTCATATCTTTACGGTTTTTTGACATTATAACTATTAGAAGAGTGTCTTTTAATCTATGATTTGAATGTAAAAGAAACAGTGTAAGTAAAGAAATAACTAACTTACTTATTCAAATTTCTCCGATAAATATATTACATTTTTTATTGAGTGATTTATAAACATCAAACATGTTTAAATTGTATTCATCGTGTAGCATTGAAAGGTGACTAATAGTTTATTATGATTGATATGAACTTTTCTTATAAGTTATCGGTGGAGTAGTCGTTAAGATCCCCGCCTGCCACGCGGGAGGCCGGGGTTTGATTCCCCGTCGGAGAGGCTTTTTTTTTTTAATTAAGAATTTTAAATTTTATATTATTGATAACTTAGTCTCATTAATAAATTAAAGTTTACAAATGACCTAAAAATAACGAAATTATTCAAATTTACCATATTTAATTGCCCAAACATTGGCTTGCCAATCTATACATAATATTGTGTCACAATATTGGGGCTATATTGATCGCAATAATATTGGAAGTTCGTTGGTTCATCAACATTTTGCTTAACCAATATTTAGCCAATATTCTATCAATATTGATTCCCAATGCAAAGGCAATATTGCAAAAAAATCTAAAGCCTATGTATATCCAATATTGGTCATATATTCTTAATATTGGTCAATATTGCGTCAATATTTGGCCAACATTTACAAATAACCTCCAATATTGGTAAAAATATTCTTAAGCTATATTGGCCAAACATTGGCTTGCCAATCTATACATAATATTGTGTCACAATATTGGGGCTATATTGATCGCATTAATATTGGAAGTTCGTTGGTTCATCAACATTTTGCTTAACCAATATTTAGCCAATATTCCATCAATATTGATTCCCAATGCAAAGGCTATATTGCAAAAAAATCTAAAGCCTATGTATATCCAATATTGGTCATTTATTGTCAATATTGGTCAATATTGTGTCAATGTCTGGCCAACATTTACAACAAAACCTCCAATATTGGTAAAAATATTCTTAAGTTATATTGGCCAAACATTGGCTTGCCAATCTATACATAATATTGTGTCACAATATTGGGGCTATATTGATCGCAATAATATTGGAAGTTCGTTGGTTCATCAACATTTTGCTTAACCAATATTTAGCCAATATTCGACCAATATTGATTCCCAATGCAAAGGCAATATTGCAAAAAAATCTAAAGCCTATGTATATCCAATATTGGTCATATATTGTCAATATTGGTCAATATTACGCCAATGTCCGGCCAACATTTACAACCCAATATTGGCGGAATATCGAGAATCAATCTAAGGCCAATATTGGCTAAATATTGAAATCTTGCTGCAATATTGCGCCAATATTCCAATATTGGGGCGATGTTGCGCCGATATATAGCCAACATTCGGTTCTACTAGGGTTAGAAGGTTTAGATGACGATTATATTAAATAATTAATATTTAAAAAACTTCGAACGGATACGAATGTCGGCGAGCGCACCCGAAAGCTATAAAGTCGCCATTACCTGCTGCCCTTAAACATCCATAATTAAGGACAGGCACAATCTTTAATAAAGTCAGTTTTAGAACATAAACGATCTGCGCATGCTTAGATGTCAAAATTAGAGCAGCATGTAGTGCTTCGTACTACATATTACTCTTCTCTCTGTCATAATTACGTTGATAGATAAATGTTATAACCTTAAACCAGTCATCTCCACTTTGTCATTTCGACGTTTTATTTTTGTTATGTGAATGGCACTTTAGAATGTTTCGTGGTGGCATGAGACTCAATCCTGTTTCCTGCCAATGTCATAGAATTTCAAAGTTGATGACATTGGAAGTCACATCTGTTTTTGATTTGTGGTGTAGTAGGTGGAAAAACAATGGAGTGTGTGGTGGATAGCTGTGGAAGAAAAAAAAAAGAAAGAACAGAACACCAAGAGACAAGAAACATCAACAAATTATTATTTTTATTATTTTTATTTTACATTTTTTGAAATAACATGTTCTTGACCTTTTTAATAAAAGAATTTTAAAAAAGAAATTTTAATTATATAGTTATTTTGGTACAGAGAATACCTATATAATATTGGTGACCCCTCGATCAGAACACATAATTGTACGAGCAACGGAACGAGAAACAGTACGAGGAATTGTACGAGCAACGGTACGAGAAACGGTACGAGCAACAGTACAAGATACCCATCGGATTTCGGCGTAGAAGATAGAAATAAGAATCTCATCAGGTCCAGGTGATCAAGTCAGAAAATCAGATAGAACAACCACATCAGCAACATCTCTACGAGATATACTTCAAGGTTTTTGTTTTTTTGCCTGCTATACCGCAGGTCAAGGGCGAAATATTGCAAGAGGTGAGTTTTGAGTTACTACTTAATGTTTTGAAGTTGCCATTTGTGTTTGACAATAAAATGCCGAATAACGAAACAGAGTCAGAGACTGGTTGTGTCGAAAATTTAAATCACATTAAATTACCTCCTTTCTGGTCATCAAAACCTGAATTATGGTTCAAACAAATTGAAAGCCAATTTTTTATTCATAAAATTAATTCAGATAAAAGTAAATATCATCTCACTGTAGCAAACTTACCGATAGATATTTTTAGTGAAGTTATAGATGTAATTAATAATCCACCAAATTCAAACATGTATGAATCCCTAAAAGGAATAATAATTAACCGATTGACTTTATCAGAAGAGGCTCGTTTAGATAAGTTAATTTCTAGATCAGAACTAGGAGATAAACGTCCATCAAATTTCTTTAGAGAATTATTACAAATCTCTGGAGACAAAATTATTGATGAGAAATTACTAATTAAATTATGGCGGAGACGTTTACCTGCAGTTATTGATATAGCTTTAACAGCATCTGGGAAAGACGACGTGACTGAATTATTGAAACTTTCAGATAAAATTTGGGAATCTCAAAATTCAAAAATGAATATAAACGAAATTCAAGGTCCAAGTACACAAAGTGACAATACATTTTTAGTTAAATTTATGACAGATTTCAACAATTCTTGTCAAACTTTATTAAAAACAATCCTTGACAAACAAATTAAATTAGAAAAAGAGGTAAGCTCAATTAAACAAGAAAACTTGTCTTCTCACAGACGAAATGATAATCAGTGTCATTCTTGTCGTCACAGATCAAAAAGTAGGAACAGATATAATAACGATTCTGACAAATTATTATGCTCATATCATAAACGTTTTAAATTGAAAGCATTTAAATGTAATGGTCCACCTTGTTTATTATATGATTCATTTAAAAATAAATCAAAAAAACGAATAAGATCAACTATGAACTGTTTGGGAGAAGGAAACATATCTTCAAAAAGACTTTTTGTTTTTGACAAAATCAATAATTTAAATTTTTTAATTGATAGTGGAGCAGAAGTCAGTGTTTTACCAAAAAATATTTTCAAAGGTAATGATAAAGATAACAATTTTTTATTAACGTCAGCATCAGGCAATAAAATTTCTACTTTTGGGAAAAAACTATTAAAAATAGATTTAGGTTTACGTAGAGAATTTCTTTTCGTTTTTATTATTGCTGATATTTGCAAACCAATATTAGGTGCTGATTTTCTAACACATTTTGGATTGCTAGTTGATTTAAAAAATAAGAGAATTTTAGATAACGAAACTTCACTAAGCTCAAAAGGTAAAATTATGAATATAGACAAAGTAGATTTTCCCAAACTTTTTATAGTTGAAAATAAATATACGGAAATTTTTAAAAAATACACTAATATATTTTCATCACCTAATTTTCATTTACCAATTAAACATAACATAGAACATCATATTATTACAGATGGACATTTACCTTACTGTAGACCAAGACGTCTAGATACACAAAAATTTAATATTGCCAAAAAAGAATTTGATAATATGATAGAATTAGGTATATGCCGTCCTTCTTCGTCATGTGTGACATCACCGTTACACATGGTGCCTAAGAAAGATACAGCCGATTGGCGTCCTTGTGGCGATTATCGTTTCTTAAACAAATTAACAATCCCTGAAAGATACCCATTATCGTTAATATCCGATGTTAACATTAAAATCCATGGATGCACCATTTTTTCTAAAATAGATTTAGTGAGAGCATATCATCAAATTCCTGTCGCAAAAGAAGACATTTTTAAGACCGCCATTACTACTCCATTTGGAGCTTTTGAATTTTTAAGAATGCCTTTTGGATTAAGAAACGCAGGAAATACGTTTCAGAGATTTATCAATGAAGTAACTAGAGGTCTTGATTTTATTTACGTTTATTTAGATGACATTTTGATATTTAGTAAAAACGAAGAAGATCATTTGAAACAGCTGGACATTCTGTTTAATAGGTTAGATTCTTTTGGCGTAAATGTCAATCCTTCAAAATGCATGTTTGGCGTCAAAGAAATTAATTTTTTGGGTTACAATATCTCTGCTAAAGGAATGTTACCTACAGAGGAAAAAGTTAAAGCAATAAAAGATTATAAAAAACCAGCTACTCTTAAACAATTACAACGATTTATAGGTATGATAAATTTTTACCATAAATTTGTTCCTAAATTTGCTCAAATTATTTGCCCATTGCATGAATTTGTTGCTTATCTTAATAAAAATAAATTCAAAAATATAGAAAATTGGCCTGAGGAATACGAAAGAAGTTTTAATGAAGCCAAAGACGCGCTTATTAAAGCCTCTTTACTCGTACATCCACAAGAAGGTGCCGAACTATCGTTAACCACTGATGCCAGCAATTCATGCATAGGTGGTGTATTAGAACAAACTATAAATAATGTTAGGCAACCATTAGCTTATTTCTCTAAAAAACTTTCAAAATCACAAATCAATTATAGTGTATTCGATAAAGAACTATATGCGATTTACATGTCAATTAAACATTTTAGACATATGCTTGAAGCAATGGATTTCAAAGTTTTTACCGATCATAAACCAATTGAAAGAGCAATCCATTCAAAATCAGAAAAATCACCACGACAATTTCGTTATATCGAATATATTTTACAGTTCACTAACAAAATAATTTATGTTGGTAGCAAAAATGTAAGAGTGGCCGATTTTTTAAGTCGTATTGAAGAAGACGAAATCATAAATATCAATGCTAAAAAAGACGGAATTAAAGGCAATGATATTGCAAATTTTAATTTACATAAAATTATTTCAGAACAGAAAATAGACATAGAATTAGAGTTCTTATTAAAAAAACAGAATTCAAGTAATAAAAAAGGAAGAAAATTTTTCTTAAGCAATGTAGAGGTTGAAACCCCAAAATTGAATCTTTGGTGCGAAACTTCAAAGGAAAAGAGCAGACCATACATTCCTAAGAGTTTACGTTATAGTATTTTTTTAAAGTTACATAACATAGCTCATACTGGATGTAAGGCCACTGTTAAATTAATAAATTCTAGGTATTTTTGGCCAAGGATGAATAAAGAAATTTATTCATGGTCAAAATGTTGTATTAATTGTCAAAAGGCGAAAGTGCTTAGACACACAAAATCACCTCTAGGAAATTTTAAAATTCCAGAAGGAAGATTCCAACATATCCACGTAGACTTAGTGGGTCCTTTGAAACCTTCAAGAGGTCATAATTATTTATTTACTGTTATTGATAGATGTACTAGATGGGTAGAAGTTTATCCACTTAAGAACATCAGTTCAGAATCAGTAATCAAAGTTTTATTAAATCAGTATATAACACGCTTTGGTGTACCAGTGTATATTACTCATGACCAAGGCAGTCAATTTGAATCTAGTATGTTCAAAGATTTTAGTAAAAGGTTAGGATTTCAAAGTATCCATACAACTACTTACCATCCTCAAGCCAATGGGATGATAGAACGTTTTCATAGAACACTAAAGGCATCGTTATCTGCAAAATTAATTTCGAATAATTGGTATGATGAATTACCTTTAATATTATTAGGGCTAAGATCTGCTATAAAAGAAGACTTACAATGTTCTTCTGCAGAATTGGTATACGGCCAAACTTTACGTTTGCCTGGTGAATTTTTCACGTCTTCAAATGAAGAGATAGATACTCATTCAATATTAATTAATTTGAGAGAAAATTTCAACAAATTAAGACCAGCTCCAGTTCAGGAACACGGTATAAGGAAAACATTTGTTTCTCCAGAATTAGAAAACGCAGAATACGTTTTCTTAAAAGTTCAAGGCATTAAAGCCGCTTTAAAACCTTGCTACGAAGGTCCTTTTAAAGTTATTCGTAGATCTGATAAACTTTTTACAATTTTAAAAAATAATAACGAATTAGTTATCAATATTGATCAGTTAAAACCTGCATTTTTATTATCGGATAATAATGAATCTATAAAAGAAGTTAAGAAAGTTACATTTGCATTAAATTAAATAGTTCATTATTTTTAGTTGTTTCATAATTTATATGTTATTTTTTTTAAGAGGGGAAGTATTGTAGTGCTTCGTACTACATATTACTCTTCTCTCTGTCATAATTACGTTGATAGATAAATGTTATAACCTTAAACCAGTCATCTCCACTTTGTCATTTCGACGTTTTATTTTTGTTATGTGAATGGCACTTTAGAATGTTTCGTGGTGGCATGAGACTCAATCCTGTTTCCTGCCAATGTCATAGAATTTCAAAGTTGATGACATTGGAAGTCACATCTGTTTTTGATTTGTGGTGTAGTAGGTGGAAAAACAATGGAGTGTGTGGTGGATAGCTGTGGAAGAAAAAAAAAAGAAAGAACAGAACACCAAGAGACAAGAAACATCAACAAATTATTATTTTTATTATTTTTATTTTACATTTTTTGAAATAACATGTTCTTGACCTTTTTAATAAAAGAATTTTAAAAAAGAAATTTTAATTATATAGTTATTTTGGTACAGAGAATACCTATACAGCACTAATAATGACTGACCTTAAGTAAACTTGCAATAACTCTCTAATAATTGATATGGCAACATTGTATTTCTTTTAGGCACATGTCACACTGCAATGTCAATTGTCATGGTCGTAAATTAATAAAACTGTTTATGAAAAAATTTGGAATGGTTTATTGCTTTATGGATGATCTAGTATTATTATTATTACTTAGCAGTTTCTATAACAAAAAATTAATCAAAATGACGTTGTTCAAATTTTTTCAACATCAAAATTAGAGGACACATTTTAAAGTTTTAAGGTAAGAAAAAAATATTTTAAAGAATTTGCAGGGCAAAAAAAAATATTTTGAAATGTGTTTCAGAGGGTCTCAAATAGTTAAAAAAAAATAGCCCGTTCGACTGTTGGCGTATTTTCCCCCAAAATTTACAAAAATGTACAAAATGTACAAAAATGTACAAAAATGTACAAAAATGTACAAACATGTACAAAAATGTACAAAAATGTACAAAAATGTACAAAAATGTACAAAAATGTACAAAAAGTCCAAAAAAGTTCAAAAAAGTCTAAAAAACTCTTTAAAAAAGTGTTTAAAAAGTCTTAAAAAGTCTAAAAAAGTCTAAAAAAGTCTAAAAAAGTCTAAAAGTCTAAAAAAAAGTCAAAAAGTCTAAAAAGGTCCAACAAAAGATCCTCTGCGCGTTCACCATTCGGTCAATAAAAATAATTTTGAATAAGGAGCTTAAAAATTCTGTCGCGTTGGGTCAGAAGAGATATAGTCATCCTAAATTATAGGGGCGACAGTCAAGGTGGTTGCCCGATTTTAATATGTTCCTTCCGCCGGCACTGCTGACTCTAAATTTATTTATGCTAATAGAATATACATTATAGAGGCGAATTCAGTAAAAAAGAAAATAATAGTAAACATTTGTTCGTTTATATTAAATCGCATTTTCTGCAAGTGAAAATTAATGATTATGCAGAAAATGCAAATTAAAAAAAAATGTAATATAAATATTGAGACGGTAAAAAAGAGGAAATAATCAATGGAGACCGAAGCAATGCATTTTTTTTTAATTGTCATAAGTTATTCAAAAACTCAAAATTTGCATTTGCGCCATTGTTATTACCAGTGCGATCATGTTCTTATTTTCAGTAAGGGTGGGTTGTGCAATAGGCAGTTAAAATATAATCTAGGTTTAAACTGTGAACCTGGTATAATCATCGGCGAGTTGTACAAAGAAAGCTGTAAAGTCAGTTTAATTTGTAACTGGTTGAATTTAAAGCATAAATGTCTATTTAAAACTCTGTTTAACAATAATAACCGATGACTATACAACGAAGTTCAAAGTTTGAACTAAGATTACATTTTAATTGCCTATTATATAACCCATCCGCCTACTTACAATACTTGTTATGATTTAAATTATTTATAATTTAAATTAGATCGATATTTTTTGGTTACCTCATGAATGATGACGCAAATATTTGCTAATTTAGTAGAATTTTCTGCGCCTACGACACTTTCCAATTCCGTTTCTGCCACAGAAAGCAGGGCCTCTTTCGGCCATTTTTCGAACCAATCAATTGTGCAACAGTTTACCAATGACGGGAACATACGACAACGCCGCCTAAAAACGAAATTTAAGCAATACAAAAATTGTACCTATTTTTAAAAAAAAAAGGAAAATACAATTTCAACTTAAATGTGGCAAAGACTTAAAAAAATAAATGAAACAAGGCAATATGTCACAGAAAATACTAGCGACCATTTCCTTTCGGAAAACAACTATTCCTTTGGCTCATACCGCAACAGGCATTGAATTATATCCAAAGGAAAGTCAGTAGACATTGAAATTTCATTTCAACCTTTGATTTTGTATTACTAAGGAGAACGCAATTCTTGGATTGGTTTTGTTCTTATTAGGACTCATCATCAAGAAATAGAATTATCAAAGGCACCAAATTCACTAGTATACAATAAACGCTGTTAAGTAGTGAAAATAGTAACGCCGTCTGGTCACAGAAAGCAAAATCAAAGGTCGCTAATAGTACCCAGTTAGAAAACTAGATGGAACTAAAAGCCAGACTGGTAATTTTCTATCTCTTTTGTATTTACTTTGGTCATAATTCAATACCTATTGCGTTATTAGCCAAAGGAGTAGTAGTAGTCACATTTGAATTGGAATTATTATATAAAAGTTACTTTTTTCTCTAAAATAACTTTTTTCACTTTACGCACTTCGTGGAGTCTTTTAGAGACTTCGTTTTGGTCTAGTAAATCAACTTTCTCATTGTCTTTTTTCCTTCCAAGGCACCTAACAGACCCTTAATGGAAAATACATATCGAGAAGATAACAATTGGTTGTAGATAATACTGAGTTAAATCGCGAATAATATTTTATAAATATCAAATACAAAATAATAATTGTGTCGAGGTCCAACGGAAAACAAGAAGCAAGAATAGGCAATTTAAAAAAACTTCCTTGGTCACATATTCTTACCTAAAAGCGTCACCAACAGGACTCATACATAGGACCAAATGCAGTTTACTTCGAACTCTACTAATAAAATGACTGTATACCGCATCTCTATTACTTTCATCGATACCAGCATCTTTAGCTGATTGAGTACAGCCTATTACTACTCTTTGCTGTTCTTCTGCTTCATATAAATTTGGAACTTCGCCTAAAATTTAAACCAATTTAATTAATTTCGTTTGTAAAAGCAACATTTTTAATAGTTATGGAAATAATTATTACTTATTACTGTTCAAAAAGTAGTATACTACACATAAAGAAAAAAGTTATTGTTATATTATCCTGTTACTACTCATAATTAAAAACTGTTCTATACTTAAACCGCAAAAGGAGTGCAATAATAAACAGCAATATGTGGGATTTTTCGTATAAGTATTAATACCAATTTTAACAGAAAGAAAATATTAATAAATAAAATAAAAAACAACAAAATGCCTTATGTTGGACTAACAGATGTGCAGAGGGGAAGAATTATTATTCTCATTAAACAGAGAATGTTTCAATAAGACATAGCAGAAGTAGTAAGCGATACCCAGAGTGTTATATCCGAGAATAACGATCAAGGAGAAGCGACAGCTTGGTGTTTTTAGCGTACCGTTTTATAACGCGCATGTGCGAAAATAAGTTGTGTATCACTCAAAATGATGTTATCTGTCAAAGTCAGTCCAAGTTGTGTTTAGTACGTGAGCAATGTTAAGTGATATTTTTTGGTGTTTGTTTTGTGTAGTATTAAGATGAAGATTTTTACACACTTAGGTATTCTAATGCAGATATAAAATGTGCCAAAAAAGTTACTAGGAAACTAAGAATTTTATCACATGCATAAATATTAAGTATAATGATTTAATCATTTTTGACATTTTATTTTTCATATGTAGGTATTGTATTTTGTGAAATATGTTTTCTTCTTTTAAATAAATTTAATAAACAATTAACTGGAGATTTTGTTTATTTTATTTTGAAATTATATTTAAAAAAATATAATAGATCCGCATGTTTCAATTAGGATTGGTCAAAATGGGCGAAATCCCTTTATCATGGCTTAATTGTAAGGTACAATTATGTCAATATAAAGATGTTTTGCCCATTCATATTTACATTTGTTAAATGAATCATACTGGAGTTGATTTTGGAAATATTGGTGCATACTTAAATATGTACTATTTCAAAAAAATTGTCTATGCCCAGACAGCACACATAGTCCAATGTACGTCCACTTTAGATCTATTTGAGGGTCAGGACGTCCATATCCGGGCATCCAATGTACGTCCGTTTATGCTAATTAAATTGACAGCTGAATATTGATACCCAGAGAACGTCTGTTTTTGGACTTAATTTTAAGTTTAGTAGTATTTTGACGTCCAGTGGACGTCCATCTTAGGTCATTATTTATTAAGCCTACCAGATAATACTCATCTATAATATATTCTTCTTTTTTTAATATAACTGGTCATTAAAAATTGACAAATTGAATCTATTGCATTTCATTCTATCAGCGGAAGTTTGAAATCTTATTCAATTATAACTGTATCTAGTAAAACGTTTTCAAGTGGTTCCTTGGTCGAGCTCGTCTAGCTATTGAAAGGGTAAAACGATAATGGATGTGTCGTGAGTTCGATGCCTGCTCAGATCAAGCTATTTTTAATAAAAAAGAAAATGGTGCATAGCGATTTGCGAAAATAATAAACAAATTATTAATAATATAAAATAGTATGTGATAAGTTGCGGTTCTGTAAAAAAAGTGGGGATCTGGTCTCAATGGAAATATAATCCTGGACGTTTTTTGAATGTTCATTATTCGACGTCCAAATATATTCCAGAATTGAACGTCCTCTGAATGGTCAAAAATGTGCCATTTGTAAACTTCACTGAACGTCTATTGGATGTCGGAAGTCCAGAAAAAACTCATTCTTGGACGTCTAGACATCCAAAATTGTATATCGAATGGACGTTCAATGGACATATTTCTATTGTCTGGGTGATAGCCAGGCCAGGTATTTAACTCTAAATACATAAACCTTAAATGACATCTTGCTTAACTTGGCGAGAAAACACTTGTTTATACAGAAATGAGTGATAAACTTGAAAGTCCTTTTAATATAATATAAATCCAGAAATTCTAACAATATGTAAGTTCTTTTTAAACCTAAACGTTTTTGAAAATATAATCACATTGCAAATATTTAGTTAAATATCTTAAACCTAATGTCTTTTTAATTGTTACCTAAATTTTTTTTGGCACCCTTAATTTTATTTACCTTATTTTTACTTAAGGAAAAGGTAATTTAATTTAAATATGGGGCTTTTATTATATTTTTAACAATAAATAAACAAAATATTGAACAAATTTTATAGATAAATTATAAAATAATAAACGTCTTTTACTTTTATAATAAATAATGAATTATTACATAATGAATTATATTTTGGTGCTGAAATTTTACCATTGCTATTAACCCTAACTACTTCAATGTAATTAAATCACATAACAACATTTGCGCATGGACTATAACAATGATTTCAGATAATTTGTCAAACTATTTCGTTCAGTGTAGAAAATAAGCATGTTTTCTCAGCGTGCTAAGTTGTGTATCAATCAAAGTCATGCTGTGAAAAAGGTACATCCGATATCAAAGGCACCGACAGCTACTGTCGCTTCTCCTTGATCGTTATTCTTGGGTTATATCGAGAACTTATAAAAGGTACTTGGAACTAGAAATTCTCAAGAATACGACCAGACAAAGTCGTCAAAAAGTCACAACTGAACAAATTGCTAGAAGAAATCACAGTGTATTTTGTCCAGAACTACAACGACAACTTCTGAAAGCTACAGGTGTACCCTTAGAAAACCCTTAGAAAAAGACCGCGCCCGAGGGTTGTACAGTAGAAGAGAGATACGGATCCCACCGTTATCTAGTAGACATGGGTAACGCAGCGCTGCGTTGCGTTATTGCGTTAACGCAGTTGTATGCGTTACGAGCGTTGATACACCAGCTGTTACTGTATCAGCGCAACGCAATTTTCGATACTTTGAGTCGAAAGGATCGCGAGTTGTTGATGCGTCATGCGCCAGGCACTGATTCCGTTTTCCGTGACGAGTTCAGAATTTTAATTTACGTAATTGATGCAACTCGTAATGCAGATTACCCAAAATCTATCAAGTAATTAAGTTCTTTGCAACATGTCACATAATTTGTAGGATTGTAGGTCCAATTTTATGGATTTTAACCTTGTACACTGTCAGTTTTTAGTTCTTCCAATTTTGATTGGCTACTAGTATGCAAAAGTTATATCCTTTTTATATAAATTGGAATTATTGTATTCTTTGTAAAATCCGAACACAATGAAATAAAAAAATGGGTGCATTACACTATTATATTTTCGTTTATTTTTATACATATAATAAAAAAAAAAAATTAGGTAAATTCCCAATTGCGTTTGACCCTTATGGACAGCCCGCGCTGAATAACACACGTATCATGCGATACACCGAAGTGCATCGACTTCATTCGGCGCAGGCAGTGGTGTGACGCAATAACGCAATTGCGTTAACGCAATGAGTTGGCGCAATAGAGTGCGCCGGAGTTAGTGTATCAACGCAAAGAATTTTAGTGCGTTACCCATGTCTATTATCTAGGCAAAATAAAATTGACCGGCTAAATTGGTGCCTTCAACACCAAAACTGGACAATTGAGAAATGGCAAAATGCTTTTTATTGCTAAGCGACTTCCCGTACTGGGCGAACAAGTGGTTCACCTTGATAGTTTTGCATTCAGGCGTCGAGTAAAAATTAAGGAATGCAGTTACGTTCGGTTGGTTACGTCACAAATGCACACGTGTAGGTTAGCATACAGGTACGACGTTTATATTTAAATTCTCTACGGCCTTTTTGTGTGTAGTCCTTTTAATTATAAAAACAAATTTATTATATCTTAAAACCTAAATTTAAAATATACTACGTCTATAGTGTTATTTGAATCCCACATTGCACTGTTTTGTTTTAAGAATAGGTAATTATGATGTTTTTGGCTAACCTGAATTCAAAAGATTGTTGACATCTTCTAGAAATTCCTCTTGTACAATTTGCGTGTCGGTAAATAGAAACACAGTATTTTGAAAGTTGACTCCAGCGTGGTAACACATTTTTCGTAAATCATCAAAAAATGATTGGTGATCGTAATTTCTTGTCAATTCAATTTGGAAACATCTAAAAAATGTCTTTCATATAACTAATTGTTTCAATACAAACTATATAAGGAATTAAAATACCAGGGGTACCTTGAGGAACAAGATGAGCTAATATATGAATGGTGTTATTAAATCATCGGAAGATTATAAATCTTAATCATAAAGGTAGTGCTAATCTTAAAGTTATAGTTATGTGTCTTGTTCTAGTAAAACTATATGGGAATAAACCTAAAAAATTATTAAATAGAATAATTCTAAATAATGAAATAAAAATTAAGGTTCTTCCCTTAGAATTATTATTTCCTAATAAAATTTTAAATTCTTTATGCAAAGTCGTAATAATTTTTATTCATAAATATCTTAAACGAGATGGGATAATCCAAAATATTGGTGGAATAATTATTATCCCAATTAAGGTTCTTATTACTATTACTCAACATGTGTGTTTGTTTTTTGTTTTGGTTTGGTTTTTAATATTGTTATTAATTTGCCGTAAGTAACCTTCTTAGTAAAGTATTCGCAGTGACCTTGATCTAGAAATGGCTGTGTATAAGTGTGACAACTGTCTTAAGGAATTTTCTGAAGAAGACAAATATAATAAACTTCGCTGCAATGGTGATTGTCGACGTTCTTTTTGTATGAACTGTACTGGCCTGGATAAAGCTACTACAAAAATCTTAATATTACAGAAATTTATTCACATACGATTCTTCTGTACCCTCTGTGACTCTCCAAATTTAAGATACCTTAATGATAAAATTTCTAATATATCAAAGAACCAGATCCCCCATGAGATTTTTGACTCGCTTGCTAATCGTATGAATCAACTAACAAATAGCGTACCAACTATTTCAGAGATGTACGATATTTTATTAAAAAACGAAAACAGATGGAGTCTTTTGGAAAAGAAAATCGACGAAATTCATAAAATCTCAGAAGTATTTACCATATTTAAGCCAGATCTATTGCAGAAATCATTAAGGGAAATGGAACAGAATATATTTAATATTTCTTCAATCTTCTTAAATAATACCGAAGAGACAATAAAAATAAATGTACAGAACACTTCAGCCCCAGAAATTAAAATGGGGATCGAAAGCTTGGAAAAAAAACTAATAAATGTTTCAAGCCTAGTTCAGGAGTTAAACTCCAAAATTGTGTCAAATAAACAAAATATTCAACCTAAAAAAAGACAATCTATCTACACCACATCGTCTTCTACGCAAACCATAACGACTCCTGACGCCATAACGACTCCTGAAGCGTCCAATACCTTAGAAGATTCTAAAGCTCCAGTCTGTAGTCTTAATCAAAAGTGGCATTACGTAGTAGTTAGCAATCTTCCTTCAGGCTCTACTCTAAATCACGTTGTGCATTACATCAAGGAAAAATTAGGTTCTAGTGAGTTTATTCGTTGCTACCCCTTGATCAATAAGAATAATGAATCTAAGGAAACAACATTTAAAATAGGACTGCAGTCAAGAAATTCCGCACAAAAACTATTAAACAACAATATCTGGCCGGCTGCAGTCTCAGTTCAATGGTCAGTCGAATCCTCCGCTCTCCCAAAGGCTTCGACTTCCCCTAAGACATCGACTCCCCCTAAGGCATCGACTCTCCCGATGACATCTACTTCCCCAAAGGCTTCGACTACTCCAAAGGCTTCGACTCCTCCAAAGGCTTCGACTCCTCCAAAGGCTTTGACTCCTCCAAAGGCTTCGACTCCCCCTAAGACTTTGACTCCAACGTACACTCCGCAGCAGAAACAGAATAATCACAAAACCCTTGCTGATTTGGATTATTCTTTAAATAAAAGTATATGCCCAAATCAACCTGAAGTATTGACCATCTCTTCCGACAAACATGCTATCTCAGCTTGTAAATCCAACAACTTCTCCTATGGTAAGTCCTTACAGATCATAGCAGAATCACAAGACAACACAAATAACTCGCTGGACCCGTTGACTCCTCCTAGAGTCCGACTAACAAAAAAATCGTGTATCGGCAATGGTCGTTATTTGATGGCTAGACTAAGAGAACCGGCTATTTTATCGTCCCTCAAGCTCTTCCTCGCCTATCTTCATGACCAACCATCATCTGTCTGCCATGAGGGCTACACGAACACAAGTGTAAAAGTGTTTCTAGCCTCTGAGGGACTGCCTGTTGATCCTGGAGCTTTACGGACCATTTATTATGATTATCATGATCTATATGGTATTGGCTCAGCTGAAGTGGATAACGATCTCTCTACCTACAGAGCATATATATCCGCGGAACGAAGAATACACCTGCAGAAGCAAAGGGAGTACAATCATCGTTATTTTACTGCCGATTCACCTAGGAAAAAATTTTTAATTAATACGACGTGTCCTGGGGAACTAGAATCCCCAACTAGTCTTACTGGCTATGCCGACAGTAAATTAAGAATGGTTCTAATTAATATTCGATCAATACGGAATAAGACTGATGAATTGTATTTGTTTTTGGAAGAGTTAGGGTTTCCCCAAATAGTTGCTATTACAGAACACTGGTTACAAGTTGGTGAACCAGTTTTTGTCGAAAAATATACTATCGTCAGCAGATATGATAGAAGTAATACAGACCATGGTGGAACTCTAATTTTTTCCTTAGACAAGGACTTTTCTGCTGTATCTAAATACGACTTTCTACAAGCTGAAAATTTCTTCGAATTTTCCATTGTAAACAACAAAAACATTGATTTGTTTATTATTTGTATTTATAGAACACCTAAATCAAATGTTCACCTCTTTCTAGAGAATCTTCTTAATCTACTTGACGCATTGCCTATAAAAAGTAAGAAAATTTTATGCGGCGATTTTAATATTGACTTTGCTAATGTATGTGCTACTCAAAAGTCTTTGATCAATATTTTTGAATCATTCAGTCTCACTATGCACGTAAATTCTCCAACTAGAATCACAGAAACAACATCTACAATTATAGATTACGTAGTCTCTGATTTTAAACCCGTTGATGTAGAGCACCAAGTAATTAGCTCAGGTCTCTCAGACCACGAAGCAGTATTTGCCAAATTTTTGATACCCCGTACAGCTCCAAAAAAAGTCCGTCAGCTAGGTAGAATTTCTATAATTTATGTCTAACTACTGATTGGAATGGTCTTTCTGAAGATATTGACTCTAAATTTTTAGACTTCTTAAATAAAATAATTATGTGTTTCAATACAGCTTTCCCCCTTCGCCCCATTAAAACTAAATGTCATAAATCTTGGACAACTAAAGGAATAAGAACATCATCTAAAAATATGAGGTCACTTATGTATATTAAAAAGTACACAGATAATCCCCTAATATTAAACTATATCAACAACTACAGAATATTGTATCGGAAAATCACCAAATCTGCTAAGAAAAACTATTACAAAAATCGCATCGCAAGAGCTAAAAACTCCTCTAAAGAAACCTGGTCTATAATAAATGACTTAAGGAATAAAACCCGTTCTTCAAACAGTGTAAATCCTAGCCCAGATGAACTAAACAATTATTTCGTAAATGTAAGTAAAAATATCAAATCTAACATAGCTCCGAGTCAGGATGCTCTCTCCTTTCTCCTACTTACTAAAAGGATCACTGAAAGTTTCTTCCTAAGACCAGTAGACAAGCATGAACTAGTGCAAACCATAAACAACATCCAAAATAAATTTTCCTGTGGAATTGATGGCCTGTCCACCAAAATATTTTTAAATATACCGGATGTAGTAATCAACATTTTAACTTCACTGATTAATGAATCCTTTGAAATTGGTCTCTTTCCTAACTGTCTAAAAACAGCTATAATAATCCCACTTCATAAAGGTGGCGACAAAACCAAAACCTGTAACTATAGACCTATCGCGTTATTGCCTACCTTATCGAAGATAGTAGAACGGCTAATGAAAAACCGTCTTTTGTCCTTTCTTTTCAAGCATAACATCCTCACAGCTCATCAGTATGGCTTTCTACCTAAAAAATGCACTAGCGACGCAATGTTTTCCGTTCTTAATGAAATATACACATCACTTAATGATAAACTTTTCACCGCTTCAGTATTTTGTGACTTCGCAAAGGCCTTCGATTATGTAAATCATGATATTTTAATTAATAAGTTACAAATTTATGGCATACGGGGTTCTCCTTTACAATGGTTTAAAACTTACCTAGAAAATAGAAATCAACAGGTGCGGGCGAATGGTGAGGATTCTACAAATCTAGCAATAAGCAGTGGAGTACCTCAAGGATCAGTATTAGGTCCAATTTTGTTTTTATTATTCATCAACGACATCACAGACTTAAGAATAAGTGGTAGAATTACTTTATTTGCTGATGACACCAGTGTAACCTGGAATAATTCTAACATGCAGACATTACAATCTATCATAAGTGAAGATCTAGTGACTATTAAGTCCTGGTCTGATTCGAATGGACTTTGTTTCAACACCAGTAAAACTGTAGCATTGTCTTACAGAGGTACTTTACAACCTATAACTTTAAACAATAATCTGATCCAAACGGTGACTTCAATCAAGTTTTTAGGTCTTTATATAGACGATTCTCTAAAATGGTCTGCTCATATAGATACCTATGCAAAAAAATTATCCTCCGCATGTTTTGCCATTAAATCGGTTTCTAAAGAGCTGACTCCTTCTACTGCATTAATAACCTACTTTTCCTTATTCGAATCTCACCTTCGCTATGGTTTACCTTTCTGGGGTTCTTGTAGCTTATACCTTTTCGAATCTATTTTTAAACTGCAAAAAAGAGCAATCCGCTATGTATTTGGTTTAAGTAGTAGGACACATTGCGAAAATTACTTCAAAAATTTCAAAATTCTAACCCTTCCTGCTCTATTTATTTTCGAATCCGTCTGCTTAGTTCGCAAGCACATTCAAAATTTATCCGAAAGACCGACTCGTAGATATCCTACAAGAAATTTAGAGACTGATGTTTATTTAACAATGCCCACTTCTGACCTATTAAAACATTCCATTACCTACAATACCAAAAAATTGTATAATAACGTTCCGATGCAATTAAAATCTATAAATACATACGATAAGTTCCGAAGACTGGCTAAAGCTTTTCTTCTAGAAAGACCATATTACACAGTAGCAGAATTTTATAACGTACCTTAGACATTTGAGTTCCACATACAATGGCATTAATTAAATAATTAAATATTAAAGTTTAAATTTAAATTTAAATTTAAAAATTAAATTAGAATAATTATAATGACGGATATTGCATATCCATTGCAATTGTTATTCCTATTTTGTCTGTTTGTTTCTGTTTATTTTTTCTGCTGTTTAGTTATTTTTATAATATGTTTAGTATTTAAGTTACACGCTTTGTCTATAAAATTTTTGTAAATTTTTTTACGACAATAAAGCATATCTCTCTCTCTATTCAATTTAATGATAAATTTTAATAATAAATAATTAAAAAGTTCAGTATAATAATTGAAAGTATAAGTATATAACTAAATTTATCCTGTGAACATGGCAAGATATTGAGTTGCGAATTATCTTTAATTTTTTAATTTGAATAATACTAAACCAAATATACTTACGTGTAGCCGCTTACATGAGACGCCAGTCTGGTTAAACTTTGCTTTCCCATACCACCGACACCTACCAAGAGAGCATTACCACGTTCTGCTCTTAAAATTCTTGCTATTCGGAAACAATGTTCAATTGCCATCATAAAGAAGATTAATTTCATTTCTTTCGGAGTCGATAAGTTATAATCGTCCAAATAGTCCTAAAATTATATTTTCATTTAATTTTGATTGAAGATACACGATTTTGTTGGTTAATTATCTCTGGTTCCATTCTTCTTTATAAAACTTTTGCTGATGATGTTTCTGCAGTGGTTATATTTATGGAAATAGGCTTGTCGAATATAGTATATTACATTACGAGTGTGGAAAGTGACATTTTTCACACGAGTGGGAAATATTGTCGCACGAGGCGTAAGCCGAGTGCGACTATCACACGAGTGTGGAAAATCACTTTTCACACAAGTGATGTACAATATTTTTCCTACGACCACAAAATAATTTCATCAAAAAATGTAAAACCAGATTATTATAATAATTAAAATGTATTTAAAAAAATAATCAACAATAATCGTATTTATTAAATTTTCATAATTTCTAAACAAATAAAAAAAAATAAAAAAAAAAATAAAAAAAAAATTCTGGCACAGCCAGGATTCGATCGCGGTCGTTGGACGGTCTCAAATTGCAAAGTTGATGCTCTAACCAACTGAGCTAACAGGCCTTACGGTAATTGATTGATCTAATCGCTTATGTGTTTAACCAGAATAAAAAGCAAATATATCTTAGTTATTTTAAAATTATTTTAAAAATAATTGTTAAAGATAAATATCTAGGATCTAATTTACAATAATTTAACAATCATATCGATTTTAGTATTAATATGGACATTACATAGATCAAAATAGAAATTATGTGTTTGACATTTTCTGACAGCTACTGCGGAAAGTAGCATATTCTCACTTGGGTGGAAAGTAAATTCTTATTCATACGCGTGTGATATAGGGCACTTTCCATAGGTCTATATAGTGTGATATGTGTCACTTTCCTAAGTGGTCGTAGGAAAAAAATATTTTTAGATTTAAGAATCCGAGTAGTAGTTATCGTACTACGATTTCATCCAATATGGTGGCCATGGTAAGCAGGTCATATGAAGCAATATTATAAGACAGAGCTAGAAAGTGTCTTCAAGAAGTCTGTATGTTGAAAACTTTGAAAGGGAGAGAATATTGTAACAAAAATAGTTTTTCACTATTTCTAACTAAATCATGTGGTGATATTAGGCGACAAAGATTTAAAAACTAACCGAAAAATATGAAAAAAATAAGTATAATTACGTAAAAACGGATTATGGTCATCCATTTAAAAAGTTTAATTTCTTACCTGTAAAATGCGTTTGATTTTAGGAATTTCTGGACATTCTTCGTAAAATTTCTTTTCGGCATCAGCGCTCGAAGCAATGAAATCTCCGAAGAGTAGAATTGGAGGATCATTTATTAAAGGTCCATCGGGTAATTCAATTACGGAATTATTGAAATTTCTAATGCATATCTCTCTCATTAATAAATAGAAATACGATTTGTCTTCAGTGTTGATTAGTCGATCGTGGAATACCTATTAAAGAAAGAATACCTGTTAAATTGTATTTCAATTCCTTGCGATTGTGTAGAATATTTGCAATTCTTAATTATTTTAAGACATTAGTTGCGATTCCCAAAAAACAAACGCTATAGTATGGTGCTATTTGTAACAAAAACTGCTCTAAAAATGAATTATTAGTGAATTGAAAACTAAAATGTTGGAGATTCTAAAACCAGAGGTAATCCAAAATTAGATCGTGCAGAATGTCACTATTTTCAAAAAACAAGATATTGGTACCATTGCATAACGTGTACTACAATATGACCGTAAAATCCAAAAAGTCACTTTACAAGTTAGGTAAATGTATTATTTTAAACATTTAAAAAACCATTAGGGCTTAAAGTCCAAAAAAATTAAAAATGCGATTTCCTGTTTTATCTTAAGAAAAAATTGCGAAAAATGTTTGTGTACTTTTTATGTTAACACTACGAAATTAGCTAAACAAGATTTTAAAATAAAAAAAAAAAATTCTTTATAAAAGTTTCTAAAATGTGTTTATATCATAACAAAGTATCAACCATATTTTTATGTCTTATAATAATTAACTTATCGTCGGTTAAGAGTGTAAACCTGCTAAGTCCATTTTTTTTCAGTTTTAAGAGGAAAATTTACATTACAAACTGAAAGACCTGCGGGGCAACGGTAGTTTAGTAGGTATAAAAATTACAACTTAAGGGTGGAGCCTAAATACTACAAAATTACTTCCGAGACTAAACAAAATCCGCATTCATTCATAATTTTAACAATTGCCTGTAGATACGAGGGATACGTATTCCAAACTATAACGCGCTAAGTTGAGACTCATAGGAACCTAAAAATCCTACAACAGCTGCCGACAGACGTTCATCAGTTCTTGTTCTTGAGTGAGTCAGAGTTACCTAAATTAGGGGAACCAGAATTATTTGTTTTTCTCGGTGCATTGCGAAACATTGTTATAACGCAGTTCGATTTTTTAGAGGGTTTTACATTATTTTTATATTTTAATTTAGTTAATAGGTTTAGTTAGATTAAATTAGATTTAAGAGTATAGAATTGTGAAATATAAATACAAATAACGAAAAAATAGACGATTGGTTTGAATAAGGTAATTTAATACAGGGTATTTATTAATTGAATCCTTGGGTGTTAAAGTTTTAAGAAAAAAATAACTATTTTATTTTGCCCAAAAAAAAGTGTTTTCACTCAATTTGGGTTCCTACCAAATTTCAACAAAATATCAAAAGCAGTTTCAATAAACTGGTTTTTATTTTCTTACGCGAAAAGGGTGGGTCGTACGAAAGTACGTCTATAAACCAAATTTGCTCCAAAATAAATAAGGACTTTAAAGATGATTTTGGTTTTTAGAAAAAGCAGTGGCGTACCATATTTTTGTTCAAAAATATTCAGTTCAAACCCGGTAGGACGTCACTAGAAAAAATTTAGAAGTCTTTTACGACAAAAAGGCGGGTTTGAAAGTGAAAGCCGAGAATAACGATCAAGGAGAAGCGACAGCTTGGTGTTTTTAGCGTACCGTTTTATAACGCGCATGTGCGAAAATAAGTTGTGTATCACTCAAAATGATGTTATCTGTCAAAGTCAGTCCAAGTTGTGTTTAGTACGTGAGCAATGTTAAGTGATATTTTTTGGTGTTTGTTTTGTGTAGTATTAAGATGAAGATTTTTACACACTTAGGTATTCTAATGCAGATATAAAATGTGCCAACAAAGTTACTAGGAAACTAAGAATTTTATCACATGCATAAATATTAAGTATAATGATTTAATCATTTTTGACATTTTATTTTTCATATGTAGGTATTGTATTTTGTGAAATATGTTTTCTTCTTTTAAATAAATTTAATAAACAATTAACTGGAGATTTTGTTTATTTTATTTTGAAATTATATTTAAAAAAATATAATAGATCCGCATGTTTCAATTAGGATTGGTCAAAATGGGCGAAATCCCTTTATCATGGCTTAATTGTAAGGTACAATTATGTCAATATAAAGATGTTTTGCCCATTCATATTTACATTTGTTAAATGAATCATACTGGAGTTGATTTTGGAAATATTGGTGCATACTTAAATATGTACTATTTCAAAAAATTTGTCTATGCCCAGACAGCACACATAGTCCAATGTACGTCCACTTTAGATCTATTTGAGGGTCAGGACGTCCATATCTGGGCATCCAATGTACGTCCGTTTATGCTAATTAAATTGACAGCTGAATATTGATACCCAGAGAACGTCTGTTTTTGGACTTAATTTTAAGTTTAGTAGTATTTTGACGTCCAGTGGACGTCCATCTTAGGTCATTATTTATTAAGCCTACCAGATAATACTCATCTATAATATATTCTTCTTTTTTTAATATAACTGGTCATTAAAAATTGACAAATTGAATCTATTGCATTTCATTCTATCAGCGGAAGTTTGAAATCTTATTCAATTATAACTGTATCTAGTAAAACGTTTTCAAGTGGTTCCTTGGTCGAGCTCGTCTAGCTATTGAAAGGGTAAAACGATAATGGATGTGTCGTGAGTTCGATGCCTGCTCAGATCAAGCTATTTTTAATAAAAAAGAAAATGGTGCATAGCGATTTGCGAAAATAATAAACAAATTATTAATAATATAAAATAGTATGTGATAAGTTGCGGTTCTGTAAAAAAAGTGGGGATCTGGTCTCAATGGAAATATAATCCTGGACGTTTTTTGAATGTTCAGTATTCGACGTCCAAATATATTCCAGAATTGAACGTCCTCTGAATGGTCAAAAATGTGCCATTTGTAAACTTCACTGGACGTCTATTGGATGTCGGAAGTCCAGAAAAAACTCATTCTTGGACGTCTAGACATCCAAAATTGTATATCGAATGGACGTTCAATGGACATATTTCTATTGTCTGGGTGATAGCCAGGCCAGGTATTTAACTCTAAATACATAAACCTTAAATGACATCTTGCTTAACTTGGCGAGAAAACACTTGTTTATACAGAAATGAGTGATAAACTTGAAAGTCCTTTTAATATAATATAAATCCAGAAATTCTAACAATATGTAAGTTCTTTTTAAACCTAAACGTTTTTGAAAATATAATCACATTGCAAATATTTAGTTAAATATCTTAAACCTAATGTCTTTTTAATTGTTACCTAAATTTTTTTTGGCACCCTTAATTTTATTTACCTTATTTTTACTTAAGGAAAAGGTAATTTAATTTAAATATGGGGCTTTTATTATATTTTTAACAATAAATAAACAAAATATTGAACAAATTTTATAGATAAATTATAAAATAATAAACGTCTTTTACTTTTATAATAAATAATGAATTATTACATAATGAATTATATTTTGGTGCTGAAATTTTACCATTGCTATTAACCCTAACTACTTCAATGTAATTAAATCACATAACAACATTTGCGCATGGACTATAACAATGATTTCAGATAATTTGTCAAACTATTTCGTTCAGTGTAGAAAATAAGCATGTTTTCTCAGCGTGCTAAGTTGTGTATCAATCAAAGTCATGCTGTGAAAAAGGTACATCCGATATCAAAGGCACCGACAGCTACTGTCGCTTCTCCTTGATCGTTATTCTCGGGTGAAAGTTTAGTCTGTTGGTACATAGTATACTATATTTATATATCTAATTTTTATTATTACACTGAATGTGACATGGCTTTTTTGATTGCCGTTTTTGGATTAACAAAATATTATTTTAATGATTTAAAATAAACTGCCCCAGTAATAATAATTATCTGTACTTAAACATATACAAAGTATTCATAAAACGACGCATCAAGAAAGCACCAAATTATTAAATTTTTAATTTACATAACAAGTATTAAAGTAATTTTAAAAAACCGACTTTAAAATCGTGGTGATGCCATCACCACATCTTAACCAAATTTATATGGGACCACCCCTGAGGTACCCCCTTACTAACGACAAGATTTATAGAAATCGGACAAAGTGGTAAAGAATTATCGCTAAACATACATAAAAAATGAAAAGTTTGAGGATTTTCTCATGGATCCAATTATTAGATTTTAACCAAAATTAAAAGGGACCATCTCGGAAGTATCCTCTTTCCAGCAAAAAAAAGAATTATTTAAATCGGACATTGTGTTAAAGAATTATCGCTAAACATACATAAAAAAAATATATACAGACGAATTGTGAACCTCCTCCTTTTTGAAGTAGGTTAAAAAGGATATAATAATCTATATTAATTGTATTAACTAAAAAACTACTATCTGGAGTTGTATACATTTTCTTAAATTAATCTTATATGTAAAAATGTGGGTTCGGTTCCTAAAAGAGTACCTAGTTCACTGTGCAGCCAAATTTATATTTATAATACAGAATTTTTTAAATAAATAAAGTTTTAGGTTTAATTAAACACCAAGTTTTATCAGGAATAACTTTTCTGAAAAAAGTAACATATAAAAAGCAGACTTTTTGCGAGCCACTATATATATTTTAGAGGACAATCCATATTATTTTAGAAAAATAAATAAAATTTTTGTATAATCACATAAATGTGATTTATCTTTTAGAATATTGTATATATTTGTCAAAGTTTACTATTTTTTTTTTAAAAAAGAAAAATTTTTCTTAAATTTTTTAACACGGTACATAATACCTTAATTTGTTTATAGTTATCGATTTTAAACAAGACGGAGACCGGACATCGTCGAAGAGAAACAGCGAAATTAGTAAAGAATTTTAACTTGATTAAAGAGTGTTCTTTCTCTTTCCATTTTCTATAAAAACTAATAGACCTTTCTGAAATCGGTATTCGGTGACTTTTCTTCTGATATGATTTACATAAAAAACAAAAACTGACTTATTATTTTTGTGTAATAAAAATATGTTGTTATTTTCACAATTTTCTACTACTCTTTGTTTCCAAAAAAAGTAATACGATGTTCTTCTGTAGATATTAACACATTCTTTAATTGGCTTTTAATTATTTTTTTTTTTTAATATTCTTTAGTATTTTCATAATTTGGGAAACAGTATAGCATTGAAAATTCTATACCTGAAAAATTGTGAGTACGCTTTTAATTAATTGTCTGTTTTTTTTATATCACAATGTCTCGGGTAAACGAAGTTACAAAGAAAAAGTTAGTATTCAATATCATCCAGACAAAAAAACAAAAACATGTTTAAATGAATATATTAAATAAATTATGAGTATTCTTAAACAGAAATATATTTATTTGTATTATGGAAATAATGTCAATATACTTTTGTTCGATATTTCTATCAATTTATAAAGATAACTCTTGTATAATCATAAGGACTTGCAGACATCACAGTTCGAAATTCTTTTTATTGAACATAATACTTTTTTTTGGAATGAAAGCATTAGTTCCTGTTTTTCAGTTAAGCTCCATAAATCAATTCATATTTTAATCTGAACGCAACTTAAGCGCAGTAAAGTTGCAACAACTACACAATATAGTGAACTTTTCGAAAATTTCCAAGTTAAAATGAAAATTTATATTTAAAATTAAATAAGTTATCTAAAATTTTTGACCGTTATGAAGTTAATAAAGTTATAAATAACGTCGTTACAAAGATTCATGTGTGAATTTTCAATTTCTATTGATGATAGTTACTCATCTACGTATTACAATATCAATACATAACTTGGCTTTGACACAAAACTTCTAATCCGAATCAAAATCTTGAAACTATTATTTGGGGACTTAAAAGCGTGGTCCACTAGTTGGTGTAGCCTTTTAAAACATTTGGTATAATCATAATTATATATCATCAATTACCACTGCCACTGGTAAAATCCTAAATTTAAAATAGTGTACTATAATAATATGACATTAATTATATCTTAAATGGATCGCCTACTACCATGTTTTAGAAATAAATAAAATGTAATTCTTAAATTAATAAAAATATTCAAAATAATTTAAGATTCCTTGCGTTATGTTAATAAACATTAAATAAAATTTCTTACGAATTATTTAGTATTCTGTCTCGTACTTCCATGTCTCTATTAGCTTCGCTGTCAACAAGTTCCGGCAAGGCATATTGCATATAAAAAATTTTAATTTTATTTTGTATCTTTTCTTCCCAAAAGCTGTCATTATGAGATATATTCTCCACTTTTATTCCTCCAGAAGTCCAAAAGCACAAAATGCAAAAATCGATTTGTGTTATGTGCAGCTAACCCTGAATTTGAAAATACCAATAGTGGTTCTCCTTAATGGTATTGTCCTTTTTCCAAAAAGTAATTTCTCTACTGTATATTTCTTCTTTTACAGTTAGCACTTCAGCTCCATATGGACATTTTAACTCTATCATAGAGTTTTGTTTTTTTTTAATTCCATCCAGACTGGCAGCAACATAATCAAATTCGAATTCAATAAAATGTCCACATTTAAAAACTTTTACTTGCAAATAATTTTCCATATCTTATTTTGCTCTGAATTTATGGTCCATGCCATATCGGGTGGCTTTACAAATAAATAAAAGATTTTAGTAAATTTTTTACAAATTTCTCCAAATTTTAAAGCAGTGACTTGTCTTTTATTGTGCCACAATGCACAATCAGCTTGTCAAAATCGTTTTTTTCTCATTTATAGAAATTGGATAACTATTTAGAAAATTTTCTCTTGCAACGCGCCTCAAAGGGTGCGACAGATCAAAGCCATGCGCGAAAGCAAGAAAAATATTTACATTACTTTAACGGATTGAAGAGATATTAACATGATGGAATTAATAATTATTGTTAACTCGAAGAGGTATTCATTAAACAAAAACATATTTATAATTCACATCTCAGTACATACCTTCCAATTTCGAGTATATATTTTTTTAATAAATAAATGATAAAATTACTGTACGTAAACAATAACAACATGAATTCAAATCACTTACGTACTGTTTATCACTAAATAGTAGAAAACGATATATATTTTGTTGGTGTCACCATCTAGACGAAAAAGCTTTTAACGTATTCCTATTTTTATTGTAATAAAAATAAATGCTCCTCTAGGCAAAAATTAAATATATTGTTCTCTTCTAGCATTTTTTAACATTTCTATTTCTTTTCGTTTCTTTTCTTAGATTTTTTCAAAAGAGACTGACTCATATTTTTAAAGTGACTCCAGAGAGGTATGGGCTAAGCCTTTACCTGTACTTATATAAAATTTATTTTAGTAAAATTAAAAAATAATCCGTAACATTGGTGTACTATGAAACCCTTGCGTATAATATATATACCAATCTTAGTATTAAAGAAATAAATTACGTAAAAAATAAGGTGTACAAATAAGTAAAATTTATTCATCCCTCGTAAAACATCAGTAAAATAAATTATAAGTTGTTTTCATTCACAAATATTAATTTCTTAAAAATTTAACAGAGGCGCCACTTTCCAGACGAAAAATCTTGCCATGTAAGGGTTTCGTAGTACCCCCACTTTTAAAGTTTATTTTTGACTTATTCTGAAAGAAAAAAATATGTACGTGTAGGTAAAGGTTAAATCTGTGCTCCTCTGGAACCACTTTCTCAAAATTAAATTTAGTTTTTTCTAAAAAAAATTGAGAAAATGAGTAAAAAAAGTCGAGTTTTGTATTTTTTTTTAGAAAAAACAGTTTCAAATTTTAAAAAAGTGTCTCCAGAGGAGCATAGATTTATCCTTTACCTACACGAACATATTTTTTTCTTTCAGAATAAGGCAAAAATAAACTTTAAAAGTGGGGCTACGAAACCCTTGCATGCTCCGCTCTACAGCTAAGTAAATACTCCTCTTAACATTTTATGTTTAAAAATTCAAAAAAAATTGGAGAATTTTAACTTTAAAGCTGCGAAGTCCCACAAGCACAACTAACTAGAATATTTCGCTTCCCGAATAAGTGCTATATCCAAACCACTAAATATATATATAAACCGTAAATATGCAGAGATGTGCATTTTGCGTGTTGACATTCAACCGGCGTGACGTGCTTTGTGTACAACGTATATTTTAATAGATTTATAACATTTAAGGTGGAAATATTATAACGGAAATTAAGGTAAGTTATTTCAATATTATTTAACATAACTGTAAGCCAGATATTTTGAATGAACGCGTTACTTATAGCATTTCTTAACAATTTATTCAGTCCCTAAAGGATTTAGCAGATTTTCATGTTTACTTTTACCTAAACATATTGGATTTGTCACTCAATACCTTACTATATTTTAAATGAGATGGATCATTATTATAGGTTTGTTTGTTGTGAAAATAGTATTTAAATAATGAAAAGAAGTATTATAAAAAATAAACGTTTGCCAGTATAGTATTTCATTTTGCATTATAGATGTCTCGCGGAAGAAAATTAGTAGAATTAGCGACAGGATCGGCTTCAAGTTTAATGCCTGAACTGAAACTGGACAAGCCTGAAGAACCGGATAATCCTGTTTCTTATGAAAATAAAAATGTATCGGAAATTCCATTTCCGAAACTAATGGAAAATATTGATTGCCTTGATTCTTTACTACATGATGAGAACTTCACAGAACTCTCTGTTGTGGATAATATATACTTTGAATTTATAGATTTGGAAAATAATAGTATTGAAAATAAAACGGATCAGAGACAAATGTTGAAAGAAATAAATACTTCTATTAAGAGTAACCAAATACCAATACTCGGTATCACCAGTACGAAAGAAATTGTTCTCGAGCCTATCAAATTGGTTTACGCAGATCATCCTCAGAATGAATTGGAAAGTCCTGAAAATGAGGTAGCTACTGACCCAATTAGTGACGAGAGTGATGCCGAGTTTAGTTTGGTGCCATATTCAAATCACTCTGACTTCGATGTGTCAATAGAATATCCAGAAAAAAGTCAAACTCGAAAAAAGAGGTTTCAGGTTAATAAAAATGAATGGTTTTCAGAGAAAAACAAAAAGCTAAGGGAAAAGGGCTACAGTTTTCTCGGTCGAGGCAAAAAGGGTAACAAGTGGGTCTATGATATTAAAAAAGCTCCTCGAGTAATAAAATCAAGATGTACATGTAAAGTAACGACCAAAAATCTAAAATGCAGCTCTATTACAGAGGAAGACATAAAAGAAATATTTCAATATTTCTGGAACTTATCCTGGGATCAAAAGAAGATCTTTATTGATAACATAGTGTCACTAGTTCCGGTTAACCGCCCCAGAAATCGTAAAAACGCTGAAATTTCAAGAAGATCTCAATCCGTTTTATATCATTTAAGAATACATGACACTAACATTCGGGTTTGTCGTGTCATGTTCCTAAACACTTTAGTCATAGGCAGAATGACTGTTTTGGATTGGAAAGAAAAGAAAGGACGTAGAACAAAAAAGCAACATAATAAAACTGATAAAACGGAAAATCATAAACTTTTTGACAGAGAAAATAGAGAACTGATAAACTTTGTAAATTATCTTCCCAAAATGGAATCCCATTATTGTAGGGCTTCTACAAAAAAACAATATCTTCTACCAGAGTGGCAATCAAAAAATAACCTTTATAGATTTTACGTTAATGATTTTTGCAAATCTCGAAACGTATCACCACTTTCAATAACCACTTTTAACCAGGTGTTAGAATTGCACAACATTTCTCTCTACCATCCTAAGAAATATCAGTGTGAGAAATGCGCAGGATTTAAAGTAGGACACATTACAGAACAAGAATATAATATACATATAGCCAAAAAGGAGGAGGCTAGGAAAGAAAAGGCCAAAGATAAAGAAAATGAAAGGTTTGTCTTCACAATGGACCTACAGGCTGTTCTAATGGCTCCAAAATCGAAAATTTCGAACTTGTATTATAAAACCAAGCTCTCTATACACAATCTTTGCTATTACAACATAATTAACCAAGATGGATTTTGCTACCTCTGGAGCGAAGTTGAAGGTGGAGTTAACGCTGAAGAATTCGCCTCCATTTGTTTAAAATTTATTGTAGAAAAAGTATTGCCGTCTGTTGACCGTGGAAATATTAAAGATATAAAAGTCATTCTGTATAGTGATGGTTGTACCTACCAAAATAGGAATGTCGTAACGAACGCTTTACTCAATGTAGCCATTTACTACAAAATAACTATTCAACAAAAGTATTTAGAGGTTGGGCATACACAAATGGAGGCGGATTCCATGCATAGCACTATAGAGAGACATCTCAAAGACAGGTCAATCAATGTACCGGCAGAATATTACTCAATATGTCAAAAAGCCCGTATGAAGCCAAAGAACTATGATGTGTCCTATATAAACCATACGTTTTTTAAGAAATTTAGTAACGTGGAATATTTCAAGAGTATTCGTCCAGGGAAATTAAAAGGAGATTCAAAGGTGAGAATAAACTTCATTACTATAAAACTTTTTTTTTGTTGCGTTACTGGTCAAAAAATATAAATTATAATACCTTCTATTAGCTTACATTTTTGGTAACTTGGCTATTTATTTAGGCATATTATTTTGTTTTTAAAATATCACTTATTTGCTACTATTACAGTCGTTTCTGTTTCTTAACTATTCACTCTTCTTTGTAATTTTATACTGTTCATGTTTTTAGGTTTTGGATATTCGAGCCCTTAAGTACAGTCCAAATGGAGACGTTCACTACAAACTACGATTTTCTGAAGAATGGCAAATATTACCTCAAAGGCGGACTCCTGGAATTAAGGCATGTTCTATGGATGAGCTAGATCAGCTTCATTCAGAAAGGCTTAAGATTAAAAACAGGAAGTTTATGGATCTGCAGGCGCTTAAAGCTACTTTGGCTGACGATTACCACGACTTCTATGATAGGCTTCCCCATGAATAGTGTTTTTTTTATTGATAATATAACTTTTTTGAATAAAAGAAAACTTTGAATCAAAAAATATTTTATTACATTATTACAAGAAAAGTTGCCAAATCAAAAAATATACATATATTTTTTTATAAAACCTGCAAAAAATATGAATAAAAAATTAAAAATAAAGTTAGGGCATGTTTTAAGAATTTACAAATGATGTTTACATAACAATGAAGAAACGGTATTTTTGAATTTATGATCCCATAGCTCATGAAATGTTTAAAAGGTTTTATTCATCTCCTGTAAAACTAGGTATAATGGACTTAGCAGTTCTACACATTTAGGTGACGTTATGTCAATTAATATAAAAATTAAAAAGGCCGCGAGTGTTCTACACTCTGCTAACGGTGTATTGAAAAGCATTGAAAAGCGTTCGGTAGCCGACACTGTATTTAAACACTAGATTTTCAGTATTTTCGAGTAGGTACTTTTTTGAGCAATTATTAAAGATCGACATTATTTGTTTCTGAGATATAGACGGGTTGGTGTTAACTATGATTTGGTCACTCGATACAAATACAGGTACTTACTCTCAAACATTCGTGATAGAATAACCTTTGCATCTGGCTTTCAGTTCTCATTGTACCAGCATCAGCTTGCGTAATGCCTTGAATGCATTTGGAGAGATCACGAAGGTTAAATACGTAATGTGATTTGGAAGGAGTAGGCAATAAGTCGCTCTCTATTTTCTGATAGATATCTACAGCGGCATTGATCATAGCATCTCCCATTGCTTTTATTTCGGTTATGAATGTGTTTAAAAATCCTTTTAAAATTGACTAGAAAAAAGTTTAATTTCATATAGGTCATAGATAAACAATCTTATTTGAAAAAACTCACTTTAAATATAACTTTAAGAGCCATCTCATTTGGAGGAGGAATAAGTAACATGCCGAAATGTCTAACGAATCTAGGAGTTAAAGGGTTTCTACCACCACCAGGAGGAGCGCAACCAACTGCTATAATAACATCTTGTATTTGTTTCCAGAACAGTTTTTCTCTGTCGTATAAACCTCCATAATCCAAGAATTGCCTATTGGCCAAAATAAATAATTAAGAATAAAATGATTTAGGCGTTCAACTTGGAGCAGATATTCAATTGTTTCAATTAAAGCGAAAAGTATAATGCGTTTATGTTGCATTAGCATGAAATTAATTATCAGCTTACTTTGAAAACCTAAAATCACCTATTGAAATTTCAAAATTTATACAGGGTGTTTCTATACAGTACATGTACATATACATTCGAAATTGTCCATTATTAGTGAGTCTTTTACATCTCATTAACTAGATGATTTTTACCTGCATTTTTATTTGGCCAAAACTCAACAATCACTTGGTATAAAAATTTTAAATTTGGTTGGTGAACTCATTTCAATATAGTAAAAATAATCTCATAGAAATAATAATTAAAATGTAGGTTTGTTGAATTATCTCAACATTTAAAGTCTATATTATCTATTGGGATCTAAAATTAAGATCGCAGCGCCGTCTGTACTTAACATTTAAACTAATTGTTATGGCTTGTTATTGTTTACATTTTTGAGTTTGTAAACAAACAACCCATAAAAAGTTTTAGTTTATATTGTGCTATTTTAAGGAAAACACGAGGGAAAACATATTGTTGTTGTTAATTTTTAGTGATTAGATACTTTTATTTCAATAGTTTTTAGGTTAAAGTAGAATATATATTTTTATTTGGTAAGTAACCCCCTATTAATTTTGTTTTTAAATTACATTCATTCATTTATGTTAATTTAAGATATATTTGTGTTATCTTTTAATAAAATATTAATATATTTATTTTATTTTTAGTGAGATGTCTGAAATAAGGCTAAGTTTAATAGAACTTATGAAGTATATTGATGCAGGTGAAAATTCCAGGACTGTTATTAAAGAAGATGCTATTTTAAATGCGGGCCACATAGTTTTTATGTGGAAATAATGAATTTAGTGATAAACACGTTTTTGCAGTTGTTCTCCAAACTAGTGCATTGAATTCAGGTCCCCATATTGTTGTAGGCCAGTGCAAGATGTTTAAAATTAGTGAATGGCAGTGTTTGTTTTAAGCTGGGAACAGTGGACAGTGCAAACATATTTCAGGAGTCTTAATAAAGTGTTCTAGGTGTATACTGTTTCAAATAATAAAAGAACTATCAAGCTAATTCGATCGAATACCTTTTGATTTTGTTCTACACCCACATGTATATTATTTATTTTACGCACTGATTAAAGAACGAAAAAGTAGGCCATTGAACGAATATATTTATCCATTCTATGAACACTGTACAGATATGAAATCCACCAATATTTGGTCACCAGGATACCATTATTTTTTTAAATTTTAAATGAGTAACAATTCTGTCAAACTAATTTTCAGCATAGTTTTTAGTTATTGAGATTAAATATAAATTACAAATGATTATTGTGAAGAACCGATAAATAATGGCACTACACAAGATATTCTTTTATATTTTCAAATAAATCTAAAATCAGTTTATGATTATTACAAAAACTATGTGTCCTTGGTACGGAAGCAGAATATTTATGGCTTCACTTTTATGTTTGCATAAACTATTTGATAATCAAATTATTATTTCAATGTTCCATAATTTTATTTAACAAGATGTTTTAAAACATATAGAATAATTATTTTTTTAAAATCATCTATTAACACAAGTAGGTACTATTTTGTTTGTTTGTTAGTTTTGATGTAAAATTTACTTAGTAATAATTTGTAGTTTGTATTAGTTTTTAGTCTTAATACTTTTATAATATATTATTTAATTCATGTTACTTATTATCTTACAAACAATTGTATGACACTTCGCAAGTGTTCTTATTCTTACCTTTTTAACACACTGATGTTTGTAATGTTTGGATATTGTGTGAATAATTATGATATTAATAACATAAGTAATTCATGTGATCTCTTCTTTAATACAATAAATGAAAATATACAGCTTGAAATTTATGATTGATTTTGTACTTGAGAGAATATTCTTTTTAATAATTATTTTTATTCTCAAGTTTACTAGTCATCGTGTACAGTTACATTTTCTAATGAGTGATTGTACATTGATAATATATTTTTGTACATTTTTTATATTATTCTGTAATGGAATAGTTCGACACATGCAACGAAGACTATAGTAACTCATTATTTCCAGTTTTGAGAAAATCTAAGATATTCAAAATATGTTATGGCCTAAATGATTTACTATATTTGATGGTAGTATTTCTGGTTGCTTAACCTCTTCGTTTATATATGATACTTATTTAGATCAAAGCTTTTGGCAAATATATGTGCTGGATAAAGGTAACTAAAAACTCTCAAAAATGAGTCTTCGTTGCATGGGTCGAGTTGATTCTGTTGGTAAAAAGGCTATTACTATAAGCAATAAATATAAAAATCAAATATTTTTTTTATTTTTCCTGTTAACAAAATATGCCAATATTTACATAATAATAAACGTTCTTTATTGAGTTACAATACCCAATAGGCCATCTTCCGAAGTACTTCAGCTGATTTGACTGTATTTTCTAGTACAGTATGTTAAAGTTGTTAATACCAGTGAATGAACACAACTCTTTGTCAGATTTTAAAAGATCTCAAATTGTTTTAATTTTTGGGGTATGCGCACTTGTACACTAATGGCAATATACTTGAAAAAGAGTATTTGCAACCTCTGTCTTGTTTGGCGTGAGTAGCTAGGTTATCTTGAAACAAATCACTCTCAACTATGACTTTGTTTAATCTCACTATCACATTTAACACTGATTGAACTTTTTTTAGTTTGTATACAAAATATTTATTCTGTGGTTTGGATCTTCTTTTTGTTCTCTCAATATTTGATTTTGAAGTTTATTGAACAGAATCGTCAAACATTTACGTAAAAACTGGCAGGAAGACACAGCGATTTTTTTTTATATTTATTTTCACTTTGGATGAGGCATCTACAACACAAAAAAGGTAAAATAAAAACATTCAATCGAAAAATAAATCTATATTACCTCTAGGCAAATCATCTTCTTTAAAATGCCTCTCAATTTTTAATTTTTGTAACCTTGCATTTCTTGCAGAATTTCCACTTGCAATTTATAAAAATTACCCTACATTTACGAACTTTAGGAAGCAAATGAAATGTAAAAGAAGGTCCATTTTTTTTAGGGCTGCATCCAGGCACCCAACAAGTGTGTTTTTAACTGATATTCCACTTATAGTTCAAATAAAATAATATTGTAATATATATGATATAAATTTAAAGCATTAGCTTATTATTAAATAAGATATTTCAAACAAAATACTTGTTAAATTTTAAAATATTGAAATGACCTGATAAACAATAAACAAAACTTGACAGAACACAGACGGTCAAGTGTCAAATGGCATAACTTTTAGTTCACAGTAGAGGGCGTATCGCTTATCTTCAGATCCCAATAAGTGGTAAAAATTTTATTGACATCGGTCATTGGCCCAAAAACAATACCCTCGTTTTGTCAATAAAAGTATTAGTGGAAACAAGTTATTTCAATTTCAATCATACTTTCTAACAGACACCTTGTATCAAAAAATTCTTCTTCAGTCCACACCAGAAAAATCCATTTAATTTAGAAATGGGTGAGTTCGGCATTCAGATTTATATGTCAGACTATCACAAGATCCAAATTAACAACATTGACCATTTCTTTCCGTTTCAAGAACAACATCCTGCATTACCAAATTTACCATATTACTTTATTTCAAAAAAGCGGAAAAAATAATTATTAATATGTGAACTTCTTTTTATGTAAATATACTTTTCGAATAATATGAAGTGTGTTCATTTTTTTATTTATTTATCTCAACTTATACAAGTTTTTTAACCAGCACTAACATTAGTTACATGTAAATAAAAACACTATTTGGCTTTGTAAAATTAAAAAAAAAATGATGAACAATATTTTTTATAAATTTAATTTTTATAATTTTAAAAATGACGTGATTATGATTGCACTGCAAATTGTTTTTTGGTAAATAATCATTTAAACATAAAGGGAAATACTGGGGTGGACAAGCTGAAAGTGTGTTATATGTGAGAACGTGGAAATCATAGATTAAAGAAGTGGGAAACTCAATTGTAATATTCCGACACGATGTGCTGTCATATATCAAATTGGAGTGATAATAAATTCACAATGGCCGCTAGGCGGGCTTTTTAAAATTTAACTTTCTGCTAGCTGTGTAATATGTAATAAAGAAAATTAAACAAACACAAATAAACTGTTTTATTTTAACTAAAGTCTATTCAAATTTAATTTACGCCTGATGTAAACAGAAGCAGGTGGACGCTAAAATTGAGCAGGGCAGTATTTTACTTTTCCGTCTTGCAAAAATGTAAAATATAAAAATGTAATTGTGAAATTATTTTTTTATTACGATAAAAACATATTTTGTAAACTAAAACTATAAAATAAATGCCATACACGGTCTCCCAGACTTTAGTGACATTTCTGGACGAAGATAGGTGAGCGACATAAACTGCGTTAACCTGCAATACAAGTTAATAAATGTATCATATTATAAAATTATATTATACAGGGTGTCCAAATAATTGCAAATTCTAGTATTTAGATTAGACACCTTGTACCCTGTATTATAGCAATCTTCCTTACTTGACTTAGCACTATTCTGAATCGGATAAATTAGTTAGACTTGAAGGGCTATCTTCATTAATCAAAATTACAAGTGGTTCTACCTGAACCTCTATAATATTATCCAACTCCCACATTTTTACTTCAACTTTTTGACGAACATGGTCGATACACTTTTTCCATTTTTCTGGAGAAATTAATAATATTACTTCTTCAAAAAGAATTTTAATGTCTCCAGATTTAAATGTTGAGTTTTTATCTGCTACGTATTGTTTAACGTCAACCTAGATTAATTCAATATTATGTTGTTCTGCTGCTTAGCCATTTCATCTATTACATACCTATCATAATGTTTATGTTGCTTACCAAGTTTTAGAAGTTGGATCTTAAGAATTTGGTAGTCGAATTCAATTTTTTTCCCTTATAGCAATTTTTAAATATCACCTTTTTTAGACGTCGTTGTAGGTATTTTTTCCAGGTTACTCGAATAATAATGCAGTTATCTTCTAATTTTGGTAGGGTGTTTGAAAACCACTGAACGATTCTCCACACATTTCTTCATGGTAGTCACCGGATTTTTCAACTTAAATACATAAAGTGCATTAGAGACAAAGCCTTCTTCACTTCCAATATGATACTGATAAATTTATTAATAAAAGTGACCATATACGATGAATAATTCTGGTATTACAAATGAACAACTTTTAGAAAGAATTCTACAGGGAAATTCTGAATTAGGATCACAAATAAGTGCATCTGAAGTTCGCCTTGCATTAAAAATTGAAGAGGTTAATTATCGAATAAACGAAATAACTTTGGAAAATACTGAAATAAAAAGAAAAATTGAGCTCATTGAACAAAATCAAAAAAAGAATAATATACTAATATTTGGGGTAGAAAGAGAAGATGAAATTTTAAATATTGAGAAATTTCTAATTCAAATTAATAGATTATTGAAATCTGATCTAAAAGAATCCGACTTAAATAACATATATGCTTTAGGCAAAAATAAAAAAAAGTCCAGTCAAGATTGAATTCATTTCTTATTTAAAAAAAGCAGGCTTTATTTAAAAACGTCAAAAATCTAAAGGGTACAAAAATTTATATAGTCGATGACTTAACGGAAACACAAAGAAGAACATAACATATTAAAACAACATCTGATTGTTGCAAAAAAAATAAAAGAAATAGATGCTTCATTAAACGTGGACATCTATACTTAAATGGTGTATATTATGAACTACATGAATTACCTGATATTAATACGCAAGATTTTGAAACAAGAAGTGACCCAGGTACCAGGTATCAAAAAATAACCATCTAAATACAGAGATTCTGCTAAATTCTGTACAAAACGAAAACATTGCTTTGGATATTCTAAGTGTACAGGAAAAAGAAAATCAAAACAAAAAAGTTGAAGATATCAATAAAATACAATCAATAATAAAGAAAAGCCAACTTTCACAGGACCCAGTTCAAACTCCAAGCAGAAACAATCCACCAAAACCAAAGCCGAAAAACCAAATAAATCAGCAATCCGGAGTCGTAACAAGAAAAAACTCTGCTTCCAAATAGAACACGTTTTTAGCTTTAAATATAAGTAGTTTGATCTTAAGTTTAATCTAGTTTTAAGTCTTATTTTTTTATACAGTCCTAAGTATATTTTTAACATTATTTTTATTATCCACTCATAGTTTCTATAATATATATTTTTCCAATTTTCTTTTCTCTCACTAAACTAAGTTCTATTCTAATAATAAAAAAAAATGGATGAATATATCCGTGATGTTGATTATTCTCCAATATCCACAGTTGAATTTTCACATTCAGAGGATTATAATAGGTATTGGTCAACTAGGGAACATAAGAACTATTTTAAATTTTACCATCAAAATATACGCAGTTTAAGAAAAAATTTTGATGAATTAAAAGTATTTCTTAACCAACTAATTTATGAGTATGATTGCATTATACTAACAGAGGCATTTAAAATTTCAGATCTTAATTTATTTCATCTAGAAAATTATGATATGATGTACAATGATGGTGAATTAAATAGAAACGATGGTGTGGTAGTTTACATAAGAAAAAATATCAAATTCTCATATCAAACAAAACTTATCGGATATTGCAAAGCACTTGAATTACAAATGGAGATAAAAAATAAAGAAAAATATATAGTTACTGCACTTTATAGATCACCCTCCGCTGACGAATCAACATTTATTAATGCCATCCAAGATTACCTCGAACAAACAAAATCCATGAACGCTAATGATAAACACATTATAAAAGGTGATAAAAATTTAAATATTTTACAAGAAAATGAAATCACATCCTCCTATATGGACGTCCTAAGTGAACATAATTTTATTTCAATGATAAATAGGCCAACAAGGGTACAAGGTAATTCTAAAACATGTGTTGACCACATATTTCTAAAAACAAATAAAAATGACATTCCAGAAGAATGCATTTCTATTATTGTTGATAATTTTATTACTGATCATTAAACAACTATTTTATGTATACCTAATATAATGAACTCCCAATCTCAACCTAATTCTAAAAAATATATTGTATACATAGATTATACTAGATTAAAAAATGATCTAGAAAAATATAATTGGAATTAATTTTATATCATTAACGATCCAATTACTTTAACAAAAATATTTTTAGACATATTGAACTTTTTCATAGAAAAACACAAAAATACAAAATTAATTAAGCGTAGCAAAGGGTTGGATCACGAACGGCTTAGTAAATTCTATAAATGAAAAAAATAAATTATATAAAGGATATCAAACAGACCCAACAAATGAGTCCCTTCACAATATTGGGGTGTGGCTGGAAAGTCATTTTTTGCAAAAAAAAAATAGATTCCTTAATTTTAAAATTAGAAAAACTAATTAAAGCAACTATGGAAAGCTTATTGATAATAACAAAAATTCGTCAAAAAATCTGTGGAAAATTATAAAAAATAATTCATTTACCAACGATCAAAATAAAATAAATGAAATTATAAATTCTAATAATGAATTGACCACAAATGATAAAGAAATTGCAGATGAATTTAATAATTTTTTTATTAATGTTGGTGAGAAATACGCTAATGAAATCGAGTCGCCTTCTAATGTACCTGAGTTTTCTAAAAAATGCCGAAGATCATTTTCCTAGCACCTGTGACAGAACCTGAAATTATTGAATTAATAAAATCTTTAAAGTCTAAAAAGGCTGCAGGGGTGGATGGTATAAAATCTGCAATCCTAAAAAATATTGCACCAGTTATTGCTTCGCCTCTAGTTCATTTAATTAATTCAATTTTTACAACTTCTTGTATCCCTCAAGAGTTTAAAACTGCAGAAGTAACACCAATTTATAAAAAAGGAGCAAAAACAAATGTTTCTAATTACCGACCAATATCAGTTATAACATGTCTAGCTAAAGTTTTTGAAAAATCCCTTAAAAGTCGCATTACCAAATTTCTTACAAATAATAAAATAATAAGCAACAATCAGTTTGGATTTCAAGAAGGTATCTCGACAACAGATGCTATTTCGGAATTGTTACAGGAAGTTACGAACTCCTTAGAAATTAGCAAACCTACATTGTGCGTGTTTCTGGATCTGGCTAAGGCCTTCGATAGTTTCTCATGCGCAATTGCTGGAGGCACTGGATGATATAGGAATTCGAGGCGAACCAAACAAACTTTTTGCAAATTATTTATTAAATAGAACTCAAACGGTAAAAATTAACAACACTTTAAGTGAAAGAAAATGTATTAAATTTGGTGTACCTCAAGGTACTGTGTTAGGTCCTATCCTCTTTATTATTTATCTCAACAGTATTTTTACTTATTCAAGTGCAGGTAAATTGATAAGCTTTGCAGATGATACAGCGATTGTTTACTCCGATAATAGCTGGACAGATCTAAAAAAGAAAACAGAAATTGATTTAAAAAATATATTCGATCTATTTAGTCATAAATTACTCACCGTTAACTTCGAAAAAACTTACTTTGTGCCATTTTCTAACAATATTAGTACATTACCTGATTATAATTTATTAACAGTAGAGAGGTCAAATTCTAAAGTAGGCATTACTGATAAAAATAATGTAAAGTACCTTGGACTACATATAGATTGCCACCTTATTTGATAATCATATTGAAAATTTAAAGTCCTGAGGACATTATTGTACAAATTTAGGTATTTTAAAAATATTATAGATCCTTGTCATCTCAAAACTATTTATTTTGCTCTGATCGAATCAAGGTTAAGATATTCGATTATTAATTTGAGAGGAGCTGCCTTTTGTTACATAAAAAAGATAGATGTACTACAAAAACGGTTTCTAAAAATAATTTTTAAAAAGAAACTTACATACCCTTCCCACCTTCTGTTCTTAGAGGCAGGAATACTTGATATAAGACAATTATTTATGCACCAAATAATTATATTTATTTATAAAAATAAAAAAAAATTACACCTTATAAATCACCGTCACAATACAAGATATAGAGAAAATCTAAATGTACATACACAGTTTTTACGAAGAAATGTTAGCATCCGAACACATTCACACCAAATGAGTAAAGTATTTAATAGTCTCCCCGAATCATATAAAATGTACCTTCTCAATATAAACTCATTAGAATTCATTAAAAACCGTTTTAAAACATACATTATAAACTTAGGAAGGGAAAATGTCCACCTCTTGTTAAATGTCTAATAATTATTTTTTAATCTTTTTTTTAATTTTGGTTTGTTATAATGTTCTGTTTGTTTTTATTGTTACTTTTTTCTACTTTTAAATAAAATACATGTTAAAATAGCTAGAATAATTTTGTGTATAAAAATAATTGTCAACACATTCAAATATAATATATTCGTCCATGCACAGCCTCTTTGGCTTTTATGGATGAACTCGCACACACGTTTATTCTGTTGCTGTTATTATTCTTTTTAAATTTATACTACTTATTCTTATAATGTCAAATTTTTGTATGCATTAATTTGTCTATTTTCTTATTATTATTATTATTACATAATGAGCTGTTTTTACGCACATACCTGATGGGTTTTTAAAACCAGTTAAAAGTTAATCCAAAAAGGCTTGTCTGGAAGATAAAACCGACATATCGAAACATACTTTTGATTTGGTGTGGCCTGCGTTAATCCAAGTCTCATCAAGATAATATATTTTTTGCTTTTCTTCTCTGTACCGTTTTATTTTTTGTGGCATAGGACGAAACAATTTCATTTTGTCTAAAAGCAAACTATTTTTTCCTCGAGTTTTAAATTTAAAATTAAGGGTTTTGAAAAGCTTGTAAAATGTAGCTCGCTTAAAAGTAGATAAATATGGATCATCGTTGACTTCTTATAAAACCTTATTGTTGGAAGTTAATTTCTAAAGAAGAATTGATGTACTTTGCTCCTTATTGCATTTTTATCAAAATCATCCACAGAGCCACTAATTTGTTTATAACGTAGCATATTTTTTAGTTCAGAAAATTTATGAATCTGCCTATACTCCTTCATAACATTAAAAACGGTTTTAGCGCACATCCCTGTTTTATCAGCAACTCTCCTTTCAACATCATGTACCAACATATCAGGGTTCTATAAAATTTAATGCTTATAAATATTAAGTACCATTTCTTTAGTACGGATGACGAAATGTCCCTTTTTCGGTCGCTTTTTAGAAGGAGTAAAAACATTTTTCTGGACTTGTCTGCTGTATCTGTGGAGGACATAGTGTCAAGCAGCAGTTACAAAATATAGTCAATTAAATGTCCATAAAATAGAGTAAAAAATATTCAAACTAACAACAACCACAAAAATAAAAAAAAAATAACAATATATGTATATCTAAACTATAATATAATGAATTATAATCAATCAAACATACAAAATGTCCAAACTAACCAACACGGTGACTGCTACTAAACCGCCGTTTATAATTATCCAAATTGAACTGAATTCGACTCTGACAAAAAATATTTGCGCGTCGTCTAAATGACTAACGACCGATTAACCAATAGAAGCGCAAAGAAAATGCCACGTGAGCTGTTGCTGGATGGGAGAGATTGTTTTGACGCGGCGTAAATGAGAGAGAGAGAGAGAGAGAGATATGCTTTATTGTCGTAAAAAAATTTACAAAAATTTTATAGACAAAGCGTGTAACTTAAATACTAAACATATTATAAAAATAACTAAACAGCAGAAAAAATAAACAGAAACAAACAGACAAAATAGGAATAACAATTGCAATGGATATGCAATATCCGTCATTATAATTATTCTAATTTAATTTTTAAATTTAAATTTAAACTTTAATATTTAATTATTTAATTAATGCCATTGTATGTGGAACTCAAATGTCTAAGGTACGTTATAAAATTCTGCTACTGTGTAATATGGTCTTTCTAGAAGAAAAGCTTTAGCCAGTCTTCGGAACTTATCGTATGTATTTATAGATTTTAATTGCATCGGAAGGTTATTATACAATTTTTTGGCATTGTAGGTAATGGAATGTTTTAATAGGTCAGAAGTGGGCATTGTTAAATAAACATCAGTCTCTAAATTTCTTGTAGGATATCTACGAGTCGGTCTTTCGGATAAATTTTGAATGTGCTTGCGAACTAAGCAGACGGATTCGAAAATAAATAGAGCAGGGTTAGAATTTTGAAATTTTTGAAGTAATTTTCGCAATGTGTCCTACTACTTAAACCAAATACATAGCGGATTGCTCTTTTTTGCAGTTTAAAAATAGATTCGAAAAGGTATAAGCTACAAGAACCCCAGAAAGGTAAACCATAGCGAAGGTGAGATTCGAATAAGGAAAAGTAGGTTATTAATGCAGTAGAAGGAGTCAGCTCTTTAGAAGGTATCTATATGAGCAGACCATTTTAGAGAATCGTCTATATAAAGACCTAAAAACTTGATTGAAGTCACGGTTTGGATCAGATTATTGTTTAAAGTTATAGGTTGTAAAGTACCTCTGTAAGACAATGCTACAGTTTTACTGGTGTTGAAACAAAGTCCATTCGAATCAGACCAGGACTTAATAGTCACTAGATCTTCACTTATGATAGATTGTAATGTCTGCATGTTAGAATTATTCCAGGTTACACTGGTGTCATCAGCAAATAAAGTAATTCTACCACTTATTCTTAAGTCTGTGATGTCGTTGATGAATAATAAAAACAAAATTGGACCTAATACTGATCCTTGAGGTACTCCACTGCTTATTGCTAGATTTGTAGAATCCTCACTATTCGCCCGCACTTGTTGATTTCTATTTTCTAGGTAAGTTTTAAACCATTGTAAAGGAGAACCCTGTATGCCATAAATTTGTAACTTATTAATTAAAATATCCTGATTTACACAATCGAAGGCCTTTGCGAAGTCACAAAATACTGAAGCGGTGAAAAGTTTATCATTAAGTGATGTGTATATTTCATTAAGAACGGAAAACATTGCGTTGCTAGTGCATTTTTTAGGTAGAAAGCCATACTGATGAGCTGTGAGGATGTTATGCTTGAAAAGAAAAGGCAAAAGACGGTTTTTCATTAGCCGTTCTACTATCTTCGATAAGGTAGGCAATAACGCGATAGGTCTATAGTTACAGGTTTTGGTTTTGTCGCCACCTTTATGAAGTGGGATTATTATAGCTGTTTTTAGACAGTTAGGAAAGAGACCAATTTCAAAGGATTCATTAATCAGTGAAGTTAAAATGTTGATTACTACATCCGGTATATTTAGAAATATTTTGGTGGACAGGCCATCAATTCCACAGGAAAATTTATTTTGGATGTTGTTTATGGTTTGCACTAGTTCATGCTTGTCTACTGGTCTTAGGAAGAAACTTTCAGTGATCCTTTTAGTAGGTAGGAGGAAGGAGAGAGCATCCTGACTCGGAGCTATGTTAGATTTGATATTTTTACTTACATTTACGAAATAATTGTTTAGTTCATCTGGGCTAGGATTTACACTGTTTGAAGAACGGGTTTTATTCCTTAAGTCATTTATTATAGACCCGGTTTCTTTGTAGGAGTTTTTAGCTCTTGCGATGCGATTTTTGTAATAGTTTTTCTTAGCAGATTTGGTGATTTTCCGATACAATATTCTGTAGTTGTTGATATAGTTTAATATTAGGGGATTATCTGTGTACTTTTTAATATACATGAGTGACCTCATATTTTTAGATGATGTTCTTATTCCTTTAGTTGTCCAAGATTTATGACATTTAGTTTTAATGGTACGAAGGGGGAAAGCTGTATTGAAACACATAATTAATTTATTTAAGAAGTCTAAAAATTTAGAGTCAATATCTTCAGAAAGACCATTCCAATCAGTAGTTAGACATAAATTATAGAAATTTTTGAAATTATGCTTAGAGAAAATTCTACCTAGCTGACGGACTTTTTTTGGAGCTGTACGGGGTATCAAAAATTTGGCAAATACTGCTTCGTGGTCTGAGAGACCTGAGCTAATTACTTGGTGCTCTACATCAACGGGTTTAAAATCAGAGACTACGTAATCTATAATTGTAGATGTTGTTTCTGTGATTCTAGTTGGATAATTTACGTGCATAGTGAGACTGAATGATTCAAAAATATTGATCAAAGACTTTTGAGTAGCACATACATTAGCAAAGTCAATATTAAAATCGCTGTATAAAATTTTCTTACTTTTTATAGGCAATGCGTCAAGTAGATTAAGAAGATTCTCTAGAAAGAGGTGAACATTTGATTAAGGTGTTCTATAAATACAAATAATAAACAAATCAATGTTTTTGTTGTTTACAATGGAAAATTCGAAGAAATTTTCATTTTGTAGAAAGTCGTATTTAGATACAGCAGAAAAGTCCTTGTCTAAGGATAAAATTAGAGTTCCACCATGGTCTGTATTACTTCTATCATATCTGCCGACGATAGTATATTTTTCGAAATCTGAATAGACTTTAGTTTTAAATCATAAAACAACTGAATTGACTTTTTTATGATTTGAAACTAGTCAAATATATTGCTAAATTATATTTTTATTTAAGTTTACTTCATTATATTTTTGCATTAATTTCAAATTTAAAATAAAATGTCATTTTATTTTTAAATTGTTTTATTATAGTAAATTAAGGCTTCATCATATAATTTGTCCATTTAAACATGGAAATGTTCAGACAAATATGCATTGACACCATTTAATTAGCGGAATTTAAATGCAATCGGATGGTAAACCCTTTATTCTTATAGGAAAAATACAGTGAAACTGCGACCAAAAAAAAAAAAAAAAAATGAAATAAACCTGGGAAAATATAAGTGACAATCCAAGAAATTGTCGAAAGAGCAACAACATTATGTATTCTGCAGAATGGTTTTAATTTTGAATAATTAGTAGGTTAGATTTAGTTGTTTAATTAGTTAGGTTTTGATTGTTTCAAACAGTTTATTTATTAAATGAAATAAAAATTATTATTTTGTTTACGACTTTCTAGGCTGTATATTTTTTTCATAATTTTTTTTTCAATTAATTTCCCAATTTTTTATTATAAAATAAAAACTAATAGTTTAGTTATCTACAAACAATCCTGTAAAACATTTTCAATATTATATTAAAATCGGTATGTAACTGAAATAATATAAAATTTAGACCATTAATTACATAGGAAAAAAAAATATTTTCCGCATTTTATGATATGAAATTTATTTTAAAATCTTGAAGTTAATATTTAAGTAAAAAATAAGGTCTTAAACAAATAGGTGACTTTTTAAAAGACATTTTTCTGTTCTTTCGAAATATACAGTCTTATATGCAAAATTTTGTTATACAAGATGGTTTTGAGGTAGAAAGAAACGATATTTTTTTTGAACTAACTAGGCAATATTTTTTATATATCGAGTAAAATCTACCTGTCAAAACTGAAATTTTTACACAGGGTGGTTGTTAAATTTTGACCAAAAACAAATTCAAATAAAATTCATAAAACACGTTATATCTAGGTGATGAGATGTGTAGACAAATTGATATTGTTTGATTTCCAATCAATGAAGTGTCTCACACCTATAGTTAATGATAGGGAAATGAGATATGCGAAGTTTTCAAGTCCAGGGGCACATTCTTGTGTCCAGGGGCAAATTCAATTTAATAAAAAGTTTCTAAAATTAAAAGATATTCGCACTACCCTTCATAATTTGAGAATGATCAGGGCAAATTCAAAATCTCATAGGGATTTTTGTATATCAATACATTTCACTTTGAAACATCCTATATACATGATTTTCCATGGTGCTCTATTATTAAAAATAAACTTTTTTATTGCTAAATAACATGATAATAACATGATAAATAACATTGACGATGAGGAATTTCGATTATCGAAACGGCGAAATTTGGTAAGAACCATTAATTATTTTTGAATTATATTTAAAAATAGTACCTTAACAGTTCAATAGGAGGCTGCGAACCATATGTATCCAATTTTGGCATATTAACATCATCAACGAAGATAACAACCTTTTTCCCAACGGGCGCTCCAAGTAGGGTTTTCTTCTTTTTCTCTAACTTGAGTTCCATTATTTCCTGTGTTCTTAAACTGCTAGTTTGTGCAGAGAAATTCATGGTAGCAGTGGTAAAATTTTCGGATGCTAATAGTTTTTGCAAGCAATCTTTTGCCACAACAGATTTACCAACACCTACAAACGAAATTCATATTTTCTGATTCTTTGGACCATTTTAAAAAGTAGCTTAATTTATAAAATATTTTTCTAAAAACCATACCAGTTTCTCCAGTTAACAAAACTGGGTGATTGATGTATAGTAGTCGTTCCATGATGTATCCGAATCGTATAGTATCCATGGTGGGTACCAGCATTTCGAAAAATGGTACTTCGACATCGTATGTGAAAGGGGGTATTATATTTTGCCACGGCTGTAACTTATGTACTCCAATATCGATGTACAATTCCCATAAATCGAATCCAGATTGTATTCTAAAATAAACATTTTTTTTTGAGAATATATGGCACCTTCTCTTTGAGTTTTAGTAGTCCATTTTGTTATTATAAATTACATATTTATCAAAACCAAATTTAGAAATGTTCTAATTTAATAATTCTGTCGTTTTGATTTTGATCTGATAAATATAGACCATTAATTTTAGCATTTGTATACTTTATTGTAGACAAACGCGACCATTTATATTATGTATAAAAACGCACAAAATGAATAATGCCATTTTTAATCAAAATAGAAATCTGCTTATCGACTACTCCATCCTCAGAGCCTCAAATCGACTTCCAACTTTAGTGTCTTACCTAAGTTCGTGTATTATTGACGACCTTGTATTAATAACAAATTCCAAAACGAAAGACGACCTTATGTATAATGCCAACATAGCCCTATTCGAGATCCAATAGTGGATAAAAAACCACAACCTGAGCTAAGCTCCAGAGAAAACAAAGTGTTATTGTAACAGATCAGAGGAAAATAGACGATGTCCTATTTCAGGTCGCCAATGAAATTATAACTCTCGTACGAGCTGTCAAATACCTCGGAGTCTGGATCGATGATAGACTTATGTTTAATGAACATAAAAGGCTGACAAATATAATGCCAATTATCGGAGGTCCTGGCACCCGCAAGAGGTTTCTGCTTAACGGCATTATGTAGTTAACTGTACTCTTCGCCCCACCGACAGGAAATAGGATAACCAAAGTAAAATATATAACGGCATCATCATTAGCACCCAACGAAAATGTTGCTAAAAGTAGCTTCGACATACAGAGCGGTTTTAGTAGACGCTTTACAAGTCATTACCGGTTACATTCCACTTGATCTACTTGATGCGGATAAAGGGGTGAAAGTTATACTCGGATAGCTCAAACAGACTCACCTTGTGTTTCTCTACAAATTGATCGGGAATCAGCCGTTCGGTTGCCCATACACTTCACGTTGTCTAGCGGTATACTCGATATAAACGGTGCAAATAGTAATTAGCGACTGCCGGCTGGACACTGTACACACTGTGTACTTATCACACGCTTGAGAATAAAAATACGCGAAAAACTAGACCTTATTAAAAGGTACAATATTTTAGCCGCAACACTACTAATAGATAAAAGATGCATAATTCATCAAAAAGGAGAAAATATTCAAGTGGAGGGAAGGAATAAAATACTAGAATCCAGGCAAAATAGATCAGAGACAAATACAAATAAGGCAGCTTGGACACGAAGGCTAATACCGACTATCGAAGGTTGGTTTGATTTTAAGTTCAGAAGAACATATTTCTTAGTCAATTTCTAAAAGGAAATGAATTTTTTAGAAGCTATACACACAGAATCGGAAAGACGGACGACAGCCTGTATATATATGACATGAAAGAAGACACACTTTACCATACTTTGTTCTAGTGCCCAAAATTGGAAAATCTAAGGTTAGGTTTAGAAGCAATACTGGGTTCGCCATTAACTGCTGATAACAAATAATGAAAATAATCCAAAAACATGACGTTTTGGATACTGGAACTAAATAAGAATTATGCAAGAGAATGATAAAGAAAAAAGCCATACCAGGCAGGATATAGACTAGAAAAACTACAAATGTAAGCCCGAATAGGACGCACGATAATAAATCCTTCTAAGAATAGTGTCGTCGTCCTATGGTACGAACCTAGGAGGAGGGGTTTTAGTAGGTATAAACCCTCACTACTCAAAGAAAGTAGTTTTGAGAGTCGCCTGAGGGCTCATAGAAAATTAACCCTCCTAAAAAAAACGGCAACGCCCTGTCAGACCGATTTACCCTACTTGCTGGAGAAGAAGCCCTGTGTCTTTACTATACATCATATACACCCTAGTTCTTCCACCCCAAACCACTTTTCGTTAAAATGTTTTATTTATGCTGATGATATTCCTCTGCTCTCGATAGCTAAATATTCTGACCTACTAAGTACCCGAATCCAAAATCTACTGAATTAGTACTCCCGCTGGTGTAGAAGATATATGATCTTTCTCAATTTACAAAAAAAAAAAACACAATTCATCACTTTTACGAGGATATATCAGTATATAACGAGACTGGTGCTATAACTTCTTTCAGAGGTAACATTTTATAACGCAAAAAATGAGACATGAAAGCCTTATATTTAATGTACTACCCCGCAAGTAGGCTTTGATTTAACTTTTGACGTTTGTTACAAATTAATTATTGAATTGTCAGTGTTTTGCGTACCCATCGAAAAATGAAAGTGGAGCAAAGATACGCGATAAAATTTTGTGTTCGATTGGGTAAAACACCAACTGAAACTTTTGAAATGATTAAAGGTGCATATCTAGAAAATAGTTTATCACGCTGTAGAGTGTTTGAGTGGCATAAAAAGTTTAAAGACGGTTGTGAATCAGTTGAAGATGAACCTCGTCCCGGTCGACCACAAACTGCGAGAAATGACACAAAAATTGCAGAAATTAACGACTTGATACAAAATGATCGCCGGATTGGCATAAAACGAATTTCTGACAATGTTAATTTGTCTTACGGTACCACTCAAAAAATTATTCATGAAGATTTAGAGTACCGGAAGATCGCGGCAAGATGGATTCCAAAAGTGATGACCGATGAACAAAAAGCGAATCGAGTGACAATTTGTCAGCAGTGGAAAAGGCAATTGCAACGTAACGCACAGTTTTTAAATAATGTGGTTACATGTGACGAAAGTTGGTTTTATCATTACGATCCTGAATTGAAGTCTCAAAGTATGCAATGGAAGCATAAAGGCAGCCCAAGACCGCAGAAGGCCAAAACTGCTAAAAGCGCTGGCAAAGTGGTGCACCTGATTTTTTTGATAAATTTGGTATTATTTACGATCACATTGTACCTAGAGGACATACAATAACAGGGGAGTACTATTCTAATGTACTTCGAGGACCCTTAAAGGCAAAATTAAAGAAAAAAGGCCGCTTTATCAGGACTTTGGCTGGACGCTGCATCACGACAATGCTCCGGCTCATAGATCAATGATTTGTCAACGAACAATTGAAGAATAAGGGGTTGAAATTATGATTCATCCCCCTACTCTCCTGACCTTGCTCCATGTGACTTCCATTTGTTTCCTGAAGTAAAAAAAGAATTGAGAGGTAGAAGATTTGAGTCGGATTTAGAGCTCAACAACGCTGTGATGGGTATACTAAACAGACTATCAAAAAATGGTTTCTCAGAAGTGTATGATAAGTGGATAAAGCGATGGGATAAGTGTATTCAACAGATTGGAGAGTACTTCGAAGGATAGTTGTTGAATTTTTTTAAATAAATGTTTCGTTGTTATACTATAGCACCAGTCTCGTTATTTTCTGATACATCCTCGTAAACATCCAAACACAAAGAGCCACATAGCTTCACCAGAAAGTTAATATAAATCTCCTGAGAGTCAGACTCACTAAACTCGCCAAATAGACAGAAGTCGACTATTGGGGAAAGCGATTTTCTCACATTCCCAACTTGTCAATGTTTTCTTGATAAGACGCGATGGCGAGCCTTGGAGCTTTGTGAGCATGATTTCAATGATGCAACTCCCTATATACTAATAATTCCTTTCATCTCATCTAGCCCACAACTCACCATACTAGAGAGACTTATTTCGACGTTGCAATATCTTCCCTTTTGCTCTACCAGCGGAAAAGTTGCCGAAAACATCTCCTACACGCCAATTCTCTCTCGTTTTCAAAGCTCAGGAAACAGTACGTCTCTTGCACTTTGAAAGGCTCGAACACGCATCCTCAAAACAATCTACAAATCCCCTGGTGCCATCCGCGCCTTCTATTATTCCGCAAACTGCAAAAAAAAACTCCTCCAACCGAACATACAATTACTCCCAAACTTTCAAGATTTTTCAATTCCCTCTGAGCTTTAAGATCAGCTGGACTCAGCCCCATTAGCTATAAAATAAAACAACACATCTCAATTACTAAGGTGACCAATTGTCCTCCTTTAGAAAGGACAGTCCTTCTTTTCGATGGCTTAAGTGCAAAACGTCGTAACCCCAAAAAGTAAATTTTACAGGATAATAAAAAACCAAATAGACTTTAGATGTAATTTCGAAGAGTAACTTTTTGTTTTGGCGCGTAAAATTAATTTCATTTTATACTGTTGCTTACGATAGTTTTTCACAAGACGCAGCTAAAACATACGACTCCAATGGCGCGAAATACGAATTTTTGAAATTTTGTGGGTTACGACGTTTTGCACTTAAGCCATCGTTTTGTAGTTTCTGTTCTTCTTCGAAAAATGTCCTTTTACCTGTTCTCCTTTTCAATATTGTAAAACTAATCCGTTAATCTCGGTTTGTAGATACTCTGGTTGGAGCACTTACCGTAAAATTCAATATATTGACTAAAAATATCCATTAAATGAAAAAATTCCGTTTCATTAATTAAAAGAGATGCAAACATAATTAGTGTATTTGTTTGAATTAATAAAATTTTTCAGTTATTTATATTATAATTTTTTCTTAAATTTTTTCGTCATTTTCATTATAAAAAAAAGGACACCTTACAATTACAAGTAGTATATCAAATATTCTAAAATATTATAAAAATAAAACTTAAAAAATACGAAATAAATACTGAAAAAAGATCAATCTTCAATCAAGGGTGAGATCACAGAACGTCTGCAATTTTGCAGATCTGCAAATATGGCAGCAACTTTGAAAATCTGCAAATATGACTGACTTACACATGTAAGTATCAAGTTTTCGTATTCCAAATTTGGGTTTAGTGTTTTTGGGGGGTAATAAACCACAATAAATATTGCGAATTTGCAGATATTTTTTAGAATACTTGCATTTGTAAGTCCGCCATATTAGCAGATTTGCAAAGTTGCAGATCTGCAAAGTTGCAGACGTTCTGTAATCTCACTCTAAATAAACATCTCTTGTCTGACGGTATCTTTGAAAGCAGAAGACAATCTACGTTGGAAAGATAAATCATTCTCCAAAATAGAATTGTTACTTTTAAAACTAGGTTAAAACATTTTATTTAAATTTCAGGTTTCTTGTAAAATCTCCGAGAAAATTTCTCTTCTATAAGTTATTTTAATGAAAATAACTATTCTTCTCAATATTAAATGACAATATTGTTTATTAATTTATACTTTTATATGTACTTACTTAGAATCCGGATTCTCTCCAAATTGATCGCTTGATTTTCCTTCAAACTTTTCTCTACTTATATCTGTTAAATTACCTCCAAGACCCCAAACGTACGCTAAAATGAAAGTTTGGCACAAAAAGTTTCGTACTTTGCTTTTTTCTCCTATTTTCTCCATTGCGCCAGGCATTCTTATAAAGCTTTCTATTAGCGAACAAACCATCTTTACTTTACTTATATCAACCTAAAATAAACGGGATTATTTAATAAATTATCATTAAATTAGTATCAAATTATTGTAATTATTTTCTAGATTTTCAACCCACCCCAATTGAGATTTTGTATTTTTGTTAATTTCATATACAGGGTGTTTCCATAGCAATATACAGAATGGGTAAATTTATGTCTTTTTTGTAAGCCACAGCCAAACTACCCGTTCCATATAAAAAAATACAACTTTATACTATAACTCAAATTTGAAGAAATTTTTAAATAAATGGACTACGCCACTGGATTTTTATCAAAAAAGTGCCTAAAGAAGGTAAAAATTATTTTCTTCCACTTTCATAAATAAGCAATATAATGCCACATAATGAAAAATTGAAAAAAAAAAAACAACTTTTGTTTATAACTCGAAAACAAAAAACATTAGCCAATTTTTGAAAATGGCATTAGGTTTTTTTTTTTTTTAAGAGATCGAGAATAGGGGGTCAGATTTAACATACACTTTATAGTTAACAAGATTCTCTATTAAAACATCTACATTTACCCACCCCTTTTTAGCTGTTTATAGAATTTCAAATTTGCCGCTATAACTTTCCAATTCAGAGCACTTTCGGTGCCCTTGTTGAAACACATTTTCACGATATCAAATATTCTATCCAGTGAATATTATAGCACTAATGCTATAAATGGAAAACGTGAGTGAAATATGAAAGCATGATTTTCCTTCTTTAAATATTTTATTTATTTAAATACCTGATGTATTGAAGCATGTCCATGTCGTTTCAAATACTTTAATCCTTTATCGACGTAATTATTAAATAGTCCTAAAATGAATTCCTTCATTTCCGGATTTATAAGTGTATCGGGAATGCTGGCCATCCACGATTTCACGTAAGGAAACCATCTTATTTCTTCCGTGTCAACATATACCATGCCACATCTAAAACATTTTCAAAAACGTTCATTAAGATCTTTCTAATGATAAATTTTAAAAGATATTTTGATTGTAAAAAAATTTATGTCATTCAGATAGTTCAGTCTGATATAGTTATGGGATTGTTAGCTATTAATAGATTCAACAAGTGTTTTTGTCACCAGGTATGCCCTATTATTAACATAAAGAATGAATAAATATATCAACTGCTATAAAACAAGAGGCTAAGCTGTCTAAGTTATCGAAGCTATCTTACTTAGAAAACGCCATAAGGGAAACTACAAGAAACAATATAATCACAAGAAAAGTGCATAAAAAAGGAATGGCTCGACAAGGATTGTATGAAAGAAGTAAACAGAAAAGGAAGCAATAATTACTATTATTTGCCTGTAATAAGCACTACAGTTATAGAATAAAAGCACTGACCTATCGTGCAATTAGTTGCAATTAGATAATATAACTATAGAACGAATAAGTAATTGAGTTGAGTCGTAATGAAAAGAAATGTTTTCTTTAAGAAGATCTTTCAGTTGGTATATAATTTATCCTTATTGGGAATGGGACAATTTCCCATATATTGTTAAAAGTTGATTTTTCTCAATAACTCGTTATTTGTAGCAATAAAACACCTTTTTCAGTAATAACCAATTATAATAACCTCTAAGCTGACAATGTATTTTTAATAAATACCTTTGAAATACTAATACCAACCGCATATTTCTCTTTTGCTGACAAACGAATTCTTACTCATTTTTACCTGCTTACTGTAGCTGGTGAGGCTTGCGCCAAATCTTCTACTTCAAACACCATGTGTACCCATTCAGTCAATTTGATTCTTTCAGAATTAGCCAAACACAACATCTTGTTATCATCCAACACTGTATTTAAGTTTTCAATCCAAACAGCATCGACTGGTCCGTCACAGACGATCCATTGATGTTCTTCTAGAGTCACCTGCATAAACATTTTATATTGAAAACATAAAATTTATCATTTCCAATATAAATTGAAACAATTAAAGACCTTTTTACAAAAACGGTAAGATTGTTAGTTGTAACATTTTAAAAGTCTAATTATAAAATGTTATTTTAAATGTGTGCCATCCGGTATAATTCAATTATCGCCAACACACAATATTCTAAAGAAAGGGAAATTACTTGAAGTGGGAGTACCACTAACCAAACGATCTCAAATTAGATTTGTAAATTTCATTTTATTATTACCTTTTGATCGTATCGGTGGTGCCTTGGCTGTTACAGTGGTAAGCATAAAAAGTATAATGTCTTTATTAAATATCTCAGTAGAAATATTATTCAAACCTTTTGTTAATTATTAGTTTTTTGATAGTAAAGTTAAATATGTTTTTATGATTCATTCTGGTTGCTAGAACGGCACAATATGTATAGTCACTAGTTTTTATTATCTATTGGTTCATTTTTTTTTTAAAGTAGATGTTTCAAATGTATATATCGTACAGAGCCACGTGAAAAACAAAATCTATTTTTGTCTAGAAAACGAATGGAATCAGCCATAAAGCCATAACTCAAACGACATAACTCAACTGCCATAAATCTACCACTGTAAACCACATGCGGTAATCTGAACGTTGGTTCCCGAGGAGCAGAAATCTCTTGATCGAGCTGAGTTAATTGGAAAAGCGACAGCTACAACTCAAAGCTTACTAAGAAGATAGAGTAACCGACAAAGGCGTTGGTTTCCGAGGGGCAGAAATCTCAACTACCTATGGCTATCTAGAAACGGCTAGCAAAAAGGCAAAAATGTGGTAATTACTATTGACTAAAATTATTTATGTACGAATCAAAATTTGATACCTGACAACTGTAAATAATTTGTTTTTCAAACGTTTTCTTGTTTTTTTAAATACATAGTATATATGTTGAATCTTATTTTTTTAAAGGTTACAAAAATTCTCTTTCATTCACACTAAATTCTGTATAATTTTTATTAACTTCTTTTTATTGATAAAGCTAGAATTTATAATTCTCACTAGCTTTTAAAAATAAAAAAGAGAATTATTGGTGCCCAAAATTTCCTAGAGAAATTACTACCCTTAAAATTGTCTATTTGAAAAGCCGAATTCACGACAGAGAAAAGTATGGTCAATGTGCTCATTTATTTTTTTTTTAATTTTTAAGGTAAGTAACATTTGCTATTAAATTTCACTGAGCTAGTAAAAATCTCTATAAGTGTTTTGAAATTACATTTATCAAAAGTTAACGAATAATATTACAAAATGGCGGGCAAAGTGTCAGGGTAATATTGCAAATTGGAGCCCAACGTGTCAATATAATATTGCATAGTTTAAAACTCTCTATATTTGACAGCGATTACTTATATCGATGTGTGTTACTTTTCAGGAAATTACAAATTGTGCTAGTATATAAATCGACCACTAATTATCACAATTAACTCAATTTAGGCATTTTTGGACATATGTGTTGTTTTTAAAGGAACATCTTTAATTATCTTTATAATAACCTTAAGTACCTACTTCATAATAACCTTAAGTACTAGTATAATTTGGAAAACACCTGCATCAAGGCTCTGCTCCAGAAACACAAATTGGAATTAGTTTCATGATAAAATCAATGAAAAAATATCTCTAGACATACGACTAAAATACCTAACAGAACAACTTCAAAGCGCCGCTTGGGAAGCTACTCCTGTAAATGAAAAAATAATTGAAGAAGATGCAGTAAACCTTACCACATTAGAACACTAGTGAAAGATAGAAGAAGAGCCCGTCGTAAATTGCAAACAACAAGAAATCCATTAGATAAAACAAATCTAGACAGACTCACACGCAGACTTCGCTGTGCTATCCAAACTGCCAAAAACGAATCGTTTGAAACATATGTTACCAACCTATCTCTTGACGACCACTCCCTTTGGAAAGCCACAAAAAAATTCAAGAAACCAACAGTAGCCAAATCTCCAATTAAAAAAATCGATGGAACTTGGGCTCAGTCTGATCCAGAAAAATCCAATAGATTCGCAAAACATGTATCAACTGTTTTCTCCGCCTCACAACCTAACGATATCAATGACGATGAAATTAGAGCCTTCCTTAATGCCCCCTGTCAGTTGTCACTACCACTGAAATACTTCTCACCGAGTGAAGTCCGCAATGAAATCAAACTTCTCAACCCACACGAAGCTCCCGGATTTGACCTTATAACTGGCGAAATCTTAAAAAATCTCCCAAAAAAAGGTATCGTCCTAATAACTATAATTTTCAATAGCCTCCTTAGGCTATGCTATTTTCCAGTGCAATGGAAGTACGCACAAATTATAATGATACCTAAACCTGGTAAATCTCCAACTGAAGCTAGTTCGTACCGACCAATAAGTCTCCTTCCGACTTTATCAAAAGTCTTTGAAAGGCTTATTCTCAACAGAATAGAAACAACAATACCTCTAGAAAATCTGATCAATGATAGTTTGGATTTCGCTCAAGTCACTCAACCATACAACAGTGCCATAGGTTAGTCAACAGAATAAAAGAGAGCTTAGAAGAAAAACGAATCTGTATATCAGCATTCCTTGATATACAGCAAGCATTCGATAAAGTGTGGCATGAGGGTCTCCTCGTTAAAATCAAAACCAATTTACCCGACCAATCATACCTCCTCCTGAAATCATATTTGTCTGACAGATACTTCCAAGTTAAATATGAAGAAACTTTATCCAACTACCATCAACTAAAATCCGTAGTACCTCAAGGCAGTGTACTCAGCCCGTTTATGTACTTAATTTTCACTGCTGACATACCTATCAGTATGATCATACGTTATAACCACCTCAACGAACTAGAAAATTGGCTTAGTCACTGGAAAATTAAAGTCAACACCAACAAATCCTGTCGTTAATTTCACAAATCGTAGAATTAGATGTCCACAACTATACTTATATTCCTTGAACTTCTTTTAGACGAAAAACTTACTTCGAAATAACATATTAAAGCTAAACGACGGCACCTTGACCTAAAAGTTAAAAATATGAGCTGGTTAATCAACAGAAGATCGAAACTATCATTAGAAAACAAAATGGTCATCTATAAAGCAATACTCAAACCAGTCTGGACATACGGAATAAAGCTGTGGGGCTGCAGCAAACCATCTAACACTAAAATACTACAGACGTTCCAGTCCAAGACTATTGAAAGTTAGCTAACGCCCCATGGTACGTTTCCAACCAAACCCTTCATGCACACATCAACATTCCATTCATAGATGATGTGATTACCCACCACTCCAGAAAATATATGAATCGCAGTGAAAACCATCCAAACCACCTCATAGTCGAACTCTTTAACCCTCCACTCATCGATAGACGCTTAAAAAGACTTTGGCCAGAAGACCTAGCTGCTAGGTGAATTCCAGAGAGTCGTCAGTGGACGACACCTGCCTCAAGTCACCCACTTCCATCAAATTTACTTATTACTTTATTTACGATTAAAAAATTAGTTTCTCTACAATTTAAATAAAAAATAGACTTGTGGTATTAACTGGTAGTAAGAAATACATTTAAACGACAGGTTATGAGCCTTGGTACTATTTATTTCTATATTCCAGCTCAAAAGAAAACAAAATGTGACAGAAAAGCTAAGAAAGGTATCTTTTTTAGTTATTGAAAACATGCTAGATTAGTTAAATTTATATAAAATACTCATTATCTGGACTATAAGAGATTGGAAACCAAAAATATTGAAATAGTTTAGAAATGTATTCAAATATCAAAAGAAAATGAAACTGCTTGATAGAATGCAGATAAAACTGATAAACCTAATGGCGTTTTAGGAAACAAAGAAAACGACAATTGCGAATTTTACAGTAAAGATAATGATAATAAGAATCGTAGTAAAAATGAAGAAATCCAACAGGATCAGAGAATCAGAAGATCAGAAAGAGAAACAAAGAGCAAATCTCCAGAAAAATGGTCATATCTAGTGTCGAATGAGGAATTTTTGAAAAAGTCAACATCAATAAAGGATTTGATGACATTTCCAGAAGTTGAAAAAATAAAATGGGAGAAAGCTATGGAAGACGAACTAAATTCTTTTACAGAAAGACAAGTTTGGTATCTTACTGAATTATCTTCAAATAGGAAATCAATAGATTCTAAGTGTGTTTTCAAAATTAAAACAGACATTAATGAAAAGATTTCTCAGTACAAAGCAAAGGAGTATACACAAAAATTTGGCGAAGATTATGACAATACCTTCGCTCCAGTAATGAAACAATGTAGCTTTAGAATTCTTCTTACTATTGCTGCTGTATTTAAATTGGCCATAAGACACTATGACGTAGAAACAGCTTTTCTCAACGGTGAACTCGAGGAGAAAATTTACTTGACACAACCAAGTTATTTTTTAAATACAGAAAAACAACATTTAGTATACAAACTGCAAAAATCTGTGTATGGCTTGAAGCAAGCTACCACCGCTTGGAATCACAAGCTAAAAGAAACTCTACAAGAATTTGATTTTAAGCAAATATGCAATGATCCGTATTTATTCATAGACGATATCCTGATCTGTCTTGGGAATAAGAATTGAACTAGAAAAAGACGGTTTTTACTTGCTTAATCAAGAAAACAAAATACAGTCACTAATTGAATATTTAAATTTAACAGAAGAACTAAACTTATTACCAAATAACGAGAAATATCGAAAAATAGTGAGGGTAACTTCTATATGTATCTACAATGACTAGACCCGATATTGCAGCAGCAGTAAACTTTTTAACGAGAAGAGTGAGTACACCAAGACAAAGGAATGTGAAGCCATTAAAAGAGTGGTGAAAGTGGTGACATACTTGAAAGGAACAAGTAATTTAAAACTGAAACTAAACTCCAGCTCAGACTTATTATTAAGATGTTATGTAGATTCAGATTGGGCGGGTTATAGTTCCGATCGCAAATTGACTAGTAGATTTATATTTTTCCATGAGGGCAACCCGATTTCATGGACAAGTAAGAAGCAGATATCAGTAGCTTTATCTTCCACTGAGTCTGAATATGTTTCTGCATCTCTAGCTAGCCAAGAACTGATTTGGAGTAGACATTTACTTTCAGACTTTGACATTGGATGTGAAGAACCCACTCCTGTGTTCAAAGATAACCAAGGATGTATTAAAATTGCTAGTGAAGAGAAATTTAGTCAAAGGACTAAACATATTGATGTAAAATACCATCATTTGAGAGATTTAGTGAATACTGAAATAATACATCTGGAATATTGTCACACTTTAAAAATGGACTTACTAGGCAACTACCTAAAGAAGCATTTCAGAAAATTCGAAGAGCAGTTGGACTTTGGGAAAAAGAAAGATGATTCATTTAGTGGGGGTGTAGGAAGTTGCATCAAATCAAGTTTACTTTGATGTTCTATTATTTATATTTCCTTTTGATGTGTAAAAAAATAATAGATATTGATGAAACGAAAATGGTTTTATATAATTTAAATGAAGCTAGTTTCAAAAAATGGCAGTTATTCTCACTAAAACTGACTAGCTTTACTATCTCGAGTTTGACAGATGACATAAAAGTGTGATGCAGAGGCGTGGATACTTTTATTATTGTCATAGCATTCTCCTCTTTATTTTATATCAATAGCTGGACCCAATAATAACGAATCATCTAATTGTCCCAAACCTACATTAAAGTGTGTACATTTCTTTCTAACACCTTGTATATTAAAAAATGGCATATAAAAAATGGCCAAATTAATTAGAATGGTTTGGTTTTTGTTTGATTCACTACGTCACACTAATACGGTATATTATACTGCCATGTTGTAATATTAGAAATACTATATCAACGAAAACTTAATGCAGTGAATCTAGGTACCACAGTTTAGGATTTTAGCTGATTAATTGTTTTAAAATAGACAGAAGGAATATGCAATGGAATAACAATGCATCGGAAATTCTAATCCTAGTTATGTATAAACCATCAATACAGGTTATTAGTTTTCTAAAAAAAATCGTTTGATGGCCTACAAACCATAAAAATATAATGGTTTTTTAACATCTTCTTGTCAATTGCCGCGGCAATGGGCCATCAGTTTTCCGGCAGTTGATTGTTTATTGGAAAATTTATTATAAATCAAATTAATTTAAGACTTACGGTGACTGCTGTCCTCATCATAATACCCATAAGACCATCTTTCCATTCAAATGTGAAAGGGTTCACTTCTCCATATAGTTCGCCGGCGGATATGGCCTTGGGATTCATGATATAAGATCGTACGGGACGAAACATATTTCCCGGTATTCCCATAGCGTGCATTCTAACCAATGTTTTGTTTAATGTCTACAAATTAAATTGAAAAATATCAATACTTACGACGCAAAATTAAAACAAACTTACACTAAGAATAACAGACTTTCCTCCACCAGTGGGTCCTACCAACATTACACCCCAACGCACTATCATGGTTTCGTATAGCTGGATAACTTTGTTGATCATACAGAATTCTGGTTGCAAGTTAGCTTCGACCATACATTCAATAATTGTAGCTTGGAAAAGACCGTAATCTGGTACTGGTAATTCAACGCCTGGAAATAGATCTCCCAAAATACCCTAAAATATTATTTTTTCTGATAAATTCAAATCAACTGGAGTCTACAAATGATTCAAAAATATAGTACGGACAAAATCTAATAAACCTATGAGCAGAGGTGCCTGACATGAATGATCTACGATGTTTTTTTTTTCAATCGTAATGTTAAAAAAATTCCCATATCCATCCAACTTTATAGAACACACTGTATATTATATATTATACAATATGTCTCACTATCTTGGAACCAGATGAAAAACTTTTTTATTATTGGTTTTGTGAAAAAAATTATTCTTGATAAAAAGTTCCTAATGGTCCAAAATTTAAAATATGATTCTTGCTGGAGAGTAAAGTACCTTTATTTTTGATAAACCTCGTATACGACTGATAAAATTTGATATCCGATGGTTGTATTTTAGGTTTTAGATCATGCTCGACTTTATTATTAATATTAGGAAAAATGTTATTCTTTATAAAAAGTCGATTAGTTGATTCTAAAGTAGTAACCTTGAACAAAACAGCATCATCAGATAAAAACTTGGGCAAATTACTATCTCTCAAAGCACATATCAGTACTACGTCTTCGTTTCTATCTGGATTTGCACGTTTTAAAGCGCCGGCCATTACCAACACACTTTTGACAGCTCGCATTCCAAAATCGTAATGATCTTGTTGGGATAACTGTTCACTGCACAGTTTATACATGTTAACCATTTTTCGGGACAAGGTTTTCGATGATTCAAATCCTTCGGAATACAGAATTACTTCTGCAATCAAACCTAAAAATAAAATTTTAATGTTTTTAACAAATTGTTGATCTGGCTAATTAGTTTTGTTTACCATAATCAGGTACCATCATTGATATAGGTCTAAATAAGGCTTTCAAATTATCAGGTAATTCAGTTCTGCCGGCATACCCTGGATTCATAGTAATAAAGGAAGCACAGTTCCAAACCAATTTAATTTCTCGACCTTCGAACATGAATCTGTAAATTATTAGTATTTTTAAGTAGAGGGCATTAGATAATCTGTGTTGTATAGAGTGTAAACAGTCCAACTTTAAATCCAATATGATAATAAAGGCCGATCTTTTCACCTCTGAGTAAAGTTACTTGTAGGTTTACTTGACAGACTAACGAACAATAGCCTTAAAGTTTAATCAGCAAGTTACTTTTAACTTTACTTGGATGTGAAAAGATTGGTCCTAAATGTAAGATACCGAAATTGAATGTAAAAATAGTAATTGCTATGAAAACCAAACTTTCACAAGTCATGATTACTTCTAAATTACAGTTTTTAAAGCTTTGCAATAAGTTTATGAAACGGGAATGAGACGTTCCAGTGTCGCCGTTTCAGGGCCGCCGTTTCAGTGCCAGGACGCTGCAGTGCCGAGACGTTTCAGTGCCGGGACGTTTCAGCGCTATGACGCTTGAGTTGCCAAGATATTGCCTTTTAATATATATTAATAAATTTGTTAAAGATTGTTTTACCTTTTATTTTTCAAACTTGACAACAAATTATAACTAAAATGTCATCATACAAGGTATAAGAAAAACATTATCCACGCTAATCACTACTCAAATCACTAGATTATATTGGCTTCCGGAAAAATAAAAAAAGATTATGTAAAAGAACAAATTTTTACATATTTGCCCTTATTTAAATAAAAGGGCAAGGGAAAAATTATTTGTTTAATATATCAAAATATAAAAAATAAAATAAAATCGGTCCTAGCACGGTTCTCTGCGGGACTCCAAAAGTAACTTCCTGTATATTGCATTTGAAACTTTCTATTTGGACTGTTTTCCAGATAAATAGCATTAAAAAATATTGGTAAGATTTTCCACGAACTTTTCTAATTTTGCGAATAGTTTTTTTTATCGCACACTGTGTCAAAAGTTTTAGAGATATCGAGAAATATGCTTATGATTGGAATTTTTCTAGCTTAACGATTTATACACTGTAGATGTTAATTCATAAATAGCATCATTAGTTGATTGCCCTTCTCTAAAGCCATATTGACAATCTGAAAATATTTTAGAAAATGGTCAAGTCTTTTTTTTAATATGTTTTCCAATAGTTTTGAAATGTTGGATAATACATACACTCAAGCGCGTAAAGAGGGGACATAACCGGGGCGGTTATGTCCCCCCACTGATTAGAAGAAATTGAAAAAAAATTGTAACAATTATAAAAAAATAAAAAATTGAAAGAGATTGCTTTTTAACAAGATTCAAAAGTCCCTCTCTTACCAGCAATCTTTGCTGCTTTTGCGAGTGGAATCGTCTTCTCGCCACTTAATTAACTGATGTACTAAATAAGTGCAAAATCTTTTGCAGATTGGCGATAAAGAAAGAAGAGTGATAATGGAGAACCCTTGGATTCCTGAATGTATTTTCAAATTTCCGGGATCTGGAGCCCGAAACCTTAAATTTCAGTATAGATGGTTGTCAAGGTGGAAATGGCTGCTCTACTCCAAGTTTGAAGACGGAGCTTACTGCAAATATTGTTAATTGTTTTCGTCTTTTGGAGCAGGAAGAGGCCTCCAGACTTTGGGTGTCTTAGTAAAAAAGCCTTTCAGACGTTGGAAGGACGCGGTAAAACAATTCAATAACCACGAATACCATAAACGCTGTATACTTAAGGCTGAAGATTAGTTAAAAACTTATAAAGGCACGATACCGAGTGTCCAAATGCTACAAAACACAGCTCTGCAGCAACAATTAATTGAAAATAATACGCATTCCTACCAATAATTGAAACTGTTTGTTTTGTGTTCGGCAGGGTATAGAGACCACGGGAAGCTTATTTGGAAATTCGTCTTGTTGAAAATGAGGGAAATTTCCAAATTCTTCTGAGATTCAGAGTTAATTCAGGAGATAAGGAATTGAAAAGTCATTTAGAAATAGGATCGAAATATGCACTTTACCTCTCACCAAAAACACAAAATGAAAATAATACGATGTAATACTGAAGAAATTGGTTGAGTTGGTAAATTTAGCGAAATGTTTTATTATTCTTGCAGATGAAACGACAGACGTCTCAACGCAAGAACAAGTATCAATCGGCGTGAGATACTTACATAATAATGGTATTACAGAAGATTTCCTTCAGTTTGTTACTGTTTCTGATTTAACAGGTAAGAACCCTGAGACAATCATTTTAAATTCCTTACGGGAGTTTGGAATCGATACAAAGTGTTTCGAAGGGACAAGGATATGATGGGACCTTAGCAATGAGTGGAAAATTCATCGGAGCACAGGCCTACGTAACGAAAGAGCATCCGACTGCAATATATGTCCATTGTGCATCCCATAGCTTAAACCTTGCTATATGTTCAGTTTATGAGATCAGAAATTGCAATGGGACTGCAACAAAACTCTTCTTTAACACTCCAAAACGAATGGAGCAATTGAGAAACTGTTTCCTGAAGCCAAATCTACCCGCCTAAAACAAATCTGCCCAACTAGGTAAGTTGAGCGCCATGATTCCATATTACAACTTCAAGAAATGTTACGTGCTGTCAATGAGGCTCTTGAAGAAGTTTCACAATGGGAGGATCTAGAATCAGCTTCGATGGCATCGCAGCTCTTATGCGCACTTCAGAGTTCATCCTTCACAATCAGTTTACAAGTGATGGGTAAAGTACTTTTGAAAGAGTAAAACCAAATTTGGTAGATTATCACACTTTTATTTTAAAAAATAAAAATTTTTAAAAAAACACTAACATGACATATGTTTCGAAGTACAACTTCTTTTTCAAATGTGACTATTTACAATTCGGTATCCAATATATATACGAAATAATTTAACAAAACAAAGTACTTAAGAAAACATCAATAACATTACAAAATAAACTAACTATTTAAAGTAAATAAGGGTACTTAGGTAATTATAATATCCATCAAATAACAATAAGATAGCCCATTACCGGGATTATCTCACAGAAAACTGGGAAAGAGATTTAATAAGGGTGAATTATTAATATCTAATTGATCATTTAGTAAATTATCTGAATTTTTAAATCTATTTATTTCAAGTGTTTCTAAATGGTTTAATTTAAGGCTCTTATTTTCTACATGTAAAATTTCAAAGTTGTCTGTAAAAGAATGATTTTCAGCTAAAATATGATTTGAGTAAGTAGAATTATTTTTGTTTTTTGTATAGCTATTATAATGTTCGGAATAGCGTTTTTTGAAAGTACGGCCTGTTTGACCAATATACAATTTTGGACAACTACCACAATTTAATTTATATACCCCCGATTTATTATTAGGATTAATTTTACCCTTATTGTTTTTAATATACTTCCCAAACGTATTATTGGTTTTAAAAGCTACGTTAATATTTTGGTTTTTTAAATATGATGATACCTTTTCACTAGGAGCTCCTATATATGTAAGACTCTTATATCTGCAATTTGGATCTTTAATTATGGGATAAACTTGTTGAATAGCCTGTTTAAAAATTTTTTCTCTAAAATGTTGTCTACTAACTTTGAATTAAAATTATTATTTACTGCGATTTGTTTAATGATATTTAATTCTTTTGTGAAGTTCTCTTTGGTAAGGGGAATATTAACTAATCTATGGACCAGTTGTGTCATTTGTCACGGCTCCATCAGTTAAACTTTCACACACATTAATTAAACTTATACAAGAAAACTGCAAATTCAATTCAAAGTATAGTATAAAAAATTCTTATGAATTAACAGAAAAATTAAAAAACATTAAATTACCTAGTAACACAAAATTAGTATCGTTCGATGTAACAAACTTATTTCCTAGTATACCTCCTAAAGAAACAGTTAAGCTAGTAGAAAACTTATTAGATCGTAATCAAGTCAATATTATAATCAAAGAAGAAATCCTAAATTTGTTAAACATTTGCCTAAAACAAAATTATTTTCAATTTCAAAATAACATCTACTCAGCAAATGAAGGTCTTATTATGGGGAACCCATTAAGCCCGTTGCTTGCAGAAATATTTATGGATAATATAGAAAATAAAATTCATAGCAATAATTTAAGTAAACATTGTCTGTATTGGCATAGATATGTTGATGATATATTGACTGCTTTTACTGGTACTAGTAGACAGTTAAATTCTTTATTAGTTTTTATCAATACTATACACCCTAATATTAAATTTACTATGGAAACAGAGAAGGATAATTCAATTAATTTTTTAGACTTAAATATTATTAAAAATAATAAAGGCCATAGTTTTGGGATATTTCATAAGCCATCACATACGGATATTACAATAAATAATAGTTCATCTCATCCATACAAACAAAAGCTGGCAGCATACAACAGTATGATCCATAGATTAGTTAATATTCCCCTTACCAAAGAGAACTTCACAAAAGAATTAAATATCATTAAACAAATCGCAGTAAATAATAATTTTAATTCAAAGTTAGTAGACAACATTTTAGAGAAAAAACTTTTTAAACAGGCTATTCAACAAGTTTATCCCATAATTAAAGATCCAAATTGCAGATATAAGAGTCTTACATATATAGGAGCTCCTAGTGAAAAGGTATCATCATATTTAAAAAACCAAAATATTAACGTAGCTTTTAAAACCAATAATACGCTTGGGAAGTATATTAAAAACAATAAGGGTAAAATTAATCCTAATAATAAATCGGGGGTATATAAATTAAATTGTGGTAGTTGTCCAAAATTGTATATTGGTCAAACAGGCCGTACTTTCAAAAAACGCTATTCCGAACATTATAATAGCTATACAAAAAACAAAAATAATTCTACTTACTCAAATCATATTTTAGCTGAAAATCATTCTTTTACAGACAACTTTGAAATTTTACATGTAGAAAATAAGAGCCTTAAATTAAACCATTTAGAAACACTTGAAATAAATAGATTTAAAAATTCAGATAATTTACTAAATGATCAATTAGATATTAATAATTCACCCTTATTAAATCTCTTTCCCAGTTTTCTGTGAGATAATACCGGTAATGGAATATCTTATTGTTATTTGATGGATATTATAATTACCTAAGTACCCTTATTTACTTTAAATAGTTAGTTTATTTTGTAATGTTATTGATGTTTTCTTAAGTACTTTGTTTTGTTAAATTATTTCGTATATATATTGGATACCGAATTGTAAATAGTCACATTTGAAAAAGAAGTTGTACTTCGAAACATATGTCATGTTAGTGTTTTTTTAAAAATTTTTATTTTTTAAAATAAAAGTGTGAAAATCTACCAAATTTGGTTTTACTCTTTCAAAATTAAATGTATTTTCATCAAGTAAAGGCCGAAACAATAAATAAGGTAAAGTACTTTCCTTAAGCTTATCCCTTGCTCGATCTTTGCAGCATGATGATATCGATCTTTTGGATGCCATGAACATGGTGAACAATCTTAAAGGGATGATAGAAAAAATGAGATCAAACGCTGAACAAGAATTTGCAATAATATTTAAACTATCAGAGACTATGATTGAATTACTCAGTTCCGCAATAAAAACCCCAAGAAGAACTGGAAGACAAACACAGAGGTGCAATATTGAAACAGACACTCATCATATTTTAGTATTTCCATATTTTGGCCATTTTTGGATCACTTTTTAAGTAAATTGAATCGACGGTTTCTAAAACATGAGGAAGTACTGGGAAGTTTTGAGTGTCTAATACCTACCAGCAATGCTGAAGCCACCAAAACGCAGAAAGAAAGTTTAAAAAAACTACTGAATTTCTATCAGGAAGATATACAAATTAGTGATGTCGCTACCATTGGAGGACTTCATATGTGGTACAAGAGGGTAAAAGATTTAAAAATGAGCTCAAGATAGGCAATTAATTACTACACTGCCTGCCATAAGTATGTTTTCCCCACTATTAACACCCTTCTGAAAATTCTTACCACTCTTTCTGTGTCCACAAGCACTAGTGAAAGGTTCTTTTTATCTCTACGAGGACTGAAAACTTACTTAAGGAGCACAACTGACCAGCAAAGGGTAAACGGGCTTGCTATGCTTAATATCCATAGAAAGTTAGATATCACTGCTAGTGAAGTGTTGAACGAGTTAGCAAAAACTTCTGTAGAGTGTGGAACGATCGCAATTTTTTACTTATATATTTTATATTTCAGAATATTTTTCATCTTGTTTGATAATGCAATTTCATTTTATTTTTATGATAAATTCCTAATCTTAATTTGTTTATTAAGTGCAGTAAGTTATTGTAACCAATAAATAGGATTACTTGTATTTAAAAGCTATTTCTTGATTGCCCTTCCAAAAATAACAGTTATAACCAAAATAACATTTATAACATCCGAAATAACAATTATAAAAAATTATAATTATAATTTGAAGCTACATGATTATAGTATAATATACAGGGTGTTATTGAAATACACGTACATATTAAAACTGGGTATTGCGCAGATCCCCACTGAATGTAGAAAAATATTATTTTTTAAAAATACCCCTTGTTAAGGGAGTTATTAATTTTTGAAAATTAATTCTAAAACAAACGTACTTCACTGATATGTTGAGGATGACCTATATAAATTTGGTTTATTTACCTATTTTAAACATCAACAGTAATTAATATGCAAGTTTTTGTCAGATGATAAGAAAACTAGTCTTGTAAGAAATAACCATGTTGCCAAGATTTTCGAATTAATTTCTATTTCCGAAGACTGGTTTTTACTACCCTCGTTATCAAAAAACTAGAATATTTGATAAATGATTGTTTTTAAACTATACATTTTTGAAACTATAGATTATTAAAATTTTAGTTGATTTACGAATCTGGCTAACACGAGCGCGTCATTTCCAAGTTGGTAAAAAGTGTTTACTTTTAAATATTTTTTTACGATGCCACTATTTACGAATATTGAACTAATGGATATAGTGCTGATTTATGGGGCAGCTGGAGAAAATTCTCGGCAAGCACAAATCCTGTATCGCGAACGGTTTCCAAATCGGAGAATTCCGGACTGTCGTACGTTTATTTCAACTGTTCAGCATCTAAGAGACCATGGAAAATTTGAGAGTGTCAATGCAGATCGAGGGAGAACAAGAACACAAAGATTGGCGGCCGAAGAAGAAATATTGGAAGCTGTTGAAAACCGGCCTCAATTAAGTTGTAGAAGACTAGGTCTTGAAATTGGAGTGTCCTCATTTGTTGTGTGGCGGACACTTAAAGAACAAGGTTTACATCCTTATCACATCCAAAAAGTCCAGGCCTTATATCCAGGTGATGAAGAAAAGAGAGTGCAGTTTTGTGAATGGATGATTCAAAAATGTGTTGATATTCCTGATTTTCTAAAAATATTATTGTATACTGACGAGGCTTCATTCACTCGTGATGGCGTGTTCAATATGCACAATACGCATATTTGGAGTGATGAAAATCCTCACGCCATTAGGGAAACTGGGCATCAAAGAAAATTTTCAATAAATGTTTGGGCTGGCATAATAGATCAGTATTTAATCGGGCCTTATGTTCTCCCGAACAGATTAAATGGGCCAGGATATCTCCATTTTTTAGAAGATATTTTGCCAGTACTCCTAGAAGAGATACCGTTACAATTAAGGCAACGGATGTGGTACCTACTAGATGGCGCTCCTCCTCACTTTGATTTAAACGTACGGCAGTTTTTGAACATTAGATTTCCTAAAAAGTGGATAGGCGGAAATGGACCTACTAAGTAGCCTCCGAGATCTCCGGACTTAAATCCATGCGATTTCTTTTTGTGGGTTCACATGAAACAACTGGTTTATAATGAACCTATTAATAGTGTTGAACAATTAACCAATAAAGTTAATGCGGTAGCCGAGGAACTACGACAAAATCCAAGACTAATTTCTAATGTTCAAAGTTCTTTGGAAAGACGATTGCAAGTGTGTGTAAATAATAATGGACGGCATTTTGAACAATTACTGTAATAAACTTTATTTTGAATTAATTGGTTTTGCTACGGCAACAGTGCAATTTCTATGGGTAAGTTCAATTTCGATTTATTTTACTTCTTTAAATATGGAAACTAGTAGGTCGGAAAAGGGGACTCTTCCCCAATATTTAAATTTTAGAATTTGAAGTTAAAATTGGTGCCAATCGTTTTTGGCCATTACATACTATTCCCCATTTTAATATGTACGTGTATTTCAATAACACCCTGTATATTATACTTTTTTTGAAGGGAGTATTAAGTTGAAGTGGTTGACTGGTGGCGATGAGTCAACTCTAGTTACGCCACTGCATACACTGGATGATAATTTTCAAAATCAGACCTAATTCCGCTCTTAAACAGTTGTTTTATAACAGCATATTTTAGGACTTTCGGAAAGCACCCTACGAATAAATGTTAATGGTTTTGTAATTTCACATGCAACTTTCTTTAAAGTTTCTGAACGTATTTGATCTAAGCCTGGAGCTTTTTTAGATTTTAGTTATTTTATAGTCTGAAACACTTCTGATTCTTCAGCCGGGTACATATACAAGGTGTTTTACAAAAAGTCCAAATTATCTTTATAATTATTTAAATTTGGTAGTTTATTAGTTTTCTCCATTTTTACTTTAATAGATATTAAAATGATTGGCAATATCGTCTTTACAAGTAACTATGGTACCGTCTATTAATTTAATTTCATCAATATTTGTTTCAGGCTTTGAATTCCCACAAATATTATTAACACATTACCAAAGAGCCTTTGATGTACTTTGATTATTTATAATGTGCTGAAAGATAAGGCCATCTTTGCCTTTTTAATAATTACCTAACCTGAATTTTCATGTTAAATGTATGTAATTGCATATTTGAATATAACTTTTAAATTTACCTTTATTTTACCCTTATAACATTCTTCTGTATTGAAAAAATGAAACAAAAATCCTATATATTTAATAAACAAAGGATATAAATTAGTTCTAAAAAATAATGTTGTGCGAAGCCGACTCTGTTCTCTATTTACGTTTACGCGTTGGCAATGACTGCCGTCCACCACAAAGACTCGAGTCTTTTATGCTAGAATTTTTTTATATATGCTGTTCGACGCGTGGAGGAAGATCTCTAAATTCTTTTAGCAGAATTGACTGTTTCTAGGCCGTTATATTTTTAAATACATAGTGCGACTTTGTCGATAGAAGTTTACGTCTCAGTATAAGTATTAAATAAATTAAATAGTACCTTCCAAATAAATTATAAATAAACTGTTTTAAATAAATAATCTATTTTTAAATCAAAAAATCATTACATTGGTGTCAGAAGTGGGATTGTAAATAAACAGTGGATAAACATGGCTAAAAAACTGTGTGGTTTAAAAGTGTATAAGTTACGTCGATAACTAGAGGCTGCTGATGTTGAGACGGCAGGGAAGAAAGCAGAGCTGGCAGAGCGGTTTAAAAAAGCACTAGAATGAGAAGGTTTGGACTCGGAAAGTATCCACTTTCTGATGATTCGTATTTTATAATTTCTTCATTAGAAATTAAGGTTTCTTCGGATGGTTCCTCTATAAAAAATAATATTTCCTCCTTAGAAAATAAAGTTTCGTCTGATTGTTCTTCCTTAGAAGAAAATATGTCTTCCGTGAAAAACGAAATCAGTTCTTTAGAAACTTAAGTTTCTTCTGATATCTTTTTTAAAAATATGAAATTTCTTCCAACTTGGAAAAAAATGACTTCTCTAAAAAATAAAATTTCTGCTGATGTGAGAAATAAGATGACTTTTGTTGAGGAAAAAATATTGTCTTCCGTTGAGGAGAAAATAAAACGGAAAAGAAGATAAAAGAAATGGATCATACAAAACAGGCCACGGATGGTAAAATAACAAGCCATGAGGTGAAGTCAAACCAGAAATTGGAAGGAATTGTAAATTCTCCCCGTGTTAAAGCTCCAACTTTCGACGGAAAGATGTCATGGACCAACTACCTTAAACAGTTCAAAACAGCTGCGAGAGCGAATTAATGGTCTGAAAGAGAAAAGACAGTACATTTGACCATAGCTCTTTAAGGAGATGCTTCAGATGTGCTTCAAACAGGAAGAGACCGATAACTTTAAAAAGCGACTAAACATGCAATATAGCTACAAACAATTTATAACAATCACAGTTAAAGAATCACAAACAGAAACGAGACGAGACCCTTTAAGAATATGAAGTAAATATTGCCAGGTTGATACAATTTACCTACCCATCAGCTCCAGAAAATATGATAGAACGTTTAGCTGTCCAAACATTAGTTGATTGACTCTGTGTCCTTTTCGATTTATGGCCTAGGTGTATATACCTAATATGCCAGTCTCAAATTTGTGTTTAAATTCTCAATCATGTGTGTTCTGTGTAGGCTTTGCTACTGTTTCCCAGCGCCACTTTAGGAACAGCACTGTTAATTAGATATGCTGAAAACACTTCATCTAGCCTGTCACAAAACATTGGTCGATGTCTTGTCCTCTGCTCTAGAGTATGAGGCAGCAACGCATGTTTCCGATGGATACCGTAAAGTGATGACCGTAAAAGAGGAAGATAAACTTGACCAATTGCTTAACATGATGAAAAGCCGTACTAATAAAAAGAAGACAACCAGCGGCAGGAAAACTAGAGCGTGTCCGCCTAAAAGGGACAGTTTCGACCCGAAACCATTCCAAATGCCCTCTCATACTGATAGCCTCTTTAACATGTTCCGATGATAGTGTATACGTAGACGGCAAAATAAATGAAAAAAAGTATACACTGTTGGTGGATACTGAAGCAACTAGGACCATTATACGACCAACAACCATAAATGACAGCAAGAGACTTCTACCAACAAGATTGTGACTGCGGACTGCCACAAGTCAAAGTGCCAAGATCCATGGGAAAACCCAGGTTCAAATAAAAATTGGTACAGAAAAGTTCACTCACACTATAATTGTCGCTGATATCGAAGAAAACGTTGTACCTGGAATGGTTGTAATGAACATACATGGTTTTCAGTTGGATTTTAAAAACAGAGTGATCAAAGTTGGTGCTGAGTATTCCTACATCCATATGGAGACAATACCATGCTAGTTGCTGCACAGGAGGATACGGTGGTACCTGGCAGAAATGAAACCATTATAGCACCACGGCTTCACAAAACTATGGAAGAAGGAACACCTGTCATGATAAAACCTTGGAACCACGATGAAGAGGTTGGACATGGAATTCTAATCAGAAAGGGGTTGGTCACGACTGCTAAAGAAATTCCAGTACGTACAGTATTGGGTCGGTGCCGTAACTGTCTAACGCGCTTATATTCATTTATATTAATAATAATAATTTATTTTCCACAAAAAAATATAAATATAAGAACAGATATACAATAGTAAATTTAAATAGTTGCGGAAAATAAACTGAGCACCCACTATAATCTCAATGAGAGATTTGTGCGTGAGTTTTGCGTTTACTTTATTTAAGGAACTATTTTTAACATTTTTAATATTTTGTCCACGACCACTTAATAATAAATCAATATTCTACCTAAAAATAAACTTTCAAATTGAAAATAGCTTTTTAAAAAATTTAATTATTTTTTCTAAGTTAAAATTCTACAACTACGATCTGTACTACAAGAAATATAAATGTATAATGATGTTAAAAATGAGAAAACTAGATAAAATGCATAAAGTCCTAATCAGCGGTTTCCTAGAAACTGGTAACTCTGATAACGCCGACATCTGCAGGATCTGTTACTAGGGCTGATATAATTCCTCCCCTCGAAGATTCAACTCCAAAGGGTTAGCGAGGGAGTTGAACGGTGGTATGGTCTACTGGTACTTCTTCTTGATTTACTGGCTTACGATAGGTTGAGATTTTTCTAACAACAAAAACTCCTGTTAGTAAGGCCAAAAAACAATACATAAATATTGTCCATATACTGGGGGTGTAGCGCACTCCTTGGAACTTGGTTATTGGTTCATTTTCGACGAATTTTGATTTAATTTGGTGTAGTTCATCTAGATTAATTTCTTCTAATTCAAGATTGAGATTTAATTTTGACGATTCAGAATTTTGGAATTGTAGTTCGGGAAACAACATGGGTTGACTTGAAGTTTGAAAGTTTTCTTCATTTGCGGTTTTTTTCTGTTTTGTGGTCACTGAACAGCCGACTGGAATTTGAATGAGGTAACTGCCTATGGCTTCAATGACTTCGGTTTGATCATGACATTGAAGGGTGATTGGTTCCTTTGATGGGAAAGTTGGTATCCATTGATTTGTTCGATCTAATCTTTCGAACAAGGCTTGTTTTGTTGTGATTCGTGTTTGTTGACATGTGGAGGTGTTTTGGATATTTAAGAGGGCTATTTCGCATGGATTTTCTTTCTTGATCCCTTGGAGGTTAGTTTCGCCGCAAATATATGATGTTGCTGGGTGTAGCTTAAGGCAAGGCTTGCTCATAAATGCGTAATTGAAGTTATCTTTTATTAAGTAATTATTTTTTGGAATCACTGCTTTTAACTGACCCTGTTTCTCGACTGGTACAGGGTACAAATGGTAATAGTCAAAATTTTCAATAGTCGTTAAAGGAATTTTAATTATATAAGTTATTTTGTTGTTAAATACGTAGCTCTCGATTTTTATCAGTTTTTCATATATCAAAATATTTTCTAAAGTTACCTTAAGTGGCAATCGACTGCCCTTTAATTTCCTTTGAATCTTTTGTAATTCCTTAAAGAAATCTGCGGTTTTCATGATAGTTGGGTGCATAATATTAAGTTTTGAGAATGATATAGATGTTTCTATATCTTGCAATATTGAAATAATTATTTCCAACATATTGATAATTTGAATAAGGGTGTCTTTTATTATTATTGTATTTCCTAACTCCATAGTTGTTTCTACAACTGAAGCGATTCTTTCTAGTTTTTCTTTTAAAATTTCTTCATTATGTATTATTTGATTAACGGTTAAATTGAATTTATTTATTAGTGAAATTGACAACAAATTTTGGTTTTTTATATTTACGGCCATGTTATTCTGATTTTCTTGGAGTTGTTTTATTAATAGTTCATACCGTTCTCCATCAGTGGAGTCTAAGTTACCTGATATAGCTTTGAATATAGATCCTAGCCCATTAATGAGTCCTCTTTTTGTCCTATGAGTTGAAGGAGGGGGTAAAATTTCAACTAGTTTACTTTCAACTTTTTCTTCGGTGAATGCTAAGATTTTTAAGTAATTTGCAATGTCGCTTGAATAATATATGTTTTTTGAGGCATGAGTTTTTAGATCCCTTGAATGATTTTTCAATTTATCAATTTCCACAATTATCGGATTTAGGTCACATTTAATGAATTAGATTAAAATAACTTTCTTTTATTTTAGCTGTTCCTAATTTGACGGGTATGAGTCCAAAGTTATTTTCCAGATTTTTCATTGTAATTTTGGATGAGGCTCCGAGGGTCCCAAAATATCTAAAGAAAATTAAGATTGTTTAGTTTTAAAATCATACGTGTTTTTGAGGGGGCGTTTTAGATTATTCATGTGAATTTTGTCTTGTGTATGAATACCTACTGTTTTCTTCGTATTTCTAACTACTTTTAAAGTTACCGGTTTTTTAAATTTATTTGCGTTTTTTCGTCTGTCAATATTTTTTTCAAAAACCTTTTGTTGAGGAGCAAACATATCGGGTTCCTCGCGATTTTTATTGACCTTCTCAATAATTTTATCTTTGCGATTTATTAGATCTTGATTAATTTTGGAATACAAAATTTTGGTTCGTTCTCTATGATTATCGATGTAATTACTCAATAACATTTTATCAATTTCGATTCTAAAAGGGTCGTTACTACTTACGTGTCCTTGTAATACATCAATAGGTTTAAATTTGGTTGAAGAGTGAATCGAGTTGTTATAAGCTAAGATTGCGTATGTCATTTTTAGTTTTGCGGGAGTATTTTGAAATCCTTGGTTGTTGAGAAGTCGGAGATGTTCAATTAGAGTGGAATGTAGTCTCTCAATCATACCATTTGATTGAGGGTGATTTGGTGAGCAAAAATGAATATTTATTTTATGTAGTGCTAAAAGTTCGCAAATTATAGAATTTTTAAATTCTGTCCATTATCTACGGTAATTTGATAGGGGGTTCCATGATGCGAAAAGAAATTAATTAAGTTGTCAGCAATTTCAGTAGAGTTTAGAGAATCTATTGGGTAAGCTTGTGCATATTTTGAGAAGCTATCAATTATAGTAAGAAATTTAGATTTTTCAAATGTAAATGTGTCTATATGAACAATTTCGAAGGGTCTTGTGGCTGTAGGGGTTACATTCATTTTTATATGCAAGGGGTTGCGTTCATATTTACTTTTTTGACAGATTTAGCAATCGTTAATGTATGATTGTACGGAATCTTTTAATCTTGGCCAATAGTATTTTTCTTTGATTTTGATAACTGTTTCGTCTATTCCACGGTGGTTGGATTTACCCTCGTGGTAGTTTTGTATGATTTCCTTTATGTCGTCTTTATTTGTAACATCCAGTAGTTTTTGGTTACATTTTTTCAATTTAATAAAAGGCCATTTAAAGTTTTTATGTAATATGTTACAAAATTTTTCGTATATGTTGGGACTTTCGAAATACATGTGATATACAGTATCTGGCGATACGTATTCTTTTATAAATCTTACCACATCATTTTCGAAATTATACTCAGAAATTTGCACATGGATTCGTTTTCGGTTTTCAAAAAGAACTGTTATTTTAGGTATGGCTGGGGAATGTAGTACCGAACTTACAAAAATTTGATTTATTCCGTGATTAACAAGACATTCTGCAATTGGAATTCCTACGATAGGATTTTCGTCGGAATTTGAGTGTACAGTGTCGTCGTCGTTTTCATCTTGGGGTTCTAAATCGTTTAGAGTATCAGTGTCGGGATGTACTTGTAAGGATGCCTGGTCAAAGTTTGAATGATGAGGTTCAAGATTTCTTAAGTCTTGAATAATCTCGTCAAGTCTAGAATTTTCTTGTGATCTGTCTAAAATTATTTTGTCTATGTCGTCAAGAAATTCTTTAGTGTAAATCTCTACCCTGGAAAGAGCGTCCGCATTTGTATTTAATTTACCCTTTTTATATAGTATTGTATAGTCATATTCGTCTAGTTTTATTCTCCAGCGTAACAATGGTCCGTGATAATATTGAATTTTTTTCCAAATAAGTATGGGCGAAAATATTTCGTAGCCCATACTATTGCCAAAAGTTCCCTCTCGATTACGGAATAATTTTGTTCTGACTTATTTCATGTTCGCGACGCATACGCAACTGGAAGGTCTTTTCCGATTGGTCCCTGAGATAAAACCGCACCTAAACTAACATTACTGGCATCAGTGGTTAAATTGAATGGCTTGGAAAAATCCGAGTATTGTAAAATAGGTTCGTTCATCAACAGGTTTCTACAATATTCAAAGCAAGATATATATTCGTCGTTAATTTCAATTTTTGCGCCCTTTTTTAAACAGTTAGTAAGTGGTTTAGTAATTTTTGAGAAGTTTTTGATAAATCTACGGTAATAACCCAATAGTCCCAAAAATCCTTTTATTTGTTTGGTAGTTTTTGGGATAGGAAAATTTTTGATGGCTATTATTTTATCCGGATTTGGGCGTACCCCCTCAGGTGTTACGATGTGGCCCAAGTACGCCACTTCTTTCCGCAAGAATTCGGATTTATCTAACTGGATTTTAAAGTTTGAATCACGAAGTCTTTGAAAAACGCATCTAAGTCTATCAGTATTATCTTGTAAAGAGGTTGAAAACACTATTATGTCGTCTAAATATGTTAAACATTTTTCGTTTTGGATACCGCGGAGGATGTTGTCCATCACACGTTGAAATGTAGCAGGGGCATTTTTTAACCCAAAAGGCATCCTAAGATACTCATAATGTCCCTGCTCTGTACTAAATGCGGTATTTTCAATATCTTGTTCCGACATTTCTATTTGGTGAAAGCCGCTTGCAAGATCTAACGTCGTAAAATATTGACATTTCCCTAGCTTATCTAGAAGGTCGGTTATATTAGGTAGGGGGTACCGATCATCCACTGTTTTTTCATTAAGACGCCTATAGTCGATTACAACCCTCCATTTTTGTTTTCCTGACGCGTCAAGACGCTTGGGAACCACCCAAATAGGGGATGACCAGGGTGAATTGCTATGCCTAATTATATTTTGGTCCAACATTTTTTTAATTTGATTTTCTACTTCTTGTTTATGTACGAATGGGTATCTATAGGACTTGGAGTATACCGGGATTTCATCGTTAGTTTTTATTTTATGTTTTATTTTACTAGTGAAAGTTAATGGAGTGTTTTCTTGGTAAAATATGTCAGAATATTCTTTAATAAGCCTAAAAATTTTTGATTTTTCTTCTGAATTTAAGTGGTCTGTTCGAAATTTGGTTAAATCTATGTTTTGTTTTGAGGTTTCATCAAAATGATTTAAATCAATTTGTTGTACGGTTATTTTATCAAATTTTTCAACGTTAATTGGTTTCGAAAAATCTAGAGTTACGGTTTCGGTTGTTTTATTTAAGATAGTTGTCATAGCTTGACCATTTTTTGCAATCGTTAATGATTCTGGTATTTCACAATTTTTTTGTTTTTGGTAGGGGATTATTACTTCGCCATTTGGAATGGACGTTTTAATTTTTATAACTTGTTCTGATCGCGGAGCTACTTTAATAAAATTTATTTCATTTTGTGTTTGGTAGTATAGCAGTTTAATTTTTGTATAAGGAGTTTGTAAATAACCTGTATTAATATCAAGTGTAGCTTGTAAGGTTTTAAGATTATCTAATCCTATTAAACCGTCGAATATATCATGAAATTTAAATAGGAAAAATTTTAAATTCGCTTTCTGTGGGAGATTAAAAATTTTGGACGCTGGCAACAATGTGCTGTACTCGTGGGCTGATTTCTGAAAAACAGTTGATACTACAAAAGGATCGTTTCTTATGTTATTCGAAAAGAATTGGTGAGCTTTTGTTGGATCTATGAATGATTTCGACGAGCCGGAATCTATCAAAATTTTTAAATTATATTCGGGAAAGATAATGAATGGTAATTCACTTGGATTTACCACATGAAATGGTATGATTTGCGAATTTAGGTGAGGGGTTTGTTTCGAGGCTTGTTCCGAAAATTTGAATCTGGTTCAGAAAAATCAATTAGATCATGTGTTTCCGTTTCAATATTATAGTCAAAACTTTTATCAACATGTTGGTCAGGTAGGTTATTATAGGGATCAGTTATCGAAAAATTTTGTTCACACTCAGTGTTAAATAGTTCTTTCGCAATATAATTCATTCGTGGTGTTTGATTTTGGTTAGAAGGACATTGGTGATCATTACCGTATTGGTTCATAACCCAAGTAGGTGCTCTGTTATTAAAAGTATTTCTGGTCAAAACACTCATAGGCGTTGGCCTAGGTAAATTTTGATTTGGAATTTGGTTTGGTCTAAAGGCGTTTACATTTCTATTTTGTTTAAATACTTGTGAATTAGATGGAAAAAATTGATTTCTTGGAACCTGAGATTGTACAGGGACGGGCCCAGTAGGAAAAGGACGTCGTGCCATGTAGTTATTATTATTATTATTATTTGCATTTTGAGGAATAAAGCTCGTTTGGTTATTGAAATAGTTTCGATTTTGATAATTTTGATTATTAAATATTGTCTTGGCTGTTGTCGTGGTTGTGAAATAGGTTGTCTAATTAGATTCCTATTCTGAAAATTTTGAAAGTAGTGTATGTTATCTTCTTCCAAAACACACTGTAGCGCATTATTTAATGAGTTAGGTTTCATACAACAAATCGTAGTACCTAAAGGTTCTTTAAGACCTGACAAAAATGTTTTTAAAGCTAATTTATTATAAAGTTCCCTTTTTAGTAATTTACTCTCGAGAGTTTCTTCATGTAAATCTACAAAGCTACAGAGGAGATTTAGTATATTTAACACCCTGTCATAAAATTGTTGAGGTCGTTCATTAGGGTTTTGTCTAAGCAAAACTAAGTCACGATTTAAACAAGCTTCATCCCTTTGGTCTGCAAAATTTCTAGTAAGGGTATCTTTTAAGTTTTCCCAAGTTGCGACATTTTGAATGTTCACCACTAACCTGGCGTTCCCTTTTAATTTAGAAACAAGTGAGTTTAACAAACATATATTTCGGAAATTATTCGGCTGATTTGCTATATAAAAACTGGCAATGATTGAATCACAAACTGATAAATATCGATAGAGCTCGTTCGGATTTCCGTCGAATTCAGGCACGCAATGCAAATTTGTTTCACTATTTGTTAAGTTAGGAAGCGAAAAATTATTATTATTTTGTGAATCTATATTTTCAATTAAATTAACTTGAGAGTTATCAGAGTCAGTTAAAGTGTTGTCGATATTTAAGTTTTCTAAAGAATTCAATAGTGATTCGATAGACATAAATAAAAGTTACTCACATTAAATTAAAACTGATTTTGAGCATATCCCTGCCTATAACTATAAGGAATCGAATTTTCTTCTAAAATTCGTTAGCCTTGCAGAACTGGACGATTTTGTTCCAATCCTCGTTGCTATTCGACTTTGGGTTCTTCAATGGGTCTTCGATAGACTGGGTTTCTCGATTTCTTGAGAGCCACTCCACATCCAACACCTTCACTCGCGAATCACAACAGTTTTATTGTTCGATATCTGGTTAATCGTAGAGACGAAAATCGAGCACGTTCGATACGCGACAATTCCAGATATCCTACTGACTGCGCCAAAAATAAACTTTCAAATTGAAAATAGCTTTTTAAAAAATTTAATTATTTTTTCTAAGTTAAAATTCTACAACTACGATCTGTACTACAAGAAATATAAATGTATAATGATGTTAAAAATGAGAAAACTAGATAAAATGCATAAAGTCCTAATCAGCGGTTTCCTAGAAACTGGTAACTCTGATAACGCCGACATCTGCAGGATCTTTTACTAGGGCTGATGTAATTACCTCCTAACTAAAAGCATATGGTACCCATATATCACTAGAGTGAATTATGATAATTCATGCTTTTGTAATTCTGGCAATTTCCGGTGGATAACTAAAGATGGGCGATACTTTTCATAACGATATTTTCTAGATCGAAAAATCAGAAATTCGAAAAATTGGAAAATTGAAAAGTCAAAAAATCAAAAAAATTGATAAATCGAAAAATATAAAAGTCGAAAAATCGTATATTACCTTGCATATATACTTTTTTCTGTTTTCTCTGTTAATTTAAGTTATCTATCCAGAATTTTTGTTTTATTTTGAATTACGTCACCCTGCGTGAATAATGGCTACCATAAAATGCTCGTTTAATAATATATTATTATTTTTAAACCCTAATTCAAAATAAAACAAAAATTCTAGATAGATAACTTAAATTAACAGAGAAAACAGAAAAAAGTATATATACGTAATCCCTGTTTGTTTAGTAAGTAGGTAGTTTTCTTTTTAACATTTTTTAAACAATTTTTTAACAATTTTTTTTACATATGTTTTACTTTTTTTTAATTTTATCATTTTTTTAAAATGGTATTGTCAAATAATATATTTAGGGTTCATGTACTATAGGTAAAATAGTTAAATAATTTTTCATTTATTAAAAAATATTTATCTCATATTAAATTATTGTTTTCATTTTTTCACATTCATTGTTTAGTTTATTTAAAGATATTATTTCTAAAGAGAAAGTATAAATTCAAGTTTCTTAATTAATTGATACTTTTATGGAAATTTGTTGAAGTTGCAAAGACAGCAGTAAATGTGGTTCAACGAATTACCTGATCAAGCAAAAGTGAATGAACCCGAACTTTCTTTATAAAATATTAAATATAATTAATCACTTGGTTTTGAAGAGTGACACAAGCATCATCCCTCTTACAATTGTACCCTTGGTGAGTACCTAATTAATTTGTTATTTTTATCATTATTCAATGGAGATTGTCTTTTTCCTTTTTTAAACGAATCATTTACTTATTAAATAAATATTTTCAATTATTATTATTATGTTTTATTAAAGTAGTTCTACCCGGCGGGTCCTTTTTGCCCACAAATCTCTGTTTTCTACCTGTGTAAGTAAAGGGGTGCGTTAATCTTACTGGTATTTTGCCCACAGTAGCATTCAGGTACCTAAACCCGCAAATTACATCCGCCCACAAATAGGTACCTACCTGATTATTAATAATTCTAATAGGTACTTACTTTGGGTGTTTACTGTTTATATTTCAGTCAGTTTTTATACGTTGATGATTGTAATTCGAGTATTTATAAACAATAATTATTTCTATAATGTCAGCTACATTGATTAAAAGCACACGCGGGAAAGATGTACTCCTTTTGGAGAATTTTACGTTTGCCAAAGATAGAGAAATGAAAAGTGGAGAAGTTTCTTGGAGATGCTCCCAAAGAAAAACAAATGCTTGTAATGCCACTGTATTTATAATTGGTCCTGAACTTTTCGTATCCAGAGGCAACCTAATTCATAGCCATGAAGCAAATGAACCGAAATTAAACAGGAAAATTATTTCTAATTCGTGTAAGCGAAAAGCAGTTGATGATATTTCGGAAAAACCTTCTAAAATTATCCGTAAAGTACTTGCTACTAATTTACCAGAGTCACTAACTACAATTGATGTGTCCTACATAAGAAAAACTATATACAACAGTCGTCGCAAAATACTACCAGGTCCATTACCTACAAATATACAAGAAGTGCATGATACAGTTGACTTATATTCTAATACGTTTAAAACCAGTAAAGGTGAACATTTTCTTTTAATAAATAGCAGAGAAAATAATATTATTGTATTTACATGTGAGACAAATATTCGTACTTTGTGTAAAATGAACGTCTTGTATATGAATGGAACATTTTCGTATTGTACAAAGTTTTTCCTACAATTATTTACCATTCATGGGCTGTGTAATGGACACTATGTGCCCCTGGTATATTGTTTATTACCAAACAAATCTACCGATATATACAAACATTTGTTTTCGTTATTGCATTATAAAATTTTGGAAACTTACAGTATTGCTTTAAATCCATCTAAAGTGTTCGTTGATTTTGAAATAGCAATTCATAAGGCGTTAATTTATATGTGGCCTAATACTGTAATCAATGGCTGCCGATTTCATCTACATCAAGCGTGGTATCGTAAAATTCAGTATCTGGGATTAATGACTGAATACACAACTAACAGTGATACCGGAAAATGGCTTAAAACATCATTTGGGTTGACATATTTAAACGCCGATGAAGTTGGAGACTGTTTTGTGTTTGACTTAATGGCAAGTAAACCAGAAAATGCCGTTCTCGATAGGTATGCCGATTACCTATTAGAAACATATATTGAAGAAAATTCTACATTTCCTCCAAGTATATGGGCAGAAAAAACAGCTTCAATTACAAGAACTACAAATGCCTGTGAGTCGTTTCATTCAAGGTTTAATTCTTCATTCTACTGTACACATCCTTCTGTATATATTTTTATAGAAAAGCTTAAAGACTTTCAAATCGACACGTATGTCACAATACAAAGCTTAAGTATACCTAAGAAAATCAAAGACAAGTGTAAAACAAAAAATTCAGTGTTTAGAAAAATTTATACAGCGATTTGATCTGCAGCAAATCAGCAGATTAGAGTATATAAAATTTGTATCACATTTATCCCTCCCAGTTGAAAAATATTTAAATAAAATATAAATATATAAAAAATATAATATAACTTATGTATACTTACTTTTTTATAATAATAAAAATTAGTGTTTAATATAATTTTTAGTTTAATTAATAATGTGTTTTTACTTTTCGATAATATATAAAAAATAATAAATGAAAGATATATCTATTATGATTTATTCAGTTAGAAATAAATTTGGGCAAAATACCAACAGAATTAAGATGACCTATTACTTGCTGTGGGCAAATTACCTATAGGATTAGCAGCTTTAAATATTTTGTGTGCAAATTACCTCCGCCCGTTCTACCATCTAGCTATAATTAACCCCTCAGCTCGTTTAGGGAAACATAAAAACCCTAAACGCGGCAGTATTTAATATCTTTTTTTTACATAGCTTTTTTCACCTATGAGTAAAGTTGAAAGTAAATACTTGCTGATTAAACTATAGGACTAGTGTTTATTAATCTGTCAAGTAAATCTACATGTAACTTTACTCAGAGGTGAAAAGAACTGAAAATTTACTCGTTACTTCTAATAGTAAAATAAAAATAAATTACTACAAGGTACCTCAGAGCATGAAGTGTATAGTACTGCATCAGAGATCTGAACAAATAATTAAAAAAGCATTTAAAATACATACAAATGAAGAGGTTATAATACCTTATACACGAATTTCAGAATTAGAAATTCCACGGTGTATAACTGTATCAAAAAATAATACAGCTTTATGTACAGAATCAAAAATAGCAGTAGATTTAAATGAATCATTGGAAGCAGAATTGTTCGAGATACAATTCTATCTCCCAATGCCACAAAAATTAAATTTGATATATCTAAAGTTCGTACCTAACATATAAATTCAGAAGAACCCGAAATAATGTTAAAATTAATTAGAGAATATTCCTATATTTTTCATGTAGACGATAACAAATTAACATTAAAGGTGCCATATGGGAACGCGAGATCAGGACAGGAGAAAAATTTTGTTGAATTTCAAGTAAATTTCTAAAATGTTCTATGCTTAGATTTGTTTTATTCCATTTCATTACAATTTGTCTAGAATCTGATTTTAATTAGTAAATATCCAATATTTTGAAAACCAACTTTTATCGGAAATAAATTATTTTTTAAAAACTACCTTGCGGCATTTTTAAATTTAAGTTTTGTATAAACTGTTTGTACTGGGGGGGCTGTAACTCTACATCCCTTAGACAATCTGTAAATGGGTTGGATTAAAAAACATATTTATTACATTTCTAAATAGTATGATCGCCTTAATAAAACTAAGTGCCAAAAAATATAATCGTCTTACTTTCATATCTACTTACCGTGTCTGTTTAGCTGCTTTAGCGTTTTTAATAGTAATCAATTGTTGAGCAATTACAGACAATACTTCAATATCAATTCTGTTGAATTCGTCAAAACAACACCACGCGCCTGACTGGGCTAGACCGGAGAAGAACCTTCCCATCATCTTATAGTCCAATCCCTCAGAACAATTAAACACCACGCATTGTATGGCAAGAGCTTTGGATAAATCTTTGGTGGTTTCCGTTTTTCCTGTACCAGCGGGACCTGCAGGAGCTCCACCTAAACAAATAATATGTAATACACTTTATATAAGAATCCAAAATGATTCGTAGTTTCGTAAACAGTTAAATATACAGTAATTTTGTTGTCTTTTGGGAGTGAACTACAAATTCTTTTTTTTAAATTAAGCCTTAAAAAAATTCACGTACATCTAAGAATACAATTCTTGTTTTCAAGTGTCAATTTAGAGCCGTGCGTGATTAACACAGATATGATTCATTTGTCTGTTTTTGTCATTTTAGAAACATTTTTTTAGATCACTCTCTATAATACGGTATCTAACAATATCCCACGTGATCAAATTGTAATATCACCAGTTGGTGAAAATGATTAAATTAGATTAAATTAAATTAGATTAAATTAGATTAAATTAGATTAAATTAGATTAAATTAGATTAAATTAGATTAAATTAGATTAAATTAGATTAAATTAGATTAAATTAGATTAAATTAGATTAAATTAGATTAAATTAGATTAAATTAGATTAAATTAGATTAAATTAGATTAAATTAGATTAAATTAGATTAAATTAGATTAAATTAGATTAAATTAGATTAAATTAGATTAAATTAGATTAAATTAGATTAAATTAGATTAAATTAGATTAAATTAGATTAAATTAGATTAAATTAGATTAAATTAGATTAAATTAGATTAAATTAGATTAAATTAGATTAAATTAGATTAAATTAGATTAAATTAGATTAAATTAGATTAAATTAGATTAAATTAGATTAAATTAGATTAAATTAGATTAAATTAGATTAAATTAGATTAAATTAGATTAAATTAGATTAAATTAGATTAAATTAGATTAGATTAAATTAGAATAAATTATATTAAATTAGATTAAAAAAGGTACATAGGGACCTTTTCAGATCTATTATTGTGTGACTCCGTTATTGTATGTCGTTTAGCTTGGTCTTTTTTATTATCATTTTTAATATTTTTATAGGTTTTTATATATATTTTTGTTAAATTTGAAATAAAATATTATTCAAGCTGACTATGACTATTTGCATATAATTAATCTAAAAAATATTACCAAGATCCAACTGCAGAGCTCCCATTAAACATAGGTAACATCTATCTGTCAAAGGAGTAATAACTAATACTCCCGCAGCACCTAAATATTCATATCCATATAAATACAAAGCACTAGACATTCGAGCAAGGCAGTCATCGACGGTTTCATCCCAGTAATATCTCAGTGTCTTTAACCATTCGAAACTTTGGCTAAAAATAAAGAAAATGATGTTTAATAAATTATGTGTAGGTAAAAGTTGAATCTGAGCTGCTTTGACTGAGCCAGAAAGCACTTAATGACGGCCGAAAACCAACTTTGAAATTAAAATAAATGAATCTTGGTATATCAATTCTACATCTTTAAAGTATACTTTTAACCAAGCCACTTGGTTGCGCGTGAAGGACGCTGGTTACTTTTAAAGAATTGCTTTCAGAGGAAAACGTTTTATTCATATATAAAAGGTGACAATATGTATATCAAATTGACATTAATTAATAATTATTACATTCAACATATTTCTATAGAAACATGGTAACAGTGGCTTGTCCATCAACAAGCAAACTTAATAATGGTTATATTACTATGGGTAAATTTACAGATTGTGAGATTATGCTTCTGGTGGTTCTGTAGAGGTTATTTGTGACGTGATTTTAAAAGAAGGTTCTGTGGAAGGCAGTGATTCTAGCTGCTGTAATGAACCTTATTTTCATTACTATTTTATTACTCATATTAAATCATTTCAGGGTTTGCAACACCGAGATTTCCGATTTAATCTAAAATATATTTTATTTCCATAATTCTGAGGAACCCGGTATGCAAGCGTTGATGTGATATTTCGAACCGTGTATCGTCCCCTCTTCTAGTACAAGAGTCGCGCGCCGGACGGTCTGATAAGAGCATTCATGGTTCTGAGACCGCAGAAGAAAAATTTTGGCAATTCCGGCAATTCGATCGAGACCGCCGAATAATTTACTTGGGCTAGCTCTAGCTAACCGTCTCCGCGCGATAATTTTCTGATCGATTTTAATTTTGCTTTCGACTAATAATTGTAAATGTAATAGTAATTAAAATTCCGAATCTTCATAGTATTTCCATTAAAGGTAATTTAGTTTCAGAAATTTATTGTTTTGTTTGATTTCATGTTAAATTGTAAAAAAACGCCTCATCTATTGTGTTCGTTTTTTTTCTTCACACCGTTCGAAGTAAAAACGAATTTTGAAGCCAGTTTAAGATAAATATTTTCGAACCTGATATAATATTTTGTTTACGAAAATTATTTCTTTTCGAAATAATTTTATTACTTTGACACCTTAATATTTTTCAAATACGACTTTGATTTTGCTTTGCCTTGTAATAGGAAACCGAATTCAATTACCTAAAATTATTTTTAATTTTGTTTTGATCGTGATTTAACACGTAAACTGCCTGATAGTTTGATTTTTACCTTCTTTTCGTTTCTTCGGGCATATTGAGTAGAGTCTGCGCTATATTTCAAGTTTGGCTCGGCCTGGCTCCTAAACTCGTCTACACTCCTCAGATTCTCTCTCTAGGGCCTTTCCTTCCGACTTTTTGAACAGTATCTGAATTGTATGACGTTTTGGCATCACATCAAGATTTCAGCTCAAAGAACTAGACATTTAGCCGGCCCGGCCTCGCTCGTGGTCAAATACTGGTTAAGTCTGTTAATTGTTTTAGGGCCATCTTCCCTCTTTATAAATTTTATGATATTCCCCGACCGTATCTAATTAATATTCGATAAGTAAATGTTCCTTCTTATTACAAGCCAAGTAATTTTTGGACTTATACCGTGTGTCTTGTAACGAATTATGTTATTATTTCACCTTGGGCTCTTATAATCTAACAATTTCAAACATTGCCGTATCACCGACGACTTTAACGTTTTAAAGTACCCTTAACCGTCCGATTGAGAGTTCCAACTTCAACCGTTTCTTGTAGTGTTTTTGTTCAGGGATTCCAGAATACCGGGGGACGTACAAATATTAGAATCAATATTGTCTAGTTTTCGTAAGAAAATACATGTATTAAATGATCCTCTGGCTTATTATTATTATTAATACTAGTAATATTACACCTGTCAAGGGTCACATGCTTCCTACCTACCTATTTTTTAGTAGTGAACATTGTATAAGTAACGATTAAAGCCCGTTGCTTACACTTACGTTACCTGGCTATAATAACGTTGCCCCATGGAAATTTTATTTCTTCAGTGTAGCTACCTGAGTATTCTTTTGATACGACGACTTCAGAAGATAGTAGAGTAAACCACATTAAAATAATCTGGCGCTCGAGCAAACCCGTCCGAACGCCATAAGTGAGAATAGTTCCTCAATTCCAGAGTAACCCTCTCACACTGTTTGTTGTGATCGCGGTAGAGATTTATTTAGAGTTTCTGTGGTAAGAAGATTTTCATTACAAGATGATTATTGTGAGATTTGGATGCATTGAGAAGTTTGTGATTTGCATTGGGGAACATTATGGCCAGATTGCTTGCATTTGAAGCATATATGATTATCTCTTGTGATGAAAAATATATTACTGACTTCATCACAATCTATATCTATGTGCTCTGATATGATTATATTATCTAGTGGAGAAATATATAACTGACACCTAAAACTTAGTATATGACTGTACGCTGGGTCTGGGGCATTTATTCTTAGTGTAGTCATCGGAGAAGTTCATTTGGAATGGTTGCACTAACATTTGATAATAAAAGCCTTTCTGATGGAGTAATTAGCTCTCAGACTGGAACTGTTATGCCATTAATAGCTATTAAACCATAATCATTAACAAACTTATCTACAACGCTTTTGGAAAAAAAGATATATACATATTCGATTGTTAAAAATTCTTGAACAGTAAATAATATTTTTTGGGTTGATAATTGATTGAAGTGGAAAAAAATAATCTTAAATGGTAAATTCTTCTAATGAAGTAAATACGATTGGTTGGTAACATTGCTGAATTTGTAGACAACGCAGTAGAGTATGACTTATTATTGAAAGAAGGGTTTTGGTTTTTATTTAAATCGGTTACAGTTGCTTTATCGTTGATTGCTAATGTGCTATTGTTATCCATTATTTATTTTCTTTTTTAAAAAGTTTTGCTTCATTTGGACTGAGTGCGTCCCTGGCAGATGGCCAGAATATGTAAAAACCAACTAAAAATACCAGTTTTGATAACTGAAATGATTATAGTGTTCTTAAATTTAATATTTTATAGCGAAACTGATCTATTAGATTATTTAAAGATTAAATTATTACTCACGTACGATTCACAATAAATAAATTAACACTATTTTTAAAAAAATTGAACGATTTATACCACTATTATTTTTCAAACAACTAGGAACTGTTTACAAAGGTTATAGTAGACGGTACAAATAAATTTTACTATTTCATAATTAAATATCAGCAATAATAATATATCTATATATAATTCACAAAGTTACTGCCGACGTTCAGAAATTGCAAAAATAAAGTAATGCTTTTAATTCTCTTACAGCTAAACGATTGTGTACGTTGAGCTACGAGCAAATATGCTGGAAGCTAGTATCAAATAAATACTTTATGTCTGGCATCGCTGTACGATGAGAATCTGTCGGCTCGATTAATTATAACACCTTAATTTGCTGGTTATTATTAGCGACTTGTTCGGCAGATTATCACCATTATTATGACATTTAACTTTTCGAGAAATGGTTTGGTGAACAATTCTGTTATAGTAATGGATAATGCTCCTTACCACTCTCGCCAAACTATTGAAATTCCAAAAGCGAAAGCTAGAAAAATTTTTAGACAAAATGAGTGTATCATATCCACCTACAGTTTTAAGAAAAGATTTTCTTGCAATATTAAAAGGCTTAAATCTCAAACCTAGCTATGTTCAGCTTTCGTTCATATCGTAATACTTTTACCACCGTATTATCGTACATTAAATGCCATAGAATTAATTTGGAGTAATATCAAAAGGGCGGTCCACAAAAAAAATAATTCTGTGTTGTCTGAAACCGTTTTAGATGTTATCAGAGACGTTGTTGGTTACAAAAACCATAGACTAAATGTAAATTCTCGAAAAATACCATTATTAGCTGATAAATCAAGTCATTGCATTTTAACAAAATTTTAGTAGTTTTAGAAGTTTATTTTAATTTTGCTCAATGAATTAACGTTGTGGCTTATCATGTTTTATTTGTTATATAACAATATGTCGATTTCATGTTTCTTTACGAAACGTTCATTTGATCAGACTATAAAAATACAACAAACAATAAATCTTCGTAATAGGTATGTTCACTCATCAAATAGCATTAAATGTAAAATAGTAAAATGCGCACTTTTTGGGTATAATTTCATAATAGAACCATAAAGATTCAATTTCCTCCTTTAAGAATGATACCTCTACGGATATTTTCAATATACCAGCAAATGATGACGAGCTCGTAGTCATGTTCTGCCAAGATAACTACTATTTAGAGATAGCACGATTTTGGTGTTAGCTTCACAATAAACACAGTTTTATGAATGACTAATTGGAGATAATTGTAATAAACATCAGACTTATATACCGCGCAATCTCGGTCAAAACACAATATCCCCTATAGACGCATATATTTCTCATATTTATGCTTACCTGTTACTTATTTTAGTTGCCACAATTGCATGAATAGTATCTCGAGCATGTACATCAATGGTTATCAGAGCTATTACTACTTTTCTTACAACAAAAGGTATGTCCAACCTAACCAATGCTGCTAACTCATTAAGGTCCTATAAAAATAATATAAATTACAATACCTACATGGTATTCCTAGAATTCTAGGGTCTGCAAATTATATTCTAAAACCATCGACCTAATTGGGTGATAATTAAATAACTACAGGTTAGAAAAAAAGTATACGAGCCATATCTATTAATTATTGTAGACTGCAGTATGCTAATATTCATAAAACAGGAGAGTTAGTACGTGTATTGTTTTGGTATTTTATAAAGGATGCACCCTTTATATATAACGGTTATTTTAGTACCTGATACAGCTTGTTACTTGATGTGTTCGCTTAAATGTCACCAAGTGACTTAACAATTGACAGGCAGGTCTAACATCAACAGGTGTTCCCAACCTACGGGTGCTGCTAACCTTTGAAGGTTGGTTTACAAAAACCTGTTTATGTTACAGTAGGTATGTAGACGTTAGCGTAGTATACACAGTATAGAGATGGCCATGCATTCGCTTTGCCTATACGATATGGCTCGTTTATTTCTTAAATTTAATCATAAAACAATAACTGCCAGTGACATTCATATGAGATGAAACAAACCAGACCAATAAAAGTGATGGCTAGAAACCTATACCCTACCTGCAAGCCAGCAGATATAGCTGAAGAATTGCAGCACAGAGTGGATTAAATATCTTGGCTACAGTTAATATCCTAAGGAGAGAAACTAAAGAAGAAGAAAGAAGAAATTAAGCTATAAGAACTGTTATAAAAAAGCCATTGCCGCTATTCATGTTAACATTTGAAAACGGTGAAGACATTAAAAGGATTTACGAAATTAAGACATTACAAAACCTAATAATCCAAATTGAGCCAATGAGAAGCCCAAAATTGAAACCACAATGCAAACGGTGCCAAAAATGTGGGCATACTAAACACTTTTGTAATAGGCAACCCGTGTGTTTTAAATGTGCTAAAAGCCATCTAACAGGAAAGTGTGATGAGCCGGTAAGTATACCACCCAAATGCACAAATTACAATCAAGCAAATCCAGCAAGCTATAGAGTGGCAAAAGAGATACAATGTAGAAGAGACCAGGTAATCAAAACTAACCTCAATAGAAATAATACCCAAACTAGACGACCTATCATTAATAATGCACAAAGAATGGTAAATTTGACTTTGACATACTCAAACGTGACTAGTAATAATAGACCTAATTAAACTGAAAACGAATCTTCAACGAATCAAATAATGAACATGCTTGATGCAATTCTAGAGAGAATTACCAGATTAGAGAAGGTTACCTTCCCCCAAACGTCTAGACATCCTTAATGAAGCGTCAAGACTTAATCATTGTAACATGGAATGCCAATGTACTCCTTGACCATCGAGAAGAGCTACAGGTGTTCCCAATAGAACAATATATAGATATCTATCTAATATCAGAAACGCATTTAACAAAATAAAGCTATATACAATTTACAGGATACAAAGTCTATAGTACTATCCCAGCTAGCAAATAACGTTGCCAAGCCTTTCGGCGATGTTGTATTAAGGTAACGTAATAACATTACTGTACAACGTAAATGCAACGTTCATGAGAAGTTGTTGAGGGAAATCAGAACCTCGCAAAACTTCTATTTGTTATTTACCTAGTTAGTTAACCTACCGTAAACATTACAAATCTGAATTCAGAACGTTTAGTTTTATGTCAATTGTCACTTGTCAGTTTTTCTTGTCAATTGTCTTTTTTAATGGTTTATTTTTCGACATCCAGAATTTATTTTATAAATAATTATTATTTATACATTCGAATAGATTTGGTAAGAGTCCTCTATAAAATAGATAACTATTTTCTAAACCATTGTTTTTGTTTCAGATTACAATGCCTGATGTAAATTTATTATTTCATTCATTAAGTATCTTTAGCAGTCGATGCCGATGACACCAAAAAAAAAAATACAATAAAAACAAAGAATTGCAGATCAATCGTTGTAAACCAGAAGATAATCATTTAACCGAATGTCCGGCAACATTTTACACCAAATACTTATAAAAGGTAATTATACTTTATCGAACTAAAAATACATTTTAAAAATATTATTTTTTAGGTTTCCTTCGACATTCTAGGAATTTTAGAAGCAAAAGTAAATACTACAGAAGTGTAAAGAAGAATATAACACCTGAAGTTTTATAAAAAGTGAATAATCTATAGGTACATGATATGTCAGGTATATCAGAATTCAAGCAGTTCATTCTCTTCAACAGGCTAGATTGCCTGGAAATGCAACCATCAGTTCAAGTGAAAACCCAGCAGAAAAGTTGAGAGAAATCATAGATGATACTCTCGAGTATAATAGAATATCTTGCTAAAAAACACCAGTTTTTATAAAATCTACATATCGATGGCTAAATCAAATACTGCCACAACTAAAATACTATTATTTCGAGAAATTTCATTTTGAAATTTTGTAAGTATCTATTATCATTATTTTGTTTTTGACATACTCTTTATATTTTATTTAAAAGCTTCGATATTTTGCTGTTAAATAAAATGATTACGATTATAAAAGTGAGTTGTTGCATAGTTGTAAAAAATTTGGGTGTTTTTGAAGAAAATAACTCAAATTGAGGGCAGTTTTAGACACAGTTGTGGCTACATTTTAAATGATTTATCTTTAAGGATATTTTTGTTTGTGGTGGTATTTAAAGTAAAACCGTAATGATATTTTGCATCCATTGAACCAAAAATGTAATTGCTTTGTTTTTTGACTTGTGGCGGTTTTTGATTGAGCCTCGGATTGAGCCATCGATATATCTACCTTGGAAATCAAGCATAAAATTTGTAAAATTCAAACAAATTTCAATACACTAACATTGGTTGTTTTATTTAAAACAACAAAGTAAGGCATATTTTTTAATTTCTATATAATTTCCTTTAATTAATAATAGGTAAACAAGTTATCAATTTCTTTTTTATTCAATGTATTGAGAAGTAAAATCTTTTTATATAAAAATATAATTTATGCTCTTCTAATAAATTGTCATATTTAGGTTACATTATAGCACTTTATAAATATCTATGCAAAAAAGTTAAAAGGCTTGATTTAAAAAAGATATATCTCTGTGTCTTAGGTAAGAAATCAGCGAACTTAGCTATCCTCTAGTAATCTAATATAATAATATGTACCTAGTCATTGTTGTATTCGTTTATTATTTTTCACCAATCTAGCTTTATCATCGTTCACCATTTAAGGTTTTAGTGAACCTTTGCAATATTGGTACCTTATTATACTATTTAGCTAATTTTGTCCAATCGTTCAGTGCTTTCTAGGTAGCTTCTTCTATCCCACATGTGTACTTGTGTTTGTGATATAAGGTGTGTTCTTTTATTCAATAATTGTTCCATCAGTGATTGATGTAATTTATCTATTCTGCAATCGTTTTATATTTGAACTCTTATATTTTAGGTTAACTTAAATGATTGATTATCCTCACCATTCGTCTATCACATATCCATCGGCTTTTAAAGCCGATGGATGCCTTGGCTCATTGGTGAACTCACCGCTGGAAAAAAGAATGATTGACACATACAATCGTCTTTCCATCACTTAATTTACGAACGGTTTGCTGCAAGCGCTGGATACAGCACTGAATAAAAGAACACGCCTACACCTACCTCTACTTTTGTGCTATTGGTACTTGATTTCAAGAACATTTTAATAATAAATTTATATAAATATTTTGTTTTATTTGAAATTTTCATGTCTCGATTGAGATTTTACTATAGCCTCAATTTCAGCCTCTCTGTATTACATTACACAATGTGTGTCCACGGATGGACTTAATTATACTTGTAAAAATATTTATTTTAAATTAAAGAAAAAGTTATTTTTCATAATTTCTCAATGTGAATCGAATTTATTTAACAAGCAAGAAATTATGAAGAATTACTTTTTTAATTTAAAATAAATATTTTCACAAGTATAGTTAAGCCCATCCGTTGACACACTGTATAATGCTGTAGATCTAATTCACATTATAACATCAATAGAACGTTTCAGAGCAACTTTCGGGGTAAGTACCGTAAAAGTGCTAGTGTGATGTTTTTCGAACTTCACTTTGTAACTTCTGTGAGATGTGCTATAAAAGTCTTGCCGTTGCGGACATTCGGTAGTTGCAGGGAGATAAGGGTTACATTTACAGTACATTGCATGCGAGCTTAAAGAGCCTAAAATTGCAGCTTATTAACGTAGATGGGATGTTTTTGTGCTAGCTGGGATACATCCCTCGGATACCGCTAGAGGTGGAAGCACCGTAATAATAAAAGAAAATATTAACCATTATGACGAGTACAAAATAGGAACAGAAGAAATACAGGTAACAACAGTTAACATAAAAACGAATAAATACAGTTTGGCAATCGGAGCAGTATATATCCCACCTCGAAAAATGGGAGAAGTGATTTTAATGCCAAAATATCATTTGGAGCTCGAAATTAACAACCACTAAAGGTAGGGAATTGCATTCAGCTGCAAGTGAAATTCGGATGTGACTACCAGTCAACAGGAAAACCAATCTATTGGCCAACCGACAAAAATAAAATATCTGACTTACTGGACTTCTAAATCACTAGAAAAATACCCGGAAACTTTGACTTAGGCTTGAATCATTCTCCGGTAATAATGATACTGAGCGAAAATATAATCCAAAAAGAAATTAGACCCACATTGTGTAATAAAAATATAGACTGGGTAAGTTTTAAAACTGAATTAAGTAATAGAATTAAACTAAATGCACTACTAAGAACAAAAGAACAACTATAGTACGAGGTGGAAAAACTTGTCATTGACATACAGCAATCGTTATGGAACAATACACCAGAAATTACAAGAAATAAAAGAACTAATAAATAAGAAGAGAACGGCAAGAAAAAAATGGCAAAACACCAAATTTCCTGAAGCTAAAGTAGTTTTCAATAGACTAACACAACAAGTAAAACGAGAAATAATCACTAATAAAAATGAATCAATAGACACATATCTCTACCTCTTCGCCCAGATTCGCTAATGCTTTGAGATGTTTAAATTCGTAAAATGATTTATTTTGAATATATTAAATTTAAAAAAAATAAAAGAGGTATGTGCTTCTTTAATCATTTTTTTTACTACTATAAGTGTCTCTAAGTAATGCTAGCGTATCTTTATAATTTTCATCAATAACTTCTATGTTTTCAATGGCCTCAAGGGCTTCACCCCTTAACGCGCCTGTTAAATAGTGAATTTTTTGATTGACGAACGATAAAAATACTGATTACTCTCTATGGAAAGCGACTAGGAAACTTAATGGTTCAATAATCCTCATGGCACCAATAAAAAAGATAACGGGTAAACATTTAATCATTTTTTTGTAAACATAAACACTTTTTATACTTTCATATTTGTAATAATGCATATAATTATGTAAATTTTTAAAATGCATGTTTTACTTGCAACCGTTTTAATTATTTTTTAATAATTGGTGATATCCCGTAAATAAACAACTTTACCTTAAATTTTTTTATAATTTACCATGATTATCATTATTATCAATTATTGTTTATCTCAAACACATTCATTTACTCAAAACTTAAAAATACTTACTTGTATAGTTTTTTGCTCATATGCGTCCATTTTTTTAATCTTTACATTATTGCTACCAGGCCCATCAAAAATGGCGTGCGCGCCTTTGGCCCACATTATCTGAGACGTTGTAAGCACAATCTGGCTGGCGTGGCAGGTTACCCAATGCGGTCTGGGAACTTCCTGATAATGAGCCAGAGATGTCTTCATGCATCTCTTCAAGGACACGCGCATATTTTCTTCCACTTTTCCTAACCAGTCTTCAACATTACCACGAGCCTAAAAAAAAGTTTGTATACTTTAAAAACAGTACAGGTGCAAAAAGTTAAAATATTTTAATATGTCCGCCCTCGAGTGTCTCCATGTTTCCCATTATATAGCCACAGCACAGTTTATAGCTAAATAATCAGGGGGCGTACCGCCTAACTTTGTGGAAATAGAGTAGAGCAAGAGATAGAAATAGAAAGGAAATTTCTTTCTATCGATGAAATGCACCGCCGATAGACTTCTCTACGATCGATCGGAAACGTTCGGTTTTCTCTATGCTTTTATACTAACCTTTCAAAATAAACTAGAAACATTAGGTAAATTTAGGGATATTCGAGATTTCACTAAAATATTAATTTAAAACTTGAAAAGCGAGTTATTTGTCATTTCTAATTTGTGGTTATGTTTATGTATTTAATAATTTTACTAATTTTGTGAAAATGATACCAGCGTTTTATAATGAAATTTATGATGCGGAACAGGAAGAGCGGAGAGAAGAACTTGCCAGAGAAAGACGAACACTAAGAAATGAAAGTAATCCATTCGAATTGCCAGATGAAGAGTTTAGGAAAATGCATAGACCAAAAGAATTAGCTCAAAATTTAATTGCTGAATTTGAGCCGCATATGAACCACGGGCAAAGAAATACAAGATTACCAATTGACCTAAGAGTTCTTGCTGCTCTGAGATTTTTTGCTCATGGTTCTTACCAAAAATGCATTGAAGCAAACCAAAATGTTTATGTAGCCCAGCAGACAATGAGCGACATTATCAGAGAAGCATGCAATGCCATTGAAGACATTGCCCATAGGTATATAAAATTCCCTACAAATGCGGAAGACATAGGGATAAAAAAACAAGCTTTTTGGAATGCATTCAATTTTCCCGGAATTATTGGCTGCGTAGATGGCACACATGTTGCAATAGTGAAACCAAATGAAGATGAACATTTATATTTAAACAGAAAAGGGTATCATTCGAAGAATGTGCAAATAATTTGTGATGCAGATTTATTTAGTTATTTTAAGCCTAAATGCAAATTTTGGTGGTGCAACACACGACTCTTTCATTTGGCGAAATAGTGCAGCTAAAAATTTTTTGGAAGAAAATTATCAGAATGGTCATCACAACACATGGTTGTTGGGCGATAGTGGATATCCTCAGCAACCATGGCTGATGACTCCGATAAGAAATGCACCAAGAAATTCGCCAGAAAGCCGCAACAATGGTGCTTTAGTTTCCGCTCTAAGTAAATAAATAAACAAATCAATACTCAACAAAATATATTTATACATAAATAAAAAAACATTCTAATGAACACAAATGAAAAAATAATTCTAAAACTAATGAAAACAAAAAAAGAACACTGATGAACAGAAAAAAAATTCTTAAAACGAATGAAAACAAATAAATCACAGATTCTTTTCAATAATGTGATTAACAAATCACTTAAAATCATCTTTAATTTCAACAATCGCAGAGGACATCACCCCTACTTTATTGTCAATTTGTTTTAAAATTTCTAATTGTTCCGCATGCATCCTATTTGGGTACATTTAAATTTTTTCCGGTGAATCATCTCCTCTACACCCGTTTTTCTTTTTGTTGCGGTAGAGGAGGATGATGTTGATGCAATTTGTGCCAGAAATGGTGGTGAAGGTGGCACTTCCATAGCTTTATCCATTTTCCTATTTTCTTTTCCCGTTTTCTGTAGAATAAAAAATATTTAGTTCAAATGTTTAACAAATATAAGTATATTTTGTACTTACAAATCCTAACTCGGTGTTACCGTCACCTGACACCGACCTCCAGCCATATATATTCATTAGCCGCTCTTCGATGTCTGTTAATGGCGGAGCTAAAGATGGCCCACCACCAGTTTTTTGGGATTCGCTCCGAAAAGTGGCAGCCTTACTTTTCACTTTCGACTTCCATCTGCCTATTGCCTAAAAATAATGAATAAAAAAAATTATGTTATACTTTTCTGCGTGTGAAATATTAATTTAAACAATTTGGATAATTTAGATACTTTTGAGTGCATTACATAATAAACTTCAGTGAAAGCCTAGTAAAATATTGAAAGAATTTAAATTTTTATTACCTGTTGCCATTTGGCTACTGACTTCATGCCATAGCCAGTGCTGTTCAGTTGGGAAGTTAATGTTTCCCACAAATCTCTCAATTCCGCATTATCCTCGGCTTGGTTTGCAAATGTTCGTTTTAGCAATTGAGGGTAGGTTTCAAAAAAAATTCACTACTATAGCCTAATGCTTTTGAGTAGCTTAGTATCCCGCTCCCAAATATCTATAATAGTATAACTTTATTAATGCCTAATTCAGAAATAACTTTAATAACTTACCCATGACAATAAAATATAGGTATATTTTTAAAATAAATTCAAAATACACCAACACATACAACTGACACAACAACAAACCTGAAATTTGAGGTTAAAAAGTACTTAGAAAGATCACTTTGCGTCTTTCTATTTCCTGACATTCGGGTTTGCATTCGGGGTTACCGACTCAGTACGATGATGCTTAGGCGGTGCGATTCATAATAGAGATAGAGAAATAGAAAGAAAATTTCTTTCTATTACGTTAGTCGGTACGGTGGCAGTTCGCACATTCTGCTTCGGCACTTTTGATGTCAATGTTCTAGTTTATACATTGCGCAACTCGGATTTGTATCCCTGGAACATACAGAATCAAATCATAATAGTCCAAGAGTCCACAGCAATTGTCACTGTCATGTTTTATGTGATTTTCTGAAAATAATAGAATTTTTTTTAAACACTTTGCACAACATAGAGATTGGCAGAGGTGCAATTTGGTAACTGTTGTTACATGCCTTTCGAGCATATTTCATTTCGTTATCAGATGACGGTCGAAATTTGCAGTGAACTCTCTTACTATAACCAATACAATATATGACAACCGCCTATATTCAAACTGCAGCCTTCTGCGCATCCTAAATTTGTATCCCTGGAGTGGATGTTATTTTGGAACATCAAATTGTTCCGAGTGAGCTAACTGATTCTTTAGTTATAAACTGTGGCCACAGCAATCAACTCAAGTCTTACTTTTTATGATTCGAAGATATATCAAACATTTATTTAGTTTATGTCAATTTGATAAGTAGAGTACGATTCAACTAAGAAAAAGCCACACACATCATACCTGACAAAGGCCGCAATAATTCGCCTCTCTCTCAGGTCCATCCCATTTAAGCGTCAGTGGCGTTTTGGAGATTTTTTTTTCTAATATAGAGATACAATTGCTTAATAATTTGGCAACGCTGTACGACTGCCGCATGGTCCAGAATATAATTCGAACAGAAGCTATCGCGTAAACATGGAACCCTTATTATTGTGAGCCAAACTTCGGCGTTGCCAAGCTTTTACTTTCGAACAAAAATACGGATTCATCGGAAGAAAGTGAAGACAGTGAGAGTATTATACTCTGTTTTTAAACTAGGAGGAGCGAATTGAAAAGACGCATTTACACAGGGAAAAGTAACTAGATTTGTTACTAAGAGCGAGTTTAGAAATATAGTCGTGTTCAAAATTTATGATATAATTATCTTTATCGGCCTTAGTCGGTGAACGGCCAATGAGCGGTTAAGAAACGAATAAATGTCATAAAAGTAATTTTTTAATTGGTCCCAGACAACGGCCGCAAATTTCACATTATTGTGATCTGAAATGTGTGTCTAAAACGAAATGTCACTGTCAAATTAAAGTCAATATGGTTGTTGATTGATGTCACAAATACTTTTTTCTTGCTTTTGAAATCGACTTTTTGAGAATAACTATGATCTTTTTAAAATGGATAATAAATATTTAAGAAAATTGTTAATGGAATATCCAGATGTAGCCAGGTTAGTATAAAATATAAAGATCTGTTTACATTTTTAAGGATATATTTGTTATAGGTATAAAAAGTAAAAGTTTATCAGTGAATGACAAGTGGATCACACAGTAACTGGTATCTCTTCTATGAGTAATGTGGATATTATGGCTTATTTAGTGTTAACTCATGGTTAATGCGCTAGAGGGCAAATAAAGGCATTAAAAAGTTTACAGGCCTATGAGTCAGAATTTGTTTTAAAAACTGGAACCAACATTTTCATAACACTACATGTCAACATATATTTTTTAAAGAGAACTATTCATACATACCTATGTATTAATTTTAAGTATTTTTAAAATATTTTTTGTGAAAATAATGTTAACTCATTGTGCCAAATTAAGATTATCCCTAAAGTAGTAGATGGTGTTTTAAATGTTATAACAATTTTGTAAATAGTTTTATTCTATATAAATAAAATTTACTTGAATATTTAGTCACATTTTAATCATTTTTGTTAGAAATTCATCAATTTTTAGTTTTAAAAAATCAGTAATAAAATTATTTTTTTCTAAAATACTTTGGAATTCATCTCTTCATGGTAATATCCCATCTTTTTACCTTCAAAAACCAATAATGCATTTTCTACAAAACCTTCAGAATCAGCATGTAAAATAATAAGGTGTCTTCCCTTTCTTGTAAGGCTATTCAGGAATTGCTACCTTTAATAGTACTCAGTGTAGAAGGATCCATAATTGTAGATTTTCAATACAATTGCTTACTGAAAAACTATTATTTACGAAATAAAGTAAAAAAAACTAAGTAATGGATGAGATATCAAATTATAAAATGTCAGAACTGTCAACAATATCAATTATTAGCTGATGTTCATGCTAAAAAGTAATGTGTGAAACTGACTGTAATTCTGACCAATCAGAAGGCTACAGAATTGCCAACTTAAATTCAAATCGCTCCTCTTAGTTTAAAAACAGAGTATAATAGTTCATTAACGGACGAACTAGGATGTACTCCTCTAGTTTCACTTTTTGCACTAGTTGCATAAATAACTATTATTTTAATTGTAATAAAAATCTTAAATTACAAAATTGTGTTGCTATTTTTATTTACTTCCCACTGAATTTTTTGCAAGTCTAAAGTCGAAAAATATATGTAATGCTATTTTAGTTTAGTTATTTAGGTAATATACAAATGTTTAAATCATTAAAATTTAACTTTTTAATCCAATAAATGTTTTTTGTTGGGAAACTGCTTTAATTCTTATTTAAATAAGAGCCTACGCCACTGGTATATCAATCTGAAGCAACGGAGAAGGAATATTTTAAAGTGAGGCAGACAATGACTAGTTGATGACGCCCGTGGCTTTTTCTAAGTTGAATCGTACTCTATGTATTTTATTATATTGATGGAGGCTGTGGTTATGTGATACTTGTTACAAGAATATGTCCTAGTTGAGAAAATCTCCAAAGATATAGAACCTATCTATCATTTCTAATATTGGGCAGGTAGGTACATAAGAAGTGCAAACTGTACATTCGATTTCTGCGTTACAAAGTTGACAGTCCTATCCCTCTCATCAAACCCTAAAGAATGCGCAGATTGTTCATATGTTAGTTCTGGATCTAAGCTGGTATGTTCATTAAAGGATATAAATGCAATTGAATAAGTCAGCCCTGTGATATTTTCTAGTACATGAGTGCCTTGTCCTTTATCTAGTTTGAGACGATTCCTTCGACCAAGGAATAGTTATGGATATCTTTAATGATTATCTTGAGATTATCAATAATTAAGCTACGAGTCTATCAAAATATTTATGGCAAAAGGTACAGATGCTATAAAAACTATCAAAAACAGTCATATTCTTCAAGCTTTGTTTAGTAAAATCAGCAAAGAAAAGAAAATCAATGTTTCTCTGAAACTGGCTGTAAGAATGCGATGGGGAAGTCATTTGTTCCGCCTACAGAGCCTTCGCCTAAAAAAAAATTGTTCTACAAATACTAGTGATAAGTGACGAAGTATCTGTAAAACTATCAAAATAATTAAAAACTTTATTAATTGACGACTCTATATTTTGGGTACAAGTTGACAAAATGATAAATATTTTGAGGCCAATTGTTGATCTTATAACAAAGCTCGAATCCAATAAACCTCTGATTCATGACATGTATTCTCAGCTGAACAATCTAGAAAAAGTTTTGAGTTGCTACATCAGTCTCCACTGAAAAAAGTGGATAGGAACAATACATGTAGCTGCAACCATGTTGGGTCCATCTTACCAAGGTCATCAATTGACTGCAGGAGACATAATGGATGCTGTGGAATTTATAATTGACACAGCTACAAAAATGGGATTGGGACTAATAATCGTCGAAATTAAGGGTCTTCTAAGGAAGTCCTATGGTTAAAAAGGTTCATCTAGGAAGGAATGGAAGTTACCAAACCTCTTACTTGGTGGAGAGATATCCATGGTACAAATATACTAGCAGATGTTACAATTAGGATTCTGAGTGCACCTGTAACTTCTGCTGCTACTGAACGATCTTTTAACACGTTCAGCTGGATCCATAGTAAAAAAAAGAAATCGATTGAATAGAGAAAAAACTGCCAAAATTACTTACTTAGATTACAATTGGGACATGTTCGACCAGTCTGATTCAGACAATTCAGATATTGTGAAATAGATGTTTTAATTACAGTAAATATTTTTCATACTAATTGCTTAAATTTAATAGATATCAAGAAATTTCCCAGGAATTTTCCCGCAAAAATAAATACCTGGGTATTTTACATCACTATACGCATAAAATAAAAACTAAAATAAAAGTATCGACTAGAAATCTGCGAAATAAAATTTCCCACAACAGATAAAGTATGAAAAAGTTAAACCTTATTTACTTATTAACCAGTATAACAACAATAATTTATTGTAAAATACGCATACAAGAAATACAACTCTTACTTTAAGGCCTTTTCCGAAGACTACTCTCTCTCCTTCTGGACTGATCATTCCAACAATATCAGTGGTCAAAATAGGTTCTACCGGTTGCGCATGCTTCTTTTTACTTGTTTCTTCTTCCTCTGGCATTTTAACGCCGAACTCCAACTTGGAAATGGCGTCGAAGCACTTTCTCAAATGAGGTTGCACCGCATGGGGATTTCTAGTCTGCGCTAGAATATCCAAAAGTTCATCGTTGGATAAGAAATAGAATCTGGGAAAAGCCACACGCTTGATTTCTAAGTAGGATTCTAGACATTTCATAATTTGTTCTAAAAGCATGTTGTTTCTTTGTAACGCTTCTAGGAGTCCTGGAAAGAGACCTGAATCCATTGCTAGCGGCATCTAAAAATTAGAATTGCTAAATAAGTCGGAAAGTTAACTTATTTTACATATTTGTATCCCTTTCATAGTATTTTACGTTACAAGTACGGTAGGTAACTTATTAGATAACGAATTGTTTTACGGACAAGGCGTTGTAGGAGCCGAGTCAGGAATATAAACGAGTACTGTAATAACACCTAACGAATGTGTATCGTATATTTTATTTCATTCTGTCCTTATAATCAGTTATAAAAGGAATAAATAGATACGAACTACCTAAATAGTACCAATAGGTATCAACAAATATAGGTCCAAAATAAAAATTACCAATTTTAGTTAAGCAAAATATTTTTAAAAATGTAAATAATATTATATTATACACAAGTGAGCTATTATTTACCGAGCACTTTTATACACAGTACTCTGTGAAGAGTATTATAGGTTTATTTTATCAGTCTGTTTGATGTCTGGTTCGATGTCACGTTTTTTGTCTGCACGATAAGTTAAATACGAAATATGATATCAACTTGAAAATGAAAATCTGATTAAAAATCTGATGTGTCCAACACATGACTTTCCTATCTAGTTATTACAGGCTTTTTCCGGTTATTTTGTACAACCTATTGCAGCATCTCTATAAATGTTTAGAGGATAAACTAAATATATACATTGTCCACATACATCTACCGCGAAACATTTTTCTATAGATATTCATTGAAAATGAAAATACTGAAAAATTTAAATTTAGCACTTTTCCTACAATTTTTCCATTACGGTCCATTTTAAAAAAATCATGTATAAACAAATATTATAGAGATCGATATCGCAAACAACTTTTATTTCAACAATTTTCATAAAAATCAGAATTTTGCACATTTTGTCAAATTTTTCGAATACGGACCATTTCAGGAAATTTTGACAAAACACAAAAATTATAGATAATAATATTTGAAGTAACTTTTAATTGAACAATTTTCTTCTCCAAACATAAATAACAGATATATTCCATAAAATATAAAAACGGCCTTCTATAAAGTACCCCCCCAGATGTTCTGACTTTGTCCAAAATCTAATCATTTCACGTCAGGCCGAAATAAACCGTAAGTATAAAATTTAATGTTTTTTTCTTTATCCGTTTTTGAGTTTTCTTCAAAATTCGAAATTTACACATTTTCTCAAATATCTCGAATACGGTCCATTTTAAAGAAATTATGTATGGAATAAAAATTATAGAGAATTATATTACAAACAACTTTTATTTGAACAATTTTTATAAAAAATTATTTTTTTTTACATTTTCTCAAATTTCTCGAATACGGACCATTTTAGGAAAATTTTGCATAAAACAAAAATTATAGATAATTATATTAGAAGTAACTTTTATTTGAAGAATTTTCTTCTCCAAACGTAAATAACAGATATATTCCATAAAATATAAAAATGACCACCTATAAAGTACCCCCCAGATGTTCCGACTCTGTCCAAAATCTAATCAGCTCATTGGACGCTGAAACAAAGCTTAAGTTTAAAATTTGGTGTTTTTTTGTGTATCGGTTCATGAGTTATGCGTTATACAGACACACACACAGACACACACACACACACACACACACACACACACACACACACACACACACACACACACACACACACACACACACACACACAGACAGATAGACATCATCGCGAAAATAGTCAAAACGGATTCAGAGGACCTCAAAACGTAAAAATCCGTCGAAAACTCGAGGTCGAAAAAAATCATGATTTTTATACTTTCCTTATATCTGTATACAGATAGGAAAGTAAAAATCTGATGTGTCCAACACATGACTTTCCTATCTAGTTATTATAGGCATTTGCCGGTTATTTTGTAGAACCTATTGCAGCATCTCTATAAATATTTAGAGGATAAACTAAATATATACATTTTACACATACATCTACCTCGAAACATTTTTCTATAGATATTCATTGAAAACGAAAATACAGAAAAATTTAAATTTAGCACTTTTCCATTACGGTCCATTTTAGAAAAATCATGTATAAACAAAAATTATAGAAATCGATATCGCAAACAACTTTTAGTTCAACAATTTTCATAAAAATCAGAATTTTGCACATTTTGTCAAATTTCTCGAATACGGACCATTTCAGGAAATTTTGACATAAAGCAAAAATTATAGATAATAATATTAGAAGTAACTTTTATTTGAACAATTTTCTTCTCCAAACATAAATAACAGATATATTCCATAAAATATAAAAACGGCCTCCCATAAAGTACCCCCCCAGATGTTCCGACTTTGTCCAAAATCTAATCATTTCACGTCAGGCCGAAATAAACCTTAAGTTTAAAATTTAATGTTTTTTCCTTTATCCGTTTTTGAGTTTTCTTCAAATTTCGAAATTTACACATTTTCTCAAATATCTCGAATACGGTCCATTTTAGAGAAATTATGTATAGGACAAAAATTATAGAGAATTATATTATAAACAACTTTTATTTGAACAATTTTTATAAAAAATTATGTTTTTTACATTTTGTCAAATTTCTCGAATACGGACCATTTTAGGAAAATTTTGCATAACACAAAAATTATAGATAATTATATTAGAAGTAACTTTTATTTGAAGAATTTTCTTCTTCAAACGTAAATAACAGATATATTCCATAAAATATAAAAATGACCACCTATAAAGTACCCCCCCAGATGTTCCGACACTGCCCAAAATATAATCAGCTCATTGGACGCTGAAACAAAGCTTAAGTTTAAAATTTGGTGTTTTTCTGTGTATCGGTTCATGAGTTATGCGTTATACAGACACACACACACACACACACACACACACACACACACACACACACACACACACACACACACACACACACACACACACACACACACACACACACACACACACACACACACACACACACACACACACACACACACACACACACACACACACACACACACACACACACACACACACACACACACACACACACACACACACACACACACACACACACACACACACACACACACACACACACACACACACACACACACACACACACACACACACACACACACACACACACACACACACACACACACACACACACACACACACACACACACACACACACACACACACACACACACACACACACACACACACACACACACACACACACACACACACACACACACACACACACACACACACACACACACACACACACACACACACACACACACACACACACACACACACACACACACACACACACACACACACACACACACACACACACACACACACACACACACACACACACACACACACACACACACACACACACACACACACACACACACACACACACACACACACACACACACACACACACACACACACACACACACACACACACACACACACACACACACACACACACACACACACACACACACACACACACACACACACACACACACACACACACACACACACACACACACACACACACACACACACACACACACACACACACACACACACACACACACACACACACACACACACACACACACACACACACACACACACACACACACACACACACACACACACACACACACACACACACACACACACACACACACACACACACACACACACACACACACACACACACACACACACACACACACACACACACACACACACACACACACACACACACACACACACACACACACACACACACACACACACACACACACACACACACACACACACACACACACACACACACACACACACACACACACACACACACACACACACACACACACACACACACACACACACACACACACACAGACATCATCGCGAAAATAGTCAAAACGGATTCAGGGGACCTCAAAACGTAAAAATCCGTCGAAAACTCGAAGTCGAAAAAAATCATGATTCCTATACTTTCCTTATATCTGTATACAGATAGGAAAGTAAAAATGGAGAGTGTAAGGGGGGTTGAAATAAAAAAATCTGATGTGTCCAACACATGACTTTCCTATCTAGTTATTACAGGCTTTTTCCGGTTATTTTGTACAACCTATTGCAGCACCTCTATAAATGTTTAAAGGATAAACTAAATATATACATTTTCCACATACATCTACCTCGAAACATTTTTCTATAAATATTTATTGAAAACGAAAATACTGAAAAATTTAAATTTAGCACTTTTCCTACAATTTTTCCATTACGGTCCATTTTACAAAAATCATGAATAAACAAAAATTATAGAGATCGATATCGCAAATAACTTTTAGTTCAACAATTTTCATAAAAATTAGAATTTTGCACATTTTGTCAAATTTCTCGAATACGGACCATTTCAGGAAATTTTTACATAAAACAAAAATTATATATTATTAGAAGTAACTTTTATTTAAACAATTTTTTTCTCCAAACATAAATAACAGATATATTCCATAAAATATAAAAACGGCCTCCCATAAAGTACCCCCCAGATGTTCCGACTTTGTCCAAAATCTAATCATTTTACGTCAGGCGGAAATAAAACTTAAGTTTAAAATTTAATGTTTTTTTCTGTATCCGTTTTTGAGTTTTCTTCAAATTTAGAAATTTACACATTTTCTCAAATATCTCGAATAGGGTCCATTTTAGAAAAATTATGCATGGGATAAAAATTATAGAGAATTATATTACAAACAACTTTTGTTTAAACAATTTTTATAAAAAAATATTTTTTTTTTTACATTTTGTCAAATTTCTCGAATACGGACCATTTTAGGAAAATTTTGTAAGAAACAAAAATTATAGATAATATAAGAAGTAACTTTTATTTAAAGAATTTTCTTCCCTAAACATAAATAACATATATTCCATAAAATATAAAAATGACCACCTATAAAGTACCCCCAGATGTTCCGACTCTGCCCAAAATCTAATCAGCTCATTGGACGCTGGAACAAAGCTAAAGTTTAAAATTTGGTGTTTTTATGTTTATCGGTTCATGAGTTATGCGACACACAGACACACACACTGAAAGGTACCAATATTAACCAAACTGCACTCCATTCTTAGTCCGGCCGTATAATTAAATAGTAAATATAAAAATGTGTATATGGATTGTACTTTTAATTGTGGAGCCGACTGTCCGTCTGGCTTGAGCGCGAAGTGCAGTGAGAGGGGTAGACAATAGATCACCTGATGATCGGGAGATGCATTTTTTTGGCGGTCAGTGGCAGGCTAGGGGATCTTTAATAGGGAAATGCTTACTCGTGTTGTAGTACTGTGCACCACCCATAGATGGCGCTACTTTACACAAAGTTTGCTCGTTGCATTCGTCGAGCAGATTCAGAGTGTATTCAGAGCAGGTTCAGAGTAACGCAAGTGTACGCAAGTTGTTATTTAAAACTTTCAACAGCTACAGCTATTAGAAAAAAAACGCTATTAATGGCAATAATGGTAATGGTTGATTTGTTTTATTAGGTTAGTTTTTCGAAGAGAATTTTTAAAGCTTTAAACATATAATTATGGTGCGAATTCGTCCTTGTGCTGATCCAGATTGTCAGGATAAAGTTAGTCGCAGGTAAGGAATACATTTACAATTTTATTTCTTTACAAGTAAAAACTTCTTTTTGTATTTTATTGTTCAATACTTTGCCAAATTTTAAGAGCATATATTATTACTTAAAAGTACCCAATTTGTGAAATAAATTTCCAAAATAATGCGGGTAACCTAATGTTTTCTAGGAAAAATTTAAAATCTTAACCTAACTTTTATCATTTTCTATACAATTTCAGATAAAATATGTGAATATTAAGAAGATTGAAATAAATAGTGTTATTAGTATTTTTTTAGAATTATATAATATGTAATGGATACTTTATATTCGATACCTATATACAATTTTATTCCGAATTCAAAATGAGATACTTTTCAAACATACCAATAATTGTATATTTTATATTGTGCGACTCTTATTATTTTTTGCTCCATATACTGTGACCTACCTCACCTAGGTATCTTCACAATTTATTGATTCCAATTAATAAAAGTTGCATTCTTAATAAATTCAAATTCCTTCATTTTATTGAAAAATCTTCTACGATATATTTTTAAGAAATGCCGATTCATTCTCACTAGCTAATAAATTAATAGCTCAGCTGAATTGACTCAAAACAAAAATAATAAAATTGAACTTTATATTTTTTACATGAAAACGAATCAGCAAACACTGCAATAGGAAGTACACCCAACAGCAGCCAGAGCCAACTTTCTCCAGGAACTTTCGTTACAACTTCTAGTGGATACAACCATGGGTGAACTTCGTAATAGTTTTATATTCATATTTCTTTATTATTGTGTACTGTAATAAGAATTCGTGTAATTTTAATTCTAGTAATAAAAAATATATGGTTATAATCGTGTTTTACTTCATAATAAGATGTATTTTTTGTTCCACAAATCCAAAATTATAATTTTTCGTTTTCTTTTTAACTTAAAATATTTCAAATTTTATCTATCACAGAACATAACCCAATGGATTATATCCATCTAAGTATGTTGAGTGAAGAATAAAATGTTTGAATCATTTTAAGTAAAAAAGAACGAAAAATTATAATTTTGAAAACTTAGTAGTGGTTTATTAGAAAGGCCGAGTTTGAAAAACCCGCGCTCATTGACCCCTACCGCCATCTATATAATAAATCTTGAACAAATTTTCAATTATTAGTTATCTTCTTTTTTTTCAACTCAACTATTTGCAACCGCTACGGATGGCGCTGAAAGATGAGTAAAATTTTTCACTGTTGAGTGGCCCATCTTTAAAGGGTATGGTCTGTGGTCAGTGGCCGTTGAACTGTGACACAGGGAAGAGAAGTCACACATAGTTCCGGTTTAACATAATATGTATTTTTAGTATTCGGATTTTTAATACAATTTTCTGTTGACAAGTATTAGGTCAAGGACCTAAATAATAAAATTGTTTTTGGTGTTGTGTTCGACAATAATATTAGTTAATAAACCTTAACGTTTTATTTCTTTTGTTTGATTGGGTAACCTTCTTTGGCTTCTACGAACCACCCTGAAGAATCAGCATATCTCGGCGCTTTACAACACATACACAGACACACAGACATCATCGCGAAAATAGTCAAAACGGATTCAGGGGACCTCAAAACGTAAAAATCCGTCGAAAACTCGAGGTCGAAAAAATCATGATTCCTATACTTTCCTTATGTCTGTGTATACAGATAGGAAAGTAAAAATGAAAACATTTTAATTTCAAAAAATCTGATGTGTCCAACACATGACTTTCCTATCTAGTTATTATAGGCTTTTTCCGGTTATTTTGTACAACCTATTGCAGCACCTCTATAAATGTTTAAAGGATAAACTAAATATATATATTTTCTACATACATTTAACTCGAAACATTTTTCTCTAGATAACGAAAATACTGAAAAATTTAAATTAATTTTCCTAAAAATTTGAATTTTATTACATTTTGTCAAATTTCTCGAATACGGACCATTTAAAAAAAAATCTGATGTGTCCAACACATGACTTTCCTATCTAGTTATTACAGGCTTTTTCCGGTTATTTTGTACAACCTATTGCAGCATCTCTATAAATGTTTAGAGGATAAACTAAATATATACATTGTCCACATACATCTACCGCGAAACGTTTTTCTATAGATATTCATTGAAAATGAAAATACTGAAAAATTTAAATTTAGCACTTTTCCTACAATTTTTCCATTACGGTCCATTTTAAAAAAATCATGTATGAACAAATATTATAGAGATCGATATCGCAAACAACTTTTATTTCAACAATTTTCATAAAAATCAGAATTTTGCACATTTTGTCAAATTTTTCGAATACGGACCATTTCAGGAAATTTTTACATAAAGCAAAAATTATAGATAATAATATTAGAAGTAACTTTTATTTGAACAATTTTTTTCTCCAAACATAAATAACAGATATATTCCATAAAATATAAAAACGGCCTCCCATAAAGTACCCCCCCAGATGTTCCGACTTTGTCCAAAATCTAATCATTTCACGTCAGGCCGAAATAAAACTTAAGTTTAAAATTTAATGTTTTTTTCTTTATCCGTTTTTGAGTTTTCTTCAAATTTCGAAATTTACACATTTTCTCAAATATCTCGAATACGGTCCATTTTAGAGAAATTATCTATAGAATAAAAATTATAGAGAATTATATTACAAACAACTTTTGTTTGAACAATTTTTATAAAAAAAAATATTTTTTTACATTTTGTCAAATTTCGCGAATACGGACCATTTTAGGAAAATTTTGTATATAACAAAAATTATAGATAATAAAATAAGAAGTAACTTTCATTTGAAGAATTTTCTTCCCCAAACGTAAATAACAGATATATTACATAAAATATAAAAATGACCACCCATAAAGTACCCCCCCAGATGTTCCGACTCTGCCCAAAATCTAATCAGCTCATTAGACGCTGGAACAAAGCTTAAGTTTGAAATTTGGTGTTTTTCCGTGTATCGGTTCATGAGTTATGCGTTATACAGACACACACACACACACAGACACACACACACACATCATCGCGAAAATAGTCAAAACGGATTCAGGGGACCTCAAAACGTAAAAATCCGTCGAAAACTCGAAGTCGAAAAAAATCATGATTCCTATACTTTCCTTATATCTGTATACAGATAGGAAAGTAAAAATTCATAAATCAAAAATGAAAAGTGATATCAATATAATTTTTTTTAAGAAGCCACAAAATTTGAATAAAAATGCGAGTTTAAGAGGGGTTGAAATATTTAAAAAAATCTAACTCAAAAACGAACAATATTACCAACTTGAAATTTTTGGAAAAAATCAAGATCTACAAGGGGATGAAGCCTATTGAAAAAATTTGATTGACAAGTTATAAAATTAATTTAAGAAAAAAACGACTTTAAAATCGTGTAAATAAGATTTTTTATTATCTCATAGATCATTAGATCCTGACGAATTGTATACGGAACTACCCCTGAGGTATTTCCTATCAAAAAAAAAGAATCATAGAAATCGCACATGGTGATAATTTTTTTTTTTATTTGGTGTCATCGGCATCGACTACTAATGCCATTAGCCTCGTGTTCTGTGTAGGCTTTGTTACTGTTTCCCCGCGCCACTTTAGGAACAGCACTGTTAATTAGAACCCAACCGTGAATGGTCGAGTGGGGTATCCTACCAAGGCATCAGAATTAATTTTAAATTAATTGATAAAAATGCAATAAGGCGCAAAGTACATCAATTCTTCTTTAGAAATTAACTTCTAACAATTGATAAGGTTTTATAAGAAGTCAACGATGATCCATATTTGTCTACTTTTAAGCGAGCTACATTTTACAAGCTTTTTAAAACCCTTAATTTTAAATTTAAAACTCGAGGAAAAAATAGTTTGCTTTTAGACAAAAATTAAATTGTTTCGTCCTACGCCACAAAAAATAAAACGGTACAGAGAAGAAAAGCAAAAAATATATTATCTTGATGAGACTTGGATTAACGCAGGCCACACCAAATCAAAAGTATGTTTCGATATGTCGGTTTTTTCATCCAGACAAGCCTTTTTGGATGAACTTTTAACTGGTTTTAAAAATCCATCAGGTATGTGCGTAAAAACAACTCATTATATGCCATATTGGAAGTGAAGAAGGCTTTGTCTCTAATGCACTTTATGTATTTGAGTTGAAAAATCCGGTGACTACCATGAAGAAATGTGTGGAGAATCGTTCATTCAAACACCCTACCAAAATTAGAAGATAACTGCATTATTATTCGAGAAAGCTGGAAAAAATATTTACGACGTCTAAAAAAGGTGATATTTAAAAATGGCTATAAGGGAAAAAAATTGAATTCGACTACCAAATGCTTAAGATCCAACTTCTAAAACTTGGTAAGCAACATAAACATTATGATAGGTATGTAATAGATGAAATGGCTAAGCAGCAAGACAACATAATACTTCACATGTCCGATTCAGAATAGTCCTAAGTCAAGTAAGGAAGATTGCTATAATACAGGGTACAAGTTGTCTAATCTAAATACTAGTAGAACAAGAACAATAAAGAACAAAAGTTATCAAAAATACAAAAGGTTTCTTTTTAAGATGCACAATTTTAAATCAAATACCAAATTCAAATACCAAATACATCTTATATTTAAAGTTTTTTTAATGCTTTTAGTAGATATATATTAGCTATTAAAGAATTTGCAATTATTTGGACACCCTGTACAATATAATTTTATAATATGATTGTTTTAATGCTTTGTATCACAGTAGACATATGTAATGAACTAAATATAATGCAACCATCTCTTTTAAAGTCAAATACATTTATTCATTTGTATTGCAGGTTAACGCAGTTTATGTCGCTCACCTATCTTCGTCCAAAAATGTCACTAAAGTCTGGGAGACCGTGTATGGCATTTATTTTATAGTTTTACTTTACAAAATATGTTTTTATCGTAATAAAAAAATAATTTCAAAATTACATTTTTTTATTTTACATTTTTTCAAGACGGAAAAGTAAAATACTGCCCTGCTCAATTTTAGCGTCCACCTGCTTCTCAGGCGTAAATTAAATTTATATAGACTTTAGTGGCCCTTAGAAAAAACATTAGACAGCACCAGAATGAGATAATAATGGGAGGTGACTTTGATGCAAATGAAGGCAAAAGAGGAGAAATACTGTCAAAATGGCTAGGAGAAGAGGACAAAGACGTACCTACATTTATAAGGGGAAATAGTAAATCCTATATAGATATAACTTTTAGCACAACAAAATACCCAAACACTTGATTAACTGGAGAGTATTAGAAGAAGAAAACTTAAGCTTACATCAACATATTTTGTATGAACTCCAGGAAAACAATGACAAAAAACAAGACCGAAGGAGCATTAGCAAGAGAGGCTGGCAAATCAAGAAAGAAAACATGCATAAATTAGTGAAAGAATTCTGCAAAGTAATCGATAACAGGGAGAGGGCAGTAACAATAGCTAGAGAGATAACCATCGCAATAGAGACAGCTTATTGTGATAAAACATTTCGCAATAAAAGGGTAAATTTAAGGAGGAAACCCGTTTATTGGTGGACTCAGGGAGTAGCTGAGAGAAGAATGGAATGTGTGCAAAGTAGAAGGCCAATGTTATGGGCAAACAAAGGAAACAATGAAAACCAGAAGATAACCCTTAACGAACGATGTAAGCTGAAAAGAAAAGAACTTAAGAAAAGCGAAGAGACAGAGCTGGAAAATAATATTGTCGTATGTTCCCTCGATGCCCAAGAAAGCTCCTAACATTACCCCCTTGTTTTCCAGTGTGTTTTTTACCCTTTTTACTAATTGACGGAAAGCTGTTTCTATTAATTTTTCTGCACTAAAGGCGCATTCTGGATTATTGGTCTTTTAACCAATATCCCGTCTCTAATATGTATATCCAGTAGTTTCTCTCAAGTTTTAAGTATGAAATAATTACTTAATCATGCCTCAATATTACAAGAACAAGATTTGCCAATGTTTGCAAAAAACTTGAAAACATAAGAAAAAAAAAAACTATTTATCTTCTGCTAACAAAAAATACAGTCGATTTTAAAACTTGATTAAAAATTCATCAAAATGGACATCTTTCTTTTCCAAATTATGAATTATTAAAAAAAGAAAATGTGAACAATTAAATATTATCGATTATAAAAAATAATATATGCACAGAATTATCTATTAAAATATTTTAAATATAAAAAATGTACATCCAAAGATACAAACCTTTTGCGTCCTTCTCATGATATCTTTCCATGATTTATCAACAATAATAAATAGTTTAGCTTCATTAGGTAATTGTCTTTGAATATCTGGAGCAGAAAAAATGACTTCCAAATAGACCCAACTCTGTTGACACATCCACCACTCATCCTAAAAACAAACAAAAAATGTATCATACATAAAACATACTAGTTACGAGATGAAGGTGTAAAATATTCACCAGAGTTCTAGAGAATTTATCTAGATTTCTGACCCATTCATCGACACGTGGTTTAATAGGTCCTACATGTCTAGAACTTGCAATAGTCGTCATATTGATATGACTTTCATCTAACACGACTTGCACTTCTTCGAGTGGTCCAAGGACAAATACATCCTTTTGCTCCTTGTGTGAATTCACAGGGAATTCAAGTCCTTTCCAAGATTCTTCTACCTACAAAAAGTATTTTGTTATAAGCTGGAAGTTTTTATGCAACTCATCTAGATTTTTATTGGTCGCTACTAACAACTTTTTTTACATATTCTGACCTAACGGTGTTGAAATTTAAAAATATTTTGTAATAGTGTAAATAAAATTAACGAATGATTTCTGTAAATATGGTAAGAACGGCTCCTCTCAAAAATCAAATAAAATTCTGGTAGAAATAATTTTGTTGGGATGGCAAATCCATTAAAAGTATTTTTAAATTTAGTAGAAAACATCTTTAAAAGTATTGTGTCATAACAATCAAAAATTTAAATGAGGTTTCAGATATAAAAACAGTTTCGAAAATGTTGGATCAAGACCATTTTACGAAAAGTGTAATTGGCGATGAAAACTGTGTGGCATCCTCCAACAAAACAAGAGTCAATACAGAGGTTGCATAAAAAGTCTGCGCCACTAAAAGACAAAAAAATTTTGTATTCAACTAGAAACTTGATGACCCTTTTCCAGAATTACAAGATGTTCCTGTTGTTTCAACGATTAAAATAGTTTCTAGGAGTTGAGACCCCCGGTATATTTTCCGGATCTACCACTAAGTGACTATATGATATTAAAAAACAAACTGTGTACCTTCTTTAACAGCACTTCCAAGCCTGCTTCACTACTGGCTTGCGAAGATATCTCCATCAATTCGTTTGGATAGTTGAAGACTCCTAGTTGTTCCAATATTTCCAGAGTTATAATTTCATCTGGTTTGAATTTGTGAATTAGCAAACTTTCTATTTGAATCCAGTGACGAGCTTTCAAATTAGGATTACTCAAATTGCATACAACGGGCAACTAAAAAATAATATTAACTTTGTCACAAAGAAGATTTTGTTTTCATTTCTGCTGTTAACAAATGGTACTAATTGATAGACAGATCATTTAAAAACAAAGGTAAATTATTAATAAATAATTGGTAATAGTTTGTTCTTCTATCTAATACATAAAAAACTCAATTTTTATTTATATACGTGATAAAAAAAATGGTTATTTGATAGCTATTTTGTTTTAATTTTTCTAATATCATTGTATGGCGTCCTTTTCTTAAAAGTTTCCATCTAAATTCATTAGTGAACAGCCAGTATGCCGCCTCCATAGCCTCCTTTACCACAAGGTGTAATGCAGGAAGACCAAAAAGTAGCTACACTGCTGCAGTGGGCGTAGTTTTAAATGCCCCTGTTATTATTTGACAGGACAGTCTTTGTACCTTATCTAATTTTCTACTAGCTTTTATGTTTTTAGCCTTGTGCCACCATATGACTAATGAGTATGGGTACTATAACCATGGTATAAAGCCAGTGAATCATACTTGGTTTAAGCTTCCATGTGTTACCTACTATCTGTCTACAGTTCCATAATATTCTTACAGCTTTATCTGCTGTTTTTTCTATAGAGCTGCAGAAGAGTGATTCCAAGATATTTAACATCCTTTGCCATTTTTAGATGTTGTCTCCACATATAAAAGTTCCTTTTTCTTGTTAATTAACAACAGATGTTTTCGTCGGGTTTGTGGACAATCCCTCTTTTAAGCATCATCTTTCGACGATATTTAGTGCCTGCTGCATCCTTTCGTAAACGATAGCCCCAAATGTACAGTTTACTACAATGCTTATGTCGTCTGTAAATGCTTGCGTGTATAGATTTTCTCTCTGCAACTTCCATAAGAAGTCATTAATCACCATGGTATACATGAGTGGAGATAAAACTTCTTCTTGCAGACACCCTTGTTAACTGAGATCTATCTTGTTGTGTAGTGTTAGAGATGTTTCTGGTAATGGTTCTATGATCAAGCATAAAATCAATCCACTGCTTAGTGCAGTGTGCATAGATCCCAGTATTAAATTTCACGAGGCCGAATCAAAGGCTCCATCTATATCTAGAAAAACTCCTAGTGCTATTTCCTTGCTTTCCAATGCTTATTTATCATTTTAAGCTAGCCTATGCATGACCGCCTTGCAAGACTTTCTAGATTGGTAAGCAAACTGGTATCGATGTATCGGGTTATGCCAAAGAACATCGTCCCGTATTATATCCATCGATCAATTTCTCCAAGGTTTTAATAATTATTATTATTATTATTATTAAATTTTCGTGACGCAACAAAATCATGAGAGATCTACACATATTCGCGATTCAAATTAATTTTCGCGCGCCTGTCATTTGTCACGTATAAGTAGGATGTTTGTTTATTTACGTGTTGTGGGATTTTGTATTTGTGATTTTTTAACTGTTTTTAGATAATATTCTTATTATAATAGTGTTTTTGAGTTTAATTTAGTGTTAATTTAAGTTCAGTTTTCGTGCTTTCGTTATAAATGTAATATTTTTCATGTGTAGTATGAACTAATTTGTTGGAAATATTGACCTATTGGTTCCTACAAGAACATCTAGAAATATGTATTTACTAAACCCAGGACATGTTTTATTATGTGGTTTAAAGGACATATCAGGTACCAAACGTTTATTATTGATGAACTTCTTTAAAAATCTTACTATCCTTATTCTTATATCATGAAGTGAATTGTGTAGTACTTTGTATACATGTAAATGGTAATAAAACCGTCACAATTCATATTGGAGTTTGATTCTAAACAACGTTTTGCAAAATTTCAATATTGTGAATTTGTAGATATCCATTTATCGTAAGAAACAAAATTTTATGACTTGTGTAAGAATGATTTTATTTTCTATACAAAATTATTAAGTTTTATTTTACGAAACACCCGGTTCTTTTTAAACGCACGAAATATTTGTCTTCCAAAATAGCTACAGACCATGTTTACATTAACACCATTAAGATATGGAGATATCGGATTACGAATATGGGAACTAAGGGTAAAATATCGAAACAGGCATAAAATACAGATCATTCTGAATTTGAGTTAGTTACTTTACGGAACAAAATTAAAGTTCGTTCCAATAATAATAATAATAAAGAAAAAAACTGGTGAATATTAATTTTTGTGAGTGGCTGTTTGCTGAACAGGGTGAGTTTTTCTCACTGAGTAATTATATTTTATCAATTAGTTTTGTTTTAATTTGTAATCAAGTTATTTTGCAAATTATATTACCCAATTATTATCCATTAACCTTTTATAGTTAATTTGTCAATTCTGACGTAAAGATATTTTGTCAAGTATTGAGAAAACCTTATATCCTAAATTAACGGGGTTATATTAAATAATTAAAACTTATTTGAATTTGACTATTTACTTATATTTTGTTTTCCTCTACGAGGTGTAATCAAAAGTAAAGTGAGTTAGATTGTCTGTTCTGGCGTAGTACATTGCGGTCAGTGTTTGCGTTTATTTAGGGATTAATCCCGGAGTCGTCGCACCATGGTTGGTGCGGGCTAGTGGCATTGCGGTCAGTGTTCTAGTAATGGCTTTTTATATATCAATCGATGTTTGGGCATTGCGGTCAGTGCCTACAGAATTGAGAATATAACTTTTTGTCAATTATGGAAAATTTGAAGTTGTGTCAATTATATTTTTTTTTATAATCAATATTTTGACATATTTATCATGTATAATTTTCTTGTTAATTAAAAGGATAATAAGTATTTTATTTATGGATATCACCTTTTCATGACTTTCTTTAATGTAAAGCTGCTTTTGGTAAACTTGATTGCTCATACTTGTTTTTCTTTTATTTCAGGTACGCCATCTCATAAGGGCATTAATTACATCTCATACGTGCATTAAGTATTTTATCTATTTTATTTTAATATTATTTTATTTGCATTTTATTTTGTTCTATATTTTATATTTCAATTTAAAGTTATTAAATCGTTTATTGAATTAATTTCCAGTTTTTCCTGACATAGATTAAATAACTAAATATTACCGCCCAAATTTATAATAGATATTTTTAAATTACAAATATCGTCCTAAACTTGCACTTGAAAAATAATGAATACAGTTTTGATTTTGACAATAACACCATATAGATTGCAATTTGCTGGAGGCTTTTTCGCAGATTTCATTTTTAATTTAAATACTATCACATACTATAAGAAATTAACAAATTTAAAGTTAAAAAGTAACAAAAAACTCTAATTGTAATTGATACAAATTAAAATGTAAACAACGAACACGAACGCCAATGTTGCCAAATGATGAACTGATTTTGTCGCTGACTGATTTTAAAACTAAAATTAATAAATGAACTGAAATTTAAAAAAAAAATCAATATAATAAATCGATTTTATAAAAAAATCCTTAAATAAATAGTATGATTACATATTACTAGACACAAATTTTGATTCCTAAATAAAAGGTCTTATCCATTTCTTCAAGAACTAAAATCCGACGACGTAACGAAATTTTGCTGCTTCTGGCAACACTGAACGTCATCCTACTTATAGGGACCTTCTACTAATTTCCTCCAGAGGGCGTATCACTTAGCTTGAATCGCGAATATATTAAATAACTACAATTGTGTCGGTAAAAATCAAACGTGGCTATCTCCATATTCCATTTCTGGGTATTTGAATTTTAAATCGTTAATCTTATTGACACTGTTCATCCAAACTCGACAAACTCCTTTCGAAACGTGTGAAAATATGACCGTTATTTATAAGTTTACTTCAAACTCGGCCATCTCCACAGTTCCTGTTAAATTAATATTGGCCATCTCCATCAAGTCCAATCAAGTGGCTTTGTTTCCAGTTTATTAGACATTACTGTTAGATGTGATTGTTATGAGAAGTGTGTGTTTTGGATTTAGTTATAATTCAATAAAATAAAAGTGCTATGGAGACAAAAATTACTAAAGTAGTTCCAGATATGGCAAAGAAAAGAAATATGTTGAAGAAAACAATCAAACGACTTCAGAAATCGGATAAACTATAAGTTCAATTTAGCATCCAAATAACCTATGTTCTAATGCATGTATTGCTGTGAGGCAGAGCCGCACTCTGAATCTGAACTAAAAATAATGTCGCAAATTTTATACAAAGATTTATTATTCCATAGAAGGGCTAGTTATTTTATTTATAAGTTTATCGATACATTTTTTTTTAATTTAACATGCAAACTACATCCTGTTGCAGACGAGCTAGACAATTTAAAATTATATTCAACATAATAGGTAGTTCTGTCTGTTCTAGTTCCATTCTTGTAGGTACTTTACAACAAGACTTTTATTTTCCAGATATGCCGCGCAAAAAAAGTATACGAGTGCCAGTTACTAAATTCTAATGACTGTTTTTCGTTCATAAATCATTTTATACATATACAACAAAACCACAACAAGATACCTTTATACTGCAATATTGTAAAGTATCCGTTTTTAAATAAAATGTTTATTTAATTATTTTGTTTTATATTATACTAATCCAGCCCTGTATGCACCTGTACTTTGTTAAATCAAAATCGTCTATCTCCAATACGTTTTATTTCAAAATTGGCCAAATCCCCGACTATCAAATCAAACTGAGCTATCTCCAGAAGAAAAACCGCAATTGTAGCTTTTCTGCAAAATAATCAATATGTATTTCTATATAAAAAAGTGAAACTTAATGAAAACTTTTAATAAAATAACGCAATTTCACTATACTTTCGTAAATTTTCTTAAATTACTAAAAGTACCTTTTTCAGTGTTGCAATTCTCACGGAGATGGCTAAGTTTGATTTTTAGCGACACAATTGACAAAATACAGGCATTTCATTGGCTGCCGTTTGCTATACGTCATGGCCTCATAGTCAAATTAAAATCTTGAACACGCTCATTAGCTATTTTTGATAAACGTCAAAGTGTAGGTCTGACAGTTTTTATCCGACCAGTACTTCCATTAATTTCATTTGTAATTATTCTTGTGGTTAAGAGGGTTCTATACCCATCAGCTCCGTCAATTTCATACATAACCTCAAAATCCTCGTCCCTTACGTCTTCGCCATAACCCCCCCCCCTTTAAAGAAATTGTTAGGCAGCCTGAAATACATTTCTGTGCATTTGTGGTTGCATAGTCTACCAATTCTCGTATAAGAACATCTAGACGTACCATTTTTGGCCGTTGATGACTAACAAAATTAGATTTCTATATATAATCGGTTTTTATTTAATAAGTTTAACACGGTTTCTAGTTTTTTGAGCTTATTTTAATTATAATTACTTTTTATGAACACTTTATTCTATAGCCTTCACACATTCATAAATAGAAAAGCGTATAAATATATGTAGGTAAATATATTATTTGTTTTAGTTTTTATTTTGGAAATTTAAGATATACTGTATTGAACAGTCTTCGTCCAATGATAACCTAATTATGCGGCCTCTAAACGCTCAATATATATAATCGTACAAGTTTAAGACTTGTACAACACAAAACGTGACGTAATCCAACCAATCTTTTGCTGTTTTTTTATTTGTACTCGACCCATAATAAAAACCACTTCTTTGTCGATTTATTAAAGTCACAGTGATTATTCTCACACAATTAGATATTCCAAAGACCTGTCATACAATAGTTGTCAGTTGGAAGGGCTCATAAATCTAAGGGGATTGCGACATAGCCTTTAATATTGGACGCTATTTCTATTTGAAATAGTAATCGCCAAGCCTGCCAATTTATAGAAAATGCATAAACGGTTTCTATAAAAATAATATTTTCATTGTGCTTGACATAAAATATTTAAATTTAATTCATTAATTTTGATTTCACGTATTGTAAATAGACTACATCGTATGTCGCAACCCTTTAGAGATTCCAAACCTTAGAACCGCGCTTCATTTGTTTGGAATGCCTCATTTACTAATAAACATGTATTTGTTATTTGATTCCACATTTTGATTCGCATTCGCAATGACATTGACAACCACAGACAGATCACTTATTTTGATGACAACACATAAAATTACAACGTTGCCAAGGGTGGCATTCTTTCCTTTTATTTGCACATTACAGTATAGAAAATTATTTGTTTATAAATGGGGTTTTAAACTTGGGTTTCATAATGAGCTCAAAGCCTTTTATAAAACGCCATTAGCGCCCTTGATTTTTGCTATAGGAATGTCTTTTTCTCCACTATTTAAGCAAAATCGGTACCTATTAATTTTTTCCAACTGTAAGATTTTCGGAGCTGAACTTAGGATAATTTTTTTAGAAAGTGTGTTATGTTATAATTTCAGACCAAAATCGACAAGCTCGTTTCATAATTTCGCGCTCGGATTTTGTATTTATTCTGTAACACTACCTATTTTATAGCAATTTTATGCCCACCCTATTTATTTTTCTGTGAATTTTGTTTTATTTTGTAATAGAAACAACTTTCATTAGGAATAAATTTTTTGTAGAAATGTATTTTAGAAACGAACTATTTCCAACGCTACTATGAGCTTTGTCTGTGGATTCACAAACTATCTGTAGAGACGGCAACATCGAACCTAAAAGCTCGAACTGAATTCAAAATTCGCCAAATATACACAATATTTATTGTTTGCCCACGATACACATACTACCACTAACGGTATACTGACTTTCGATTCAAATTTCGTCCAAACCGCGCAGTGACGTAATTCGGGACGAACTTTCAAGTTATTTTGACACTTTTTGATTGAATAGTGTAAAATAATTTATTTGTTTTTGTGTTAGTAGTGACTATATTTTTTTTATATATAATAGGGAAGAACTGAATTAATATTTAAATGGCCGGGCTGCGCGGTGGAGACTTGCAAAATCCATAATGCGAAATTCAAAAATAGTGTAATGTAAGATATTTTCGAATGCTACAAAATATGGATAAATTCTTATCATAGAAAGGACAAACTTAATTTAAACAATAATGGTTAGTAAAATGCACAAGTGTAATAGGTTTAGAGACAGTGAAAAGTTGCTAAAATATTATTTTAGCATGAAGTTGCCCTATCTACTTTGAGGAAAGTGGTAAACATAAACGCAAGAGAAGAAAACTGAATTCCACCAGGTGCATGGGGCTTTATTAAGCAAAGATAATAGGTATTTTAAAATTTTAGCAGATAAAGCAGTAGTTTCCTGTCCCAATACAACGGTCCCTTTTTAAGAAATACTATGCAAGAGCAGGACAGGAACATATATAAGAATAAGATACATGAATAGAAAAATTGGTTTTGAATATTTTCAAAGTAAACTTGGCAAAAAAATGTTTAAATTTACCAAATAAAAAATTATTTTTTGTGTACTTGCTTTTTATAAAAAAATAATTTGTTTCTGCATACTAAGAAAATAAATTTAAAAGGAACTACCACTCCCAGAAAGTACAAATTTCAGTCAAACTTATATTTTTAGTCCATATTTTTTATTTGTCCTATCCAGGTTATGGATTTTGTCACAAAATACGTAGAATTTATGAAAAAAATTAATATTTTTATTAGTATTATTTACCTTAAACCTTCATATTTGTAAACGAATATATTATAAAATAACTGTAACTGCATAAAATCTAAAACCGGCGATATATCGAATTTCAAACACTATTTCCCATTTAATACTAACAATTCTGTCCCACGTGACGTCACCGTCAGTCAGCTGCATGCGCAGGAACACACCGTTATTCTGTGTATCGTGTTGTTTGCAATTTTATACATCGATCGAAAAGTAACTCTGTAATATTTATTGGTTTAGGCAACTGAACATACTTTTCGCGACTGGTGCGCCATCTGGCATAGAAAATATTGATTATCATGGTATCCAAACGTAAAAGAGGACCGTTGGGGGCAGCACCTCCCGGTGCCCTCTGAAATTTTTATGCAATGTTCAATTTTAGAAAAAACTACTTACTTTTTTCAAAAATGGTAAATACACAAGTTGTTCAGTGGCAAATGAAGAATGGCGGATGATAACATTTATACGTATATGACTTGTTTTATATTTTTTTCATTTTATTTTTTTTATGTTTATAAAAAAAAAGTTATCATGCGCCAATCTACGATGCATAAGAAGCACGGATACAAAAAAGATATTTTTTTTGGTGAGTATTAAGCCCGCAATTTGAACATTAACATTTCCAATATGGCGGACGGGTATAGAACCCTCTTAATTACATTTTATAGAAGTTGGAATATTTTTTTTTTATTTGGTGTCATCGGCACCGACTGCTAAGGTCATTAGCCTGAAGTTGGAATATTACTTTTTATTTATTTATTTATTTATTTATTTTGATAATTATAAACATGCCAAGGTATAGCGAAAAAAGAGCTTGTTTATTTCCAATTAGAAAAACAAGCCGGTAAAACTCTATTGCCCGTAAATGCTGTACATAAAGTAAGTTTCACATCTTAAAGTTTAGTAAAAATTCATTGATGATCAATTAATTTTAGCATGTTTCGGCCGCCTTAGGAATATCGCTATCGACTGTAGGACGATTGGCAAATGAAGGTATTCAAGCAGATCGCGAATACTCAGCTAAAATGTCCGATTTTGTGAGCGTTAGCCGTGGTCCCAATATTTGGGAGAAATATGAACATGGTCAGGACTTGTATATGCAGAATGTTTAGTCAAGGTTGGTATTTACTAAATACATATTTTTCAAGTTAGATTTCATAAAGTTTTAAATATCTTCATCAATGTTATTATGTTTCTATTTCACACACAAATTTGTTTACTGGTTCATTATGAGATTATTTTCAAGGTTTAGTTTTAATAATTTTTTTTATTAACATTTTTTCTTATCGTAGGTGACCATATGACCCTTTATACGTTGAAGAAAAAATTATAAGATGTATATGGGATTAATACATCAGTTTCTTCACTCAGTAGGGCTTTAAAAGAATTAAAATTCTAGTGGATAAGCTGTGACATTTCTAACAGAAAATATCTCATAGAACAGCCACATGTTACACGAAAAAGATTGTTTTTTACGAGATTTAAAAAAAAAATAAAAGTGATTCTCATCGTCTCAAGCCTGTATATCTATCATGTTAAAACTTGGATATTCATCAAAGGAGGATTTCGCAAAAGCTGGCAGGATGGTATCGATAAAGCAGTCAGAAAGAAGAGTGGTGAAGGTGTACGATACATTGTTCTTCGTGCGGGTTCTAAAAATGGCTATGCAATAAACTATAACTCTAAAGTATCTTTCTCTTTCTGTGAGTTCTCCTTGTTGTCTCTTCAGAGATCCTATGCATCCTTGCTTATCTCTCTACAGAGTTTTTCTGAGTGGAAAATTGTGGAAGGCTTTCAATGCCGTTACAAAATTTCTTCCAGGAAATTCCTTTGGCTTTCCTAATGGCATAACCACATTCTCTTCGGCTAGATTGAAGAGTTTACGAACTTTCACCATACAACATCTCAATCCTCTTTCATTATTTTTATAAGACAGTTTTTTCAAAAATGTTGGTTGAGGTTTGTATCAGAAACTCAGATAACTTCCACTGAATTCTTCGGTGTCGGAGAACAGTCCTTCAGTCCCTGCTTAATTTCCTCTTTGAAGGCTCTATAATTACAGAATTATAGGTCCTAGGATTACATAAGTATTTTCACTTGAAGTTTCTGTACCCAGATTAAACAGGCTATGTCTATGGTCGAAAACTGACACTTCTTTTAAGACGTGCTACTCCTCCATCAATGAATACGCCCGTTGTGTACCAAGCGTTATATCAATCATCTCCCTACGCAAAAATGTTAAGAATGTTTTGAATGTTTGATACTTCTAGTTTATTGGAAGCAATAAATTTTAATGGAGCTTCTCCTTAGTTATTAATGTCACTTCTCCCTAATACTATATGGTGAGAATTGCATCATACCCTATGAGAAGTTCCAATTTTTTCACAGTGGCTAACCAGTTCCCTCACTTCATAGGTTAGGGGAAGCCCCGGTTGGTTATATGGCGGATAGACGGATCGAACAACTAAATTGGTTCCCCCATCTAGTTTGAGGGAGATTGTTACTAGATCATTTTGTACAGAATTCAAATTAAAGATTTTATTCACAGTAATGCAAGTTCTTGGGTGTTCAGACGTTCTATTGAACTTTCTTGTGGTTCTGTAATCAAGGGCTGATTCTCCTCTGGTATGTGTTCTCTCTGAGTGGGCCGTTTAATTTACCCGAAATGTTTCAGGAGCAGCAGGTGTAGGTATTTAAGTTGATAGGTGCCTGTCAAATTCTTTGACAATTTACATTTTTGTCATTCATTTAAATATAGATATTCTAAAGATTAGGTACAATCTGGGGCCCTATTCTCGAATGTCTATTAAAAATGTCGCATTAGTTATAATGTCTACTGCTAATATCTATTAAAATGTCGATCGACTGACACTATCCGTATTCTCAAAGACAAATAGAGATTTTAAAATCAGTGACATATTTGGCGAATGATAACATCTGACAACATTGGATAGAAATATACAATACGAGTATATTTGACTTTGACAATTACTTACTGGGCCCCGCTTCAGCCTCTTCTTCGACCTTTGGCCTTATAGTCAATGAGGTGAACGCATAGCTCATCCTCATTGATTTGGCCTTTAGGGTTCCCATGTCTTCGTCTCCGATGCCGAAGAAAAAAAGATGGCCCTTAGGGTCTTTTTTGATTTCATGGTGGAAGGTGCACCATTTTGACACATGCAAGTTTGGGTTTTGCCCTTCAACTCGCCTAAGCGCAACCTCTTTTTCGTCAAAGTCAGCTTGCGCTTCCCCTAGGATCCAGAGAGGGGTTTTGGTGAGCTTGGGGAGCTCGTCCATCCTTACAACTGCGAGTGTTGCTCCTTCCTATGTTTTTAAGGTTAGTACCTTGGTTTTTAGTCATTCCAACGTCAGGTCATCGTTGCAGGTTACTCTCATAATTTCACCAGAGTGCGACCAAGACCTGAATGTGGGTGGCTTGGTTTTGCTGCAGGAGGCGGACAAGATTGTTTTGTCCAGCTCTCTCATCAGTGTCTTTTTGCCAAGGATTTCTCTTACGGTAGTTATCTTACCGTACGGGTTATCCTTGTCTATTATAGCTACTTTCAGGTGGCTCGTAGCTGCATCCTTTCAGCTTATCCCAGACAGAACTTTGTGGTCCTGTCTGGGTTTTTCACCTTCCAGGGCGTTACCTCTTTTCTTGTCCCTAGTTGCGTCGTGTTCCAGCCTCTTGCGGAGGCTGAACTAGCGTCGCTGTCTAAGGACTTGATTAGGCCTCTTTTGTTTTGTTTGGAGTGAGGGGGTTTGCTGAGGGTGGCGTTTGCCGTAGCACTGCCTGCCGCAGCTTATCTCCCTTTCTCCTGTTTGATTCAGACTCAGAGATTATTTTGCCTCTCCGGGGCCTGTTAGTTGGAGGTGAACTACTGTGTCCATCCTCATTTTTTCCAAGGTTTATTTCGCATTTCTTATTCTCAAGGGTCCACAGACTGAGGTCCACTGAGTTAGGCTCACTGAATTAGGTCCACTGATTGAGGCTCAGTGCCTGAACGAGGACCTAATGCCCGAACGAGGACCCACTGCCTGAACGAGGGCCCACTGCCTAAAAGAGGGCCCACAGCTTGAACGAAGGCCTACCGGTCTTTTTCCGGTAGACCGACGTCCCAATCCGATACTGTACAGGACTAATAATTGATAAATTAGGAGAAATTGTAAATAATCATTTCATATATTTTCAAAAACAATTTGTACATTACTTATTTTCATTTCTCTTAAAAATAAATATAAACTGTCACTGTTACGACACTCATAAGATTATATTTAAAAAGGCATGCGACATTACAATGTCGACTAGTTGAATACCACTCGACTTTATGTCTAACAACAAATGTCGAATTCGCCATTCCAGAATACGTTTTTGCGTTCTTATTCGACATTTCATCAATGTCGCGTATGACATTTAGAAATAGACATTCGAGAATAGGGCTCCTGGTTAAACAATTGCCAAAACAACACATTTTTAACATGTCTCGGAAACGTCTTAAAAATCACAATGTATCGATTTATTGTAGAATGCCAGGAGGGAAATAACTTCGATTAAAAACACTTCCTTTCCATATCTCCAACGTTACTATTTCAAGATATATTGCAAAGAAACGCCTACAGAAATCGGAAAAAAGGTCAAAATTAAGATGATTTACTGGCTAGAATTCCAGATAGTTCCTTGGCTTAAGGCGTCGCTATTTTTCTAAAAAGCTTTTGGTTTGTGATTGGTTAGCAGATATATCCACATCTCCAACAATTTATTTATAAATCTGATTATTAAAGGTGCCAACATAAAATATAGGCAGGGTGATGGCAGAGGAATTGAGTAAAAATTGCTCTTGTTGTCAATATATAGACAAAGGCGAATGAGCGTATTAGTTAAAAATTAAATTTATGTACATAAATAATAAATTAATTTTTAAAATATTTTATTAAAGTTATTAATTAGAACTTTTTATGAAATTTCGGTTAAGAATATGTATAATATACCGTAATAAAATTGATTAGATACTAAATAGATAATATAAAATTATAGTTGTTTGTTGGGTTGTCTTTAAATTATTTATGATTCTTTGATTTAAAAAACTGTCTATTCATCATCAACATGTCAGTTTGGAAAAAGACAGTCAATATTTATCTGGGAACAGTTTCATTATGAATTATTTTGACTGGCTTCTTCCAGACTAAATATTGTAAATCTTGTAGAGCGAAAGAACGGATAAAAACTAGCTTTTTATCAAATAAAGTCGTCATAATTATTTATTAAAATGCATAATACTAGATTTCTTACCTTATCCTTCATGAGCTCCACGTCATCTTTAAACTTGGGTACGATCAAATTGGGAGGTAAACCCTTTTCCAACTGAGTGACATACTTTAAATTTTTAGCGATAAAAATATTCATATCATCAACGTTTAGAGTTTCAAATAGAGCGTGGTACCATTCATCAATCGTTTTCGCCCAAGAATCGACACTCTCCCACAAAAGTATACGAAGTTTTACGTCGTTACTCACTTCATCCATGAGATCAAATCTTGTCACTTCCATCTAAACATATTAGGTTTAAAACAGAGCGGACTTTAAGCAACTACGAACAACTACTAGACTAATTTTGTTTACAAAAATCGAATTGCAAAAAATCACGGTGTCATTCACGTAGTTGTCAAATTATTATGAGAGAGAATGTTACAAGGATTGTTTATGAATATAATTCGGCATTGACTAAACGTAAGGCTCTAAAGCGAACAAAAGACTTTCAAAATTACATTAGAGAAGTATATTTGTATTGTTAATGCCAAATATTATCAGTTTAATATATTTTTCTAATTGCAACTAATATAGTTGTATAGTTTTTAATAAGGAAAATACGCAATTAATTTTGAAGTGTGACAAAGGTGTAAAGCAAGCATAGTAGATGTAAATACTGATTCATTCATAGAACTCATATTTGCTCCTCAAATAAACGTACTCGCACAAACCATCCCCACTCAAATTAGCAACTTCTTCTTTCTAATGCAACAGCCGATGCGACAACTTTGTCTGCAAAATAATAAACACAATCTGAATGATTGCAATAAAAATGGGCTTAATTATGAATGAATGGATTAGTCTAGTAGATTTTCGTCCTTGAGTTTAACTTAAAAACAGAAATGTCAGGTAAAGTAAAGTATTTAAATAAATATTTCGACTTACTCTGAATTCTCTTTGGTAGTCCTTAAAGTCCATAGCGCGACGTTGAGCAGCTTGTAATCGCGCAAATAGGTCCGATAAAAATGTCATTACATCTTCAAAATTAGAATTTATGTCATATAGCCATGGGTTCTAAAAAAATTATACGTACTAAGTAAAATGTTAAAACATTCATTTAAATAAATTCTTCAAACTACATCGTATAAAACGATATTTTAGGAGAAAACATCTAAATAAATGCATCATAAGGAAATGTAGATTCAAGATCTATATGTATACTCCTAAATATGTTAATATTTCAATACAGAGTCTTGTAGCTACTTTTTTTTAAATATAAGAATTTTGCTCAAAAATATTTATCATAAAAAAAATTATAAAATAAATTTATTTAAATGCAGTGAATTATTTTTATTTTTGACGGTATTGTTACGCAGCACCCTGCAGCTATCATAGGAAACGTACAGATAGAAAAAGAAGTGGAATGTTACTCATCGCTCTACAAGTAAAAGAAGATAGAATATTCCAGAAATGTCCAGAAATGTCATTACCCGTCAAGAATATTCTAGATGACACTTAGAGAAGGTTCGATAAGGTCAAGCAAGCTATATAAGTCGACGACCTGACGCCAGAGTTGGAGTTTTATGATAGACATTACATGTTAATGTTATCAGTTAGAGTTATTGTATCAGTTGAATTGAGTTATTGTGAAAGTTGAGTTAAAATAAATTGTGATACCAAAAACCAGCGTAACAGTATTTTTTATTATTTACAGAATGGTGTTTTCCTCGAAAACAAAACTGAATTATTTGGACTGAACTTCAACAAATGTTTCTAAAGCAGGCCTTGGAACAATTTACGCATGACGTAGCTTATTATTATTCTTCTACGTTTTAAATGCCCGTTTGGATTTGATTCATATATATGCAACCAGTGTATTGCCAATATAATAATCTACTTTTGGCATAAATATGCGACACTGCGCGTTGAGTCGTTTTCAGACGATGCTATGTCATTAAACATGACCGGATTTTTTTAAAATTATTTTTTGAACTTTTTCAGAAACATGTTACGTTCAGCCTTGGTTTCACAGATAATTTTAATCAGTAAAACATAGATGTAGGTATGTAAAGAAATTTAATAGTTATATAACGACCTCGTTTATTAATTACCTTTTAAATTAAGAGTTCTGTTCAACGTTAATATATACCTTGTTCTCTACGAAACATCAAACGAAACATCAAACGTCAAACGAAAACGTCAAACGAAACGTCAAACGAAACATCAAACGAAACTTCAAACGAAACATCAAACGTCAAACGAAAACGTCAAACGACACGTAAAACGTCAAACGAAACGTCGATTTTTTTATTCAACGTTCATCTATACCATGTTCTCTACATAATACCGTTTTTCCCGTTTGAATCGGACCAATAGTAGTTGAGAAACACTCTTAGGTCCTTTTGGCAATCGCATGATTTTTTCGTTCGATTAAAAAAAATTAATTTCCACCACTTCCCCCACTCCCCCCTCACTCTGTCTCACTGTTACCCATTGAATATGTACCTCTCACTCTTACACATTGAATCCTCGGGATCCGGACAGTTTTTCGAATGATAATTATTCGAACGACAGTTCTTCGAACGACATTTATTCGAATGGACAGTTATTCAAAAAGACAATTCTTCGAACTGATAATTTTTCGAATGTACGATTCTTCGAATAGACAATTTTTCCAAATAAGTTGGTTTTATTTTATATAATTTAATTTTAATTAGTATTATAATCCCATTGAATTTTGAGAACAGGTAGTAATCTTCTAAGTAAGGTTTTATTTTATGTAATTTAATTTTAATTAGTATTATAATCCCATTGAATTTTGAGAACAGGTAATCTTCTAAGTAAGGTTTTATTTTATGTAATTTAATTTTAATTAGTATTATAATACATAATAAATTTAGTTTTGAGAAATTGTAATCTTTTAAATAAGGGTTTTATGGTTCAGATTAAATGCCATCCCTCTAATAAATAAGCAGGTAATTATTTTTCCGACCATTTTAAACTCTTACATTAAATGGTATAAAAGATGAAAACATTTTGACATTGTATTCAGTCTGATTTTAGTGTTTATAAAGATGCCTCTCGAATTCCTTTTTAGTGAAAAAGGAAAAAAAAAAGTTATTTTTGAACGGATTTTTATTCGTTAAAGACAAAGCCGTTGATGAAAAAACATATTGGAAGTGCGAGTTCTTTTTGTCTTAGAAATGTAAATCGCGAGCAATTACAAGCCATGATGATGTTTGCAAAGAGACTTCTCACAACCACCCCGCGGATGCAGCAGAAGTAGATGCCATACGTTTTAAGAATAAACTGAAGGACAATGCTCGGACAACAAGAAACACTCCACACTACCTAGTATCGGCACTATCAATTGAAGTGGACAAACTAACAGCAGCCAAACTAAGTAAAGTAAATAGTTTAAAGCGAACAATACGCAGGGAAAGAGTGAAAGAAAACATGGAACCCACAAAGCCGAAAAGTCTAGAGGAGTTGTATCTACCTGATTCTTTTAAAACCACCACAAAAGGCGAACCATTTCTACTTTTCGATTCTGGAAACATTAAATAAAGAAATCAGATTTTCAGCACGAAAGACAAACCTGGATTATCTACAAAAAGCTGAATACATATAGGGACCGTGCGTCATGACTTTAACACCAACTGGTGACAAAAATGTGAACTTTATGGGGGGGATTTATTAATGTTTTATACGGCATTAATTGTTTAGTAATTATTAATTAAATAAAGTCGAATTATTTTCGTAATATCATTATCGAAAAAACTTGTTGCATTCGTAGATGTACAAACACATCACTTTGGAAACCTGGATTTGATTCGATAGTAAAGACATTTTTTAAATTTCCACAGAGCACACTTTGCGTCTCACACCCAATGATATACATAATTACATATATTGCTTATCCATAACGTAAATCAGACGACGAAAAGCGTATTTCATTGGGCAAAGTTTTCTTTTTATCTATAATCAATTTTGAGCACTTATGTAAACAAATCATTTACAGAACCGGTTTAGAAATTTAGAGTATTTAGTGTTTTCTTGTCATTAAGATTTTTACACATTTAAATAAACATTTTATATAAATATAATTTTACAGATAATTAATGGTTTATTCTGTTAATTAAAATTAATGAAGAATGTTACTGTGAAATTAGAATGTCCAATTTGACAAAAATATCATGGCCCTCTATACAATTTATTAACTATTTTTCATTTATCACTAAAATAAACAAATCATAATTAATACATTTTAATTACTGTCAAAAGAGATTGCAACAAACTTTAAAATAATAAAAATCCACTGATTTTTTGTAAATTTTTTTAGTAACATTACCATTACATTAACATTACTTAGAATAATAGATAAATGTCCAATTACAACTCTTAACAAAAGTATTTATTATATCATATCAAAGTTGTTTACATTAAATTTAAAAGTTGTATTACATATTTTTTTTTTTTTTCGATTTATGGCCTAGGTGTATATACCTAATATGCCAGTCTCAAATTTGTGTTTAAATTCTCAATCATGTGTGTTCTGTGTAGGCTTTGTTACTGTTTCCCAGCGCCACTTTAGGAACAGCACTGTTAATTAGAACCCAACAGTGAATGGTCGAGTGGGGAATCCTACCAAGGCATCAGAATTAATTTTAAATAATTAAATTAAATGAAAAAATTCCGGCCAACGGTGGGATTCGAACCTGGGACCCTTGGATACACAGGCACAGGCTCTAACCACTGAGCCACCCACCCCCCTATTACATATTGAAATGATGTGTTTCATATAGTGTTATTTCTGAAATTAGAGTGGTCTAAAATTATTTACATTCATCTGTTATAAAAATTGTTTAGATCTCTTGTGTCTTGAAGTAAAACTTTAATTATTTTTTTTCTTTTAAATATTAAAAGGCTAAATTTTATTTTAAAACACATTTGGGCTAGAACGGCACTAGGAAAGGCAATACATCAATACGCTTTTCGTAATCTTTTTTATAGGTGGATGAGGAATCTATATAATTGTGCATACATTGGGTCTCATAAACGTTAAAGGTGGTTGAATGACATTTCGACTGACATAAAGCTAAAAAGAATTATTATTCTCAATCTTTTTTTATTAATTTACATTTTTTAAATGTTATTGTAATACTTTTAAATTGAGTGTTAATAAATACCGATATTTTGACATTGGATACACTAGCTTAAGGTACAACTTTACAATTTATTGTCACTTAGCCATTTAAATTATTTTGCTCAAAAAGTATATACATGTCCAGATTTTAATAATTTTTCACATTTTATATCATTTTGACCATGTATATGATTGTTTGTTACGGGCCGGTATCTATATTTAACTATATTTAATATTTTAAAAGATATCCTGTATTAATTACCTGCAATGTTTACCCCAATTAATTCTAAAATTAAACCCTAGAGAGGGCTACCTTCGGCAGTAGTGCTGCCTCTATATTTCACGCACGGTCCCTATACATGGATGGAACTTTTAAGACTGCACCTATGCTTTTTTACCAGCTCTACACCATACATACATTTATAAACGAGGAATCCGTACCACTGGTATATGCACTTCTACCTGATAAATCAAAAGACACTTACATAAAGTTAATTTCGGCCCTTAAAGATTTAGCACCAGCTCTCAGACCGCAATCGGTTCTAATAGATTTTGAAGCAGCGATGATAGGAGCGATACATCAAGAATTTCCGAATGCAACTGTACAAGGATGTTTCTTCCACTTTTCACAGGCAATTTACAGAAAAATTCAAACAGCTGGCTTTAAACAGCGATATGACACCGACAAAAACTTTGCACAGCACATGAAGATTTTAGCTGCATTAGCTTTCGTACCTACAAAATACACACAGCCATTTTTTAATGCATTAAGCGATCATTTTCCAGAAGAAGCTACCGAGGTTCTGGACTACTTTGAGGAAACATGGATTGGGATGATTCGTCGCGGTCGTCGAAGGTCACCGTTGTTTGATTGGGAAATGTGGAACTGTGTTAATAATGTTTTAAACATTCAACCCAAGACTAACAACCACATTGAAGGTTGGCATCTTGCCTTCGAAAGCCAACTTTCGGCTAGCCATCCCACAATATGGAAGTTTATTACCGCGATTCCACGCGAACAATCCTTAACTGAAATGAGAATTTCTCAATTTTACTGTGGAACTCCCGCTGTGCCGAAGAAAACGAAGTACTTACAATTAAATATTAGATTACAAAATATTATCACTCAGTTTTCTCCTAAAGACCCTATAGAATACTTAAATCGTATAGCTTGTAATTTGTCTTATAAATAAGTTACTCGTTTCTTTTGTTATATATATTATAAATAAGTCATGTATTAAGAAGAATTAATTGGAATAAAATCATTATTTTTATACGAAACGCTTTTTATTTTTGACGTTTTGGTGTCGCACCTGTGTCAGGTTATCAAAAAATTAAATAAAAAAAATAAATTATCTAAATTGAATTTCAGGTGCGACACCGAATGTTTTTTGTTTAAATTACCTACACTTGTATTTTCGAAAAATGGTCTGTTCGAACAATGGGCTCTTCGAAAAACTGGCCGTTCGAAGAACTGTCGTTCGATTAATTGTCATTCGAAAAACAGTCCTAGATCCGAATCCCCTATGTGGTCCCATAGCGGCTTTGTATATCTACTGTTACAAGATTTTTCAGCGACCAAATTTTTTTTAAAATAGAAAATCAAGTTTCAAATTTGAATATTTAATTTCACAGTGTCAATTTACTAATAGCGTTACACAAAACTATCAATTAAGGATAGTTTACAACAATGCCGGTATACTAAGTGGTAGATAAACGGTTAATAGAAAGTAGACTATTAATGAGGCCAATTAATTACGTAAGGTAAGCTGGGGTAAATGCAACAGGTTTTTCGAATAGTTACATTTCATAGGTATCTTAAAAATATTGAACATTAAGGATAAAATCTGCCAATTTTTCCTTGTTAAGTATAACTATCTATAAATGTATTTATAGCAGTATATTTATTTAATGTGTCTGTTTTGTTTTTAGAATATATTTTTTAAAATGATGTCAACATGTTACATTTGCCCCTGAAAAAGGGGTAAATGTAACACTTGAGCTTCTGGTGCGGATAAACGTTGTATTATTGGCAGAAAGGGGTAAATGTAAAATAAATATATATTACGAAAAATTTTGTGCAAAAATTATTTAAATCGGTTAATATTTAAGAAAACAACAAGCTTTTTAAAAAATACGTATAAAGAAGTGGCATTTATTAAAACACAAAATTAGAAAGAAAACTCGAAAATTTATTAAATAAACGACATAAAAACCTACAACAAACTCTTTTTCTTAAAAAATAGCAACCCTTCCAAATGCAACGTAAAAAAGCTGATTTATTAAATTAACATATACATCTTTGACATGAAATAACTAAATAAGTAGTTTAAATTGTAAGATTACTCTATTCAAGTTACAGAATATGTTTATAAGAAACATTTTAAGTATTAAATTCATCAAACAAGATATTAAAATACAGTAACCCTCTTCTATCTTCGAGTGGTTCTGGCAAAGTCAATGCAATATCTGCTTCGTTTACCGTGTCAATATCGTCTGCAGGAGGCCAATCAAATCTTATCGTATCTTGTCGTTTAGTTGAAATTCGTTTTAAAAATTTTACTTCCCATTCATCTTCCACACGTCGTGTTACACGGCCAACATAGTGCTTCATGTTCTTCTTTGACGTGTACTTTACTAAAACCCATTTCATTTCCTTTACTTCTTGATTTTATTCGTTTTATTATCTGTCCCGAATTTCCCTTTCTTGCACTATATTCTGTAGGAACTCCCCTTAATTCTCTGATTCTCTGTATTTTATTTCTTTCTCTTCGTCTTCTTCATTGCTACTATCTTCTTTCTTGCGGCACCTTGATTTAACTGTGTTTTGTTTTTTGAGCTGTTTACCTTCTTTAGTTTTTTGTAAACGCTCTAACACATCTTGAGACATTAAGACTTCTGAGCTTGTACCTACTCTCTTGCGCCGTACACTTTCTGGTCGAGGGCTTCCAATAGCAATGTTTCAAAGTTTTTTGCTCCATATTTGATGGTATCTGCAGTAGACGACGTTGACGGCAGTGGTTCTGCATTTGAAGCTAAATTACTTGTTCCTAATAATATGGATGTTTTCTGTTTTATCAGAATTGGTCCCTTGGTTTATTTTCATTTTGTGCCAACGACGTAATGCCTCTGAACAAAATTTTTCATCTGGTATGACTGTTTTGTCAAATTGGGTATATTGTTCCTTTTATAAAACCATTATGTATCACCTCAGGGGACAGAAATCTCCAGGTGTCCCCTAAAAATTTTGTAAAATAGAGATTTTGGTAGCTTACGTCCAATATTTTGGCGTTGCCATGATACTAATTTTTCATCCCATTTGTCTTTGAAAGGCTTGAATACTGACAAGTCTAACGGTTAAAGCGTTACTGCTGTGCGGAGGTAATTTAAGAATTGTTATGTTTCCTCGAATTGCTAACTGTATTACCTCAGGGCTAATATGAGTCGAATGTCCATCATATATGATAATAGCAGGACGATTTTCACCTAGAGTTGGTAAAACAGTGCGCTGAAAATAGTTTTTAAATATATCTGTCTCCATCCAGCCCTTTTTGATGTCGCTTAAACAGTTCCAGAGCAATCAGATCCTTGCGGAGCACACTATTGATCCCACATGTGTAGTCCTTTATAGATAATTAGTGGCGGAGTCTTTTCGCCTGCAGCATTCGCCATAAATAGAATTGTTGTGTTTTCCCTCCCTGGACCACTAGTAATTCTGGTTGCAGATTTTTCCCTTTTCCTCTACAACACGGGATTTGGTAGGACCAATACATAGACTGGATTCGTCAAGATTCCAAATATTAGATGGCTTGTCTCTAATTTGAAGGTTGTCTAATGAGAACATTCAAAAATTGTAAAAGGATCTGCAGCTTTTTGCCTGGCGTACTCCATATTTTGTGGCTTTTTTATGCTTAAGCCATGTCGTTTTTTAAATCCAATAAACCAGTCCTGTCCTAGTGACTGATTTTTGGAGGGGGTTGGTAAATTATTTGATTTCATATATTGTCCCACAAGGTGTAGCACCTCCTTCCTCGACAAACTAAAGCCCCATTTTTCTAGTGTTTTCAGTCCGGTGGCTAACGTCTGTTCAAGTTGAGGTGAAAGAATCGTACTACGCCCTTTTCCTTTTTTTATTTGCCCGCGGGAACCTTTACAGTTAGTGTATATTGTTGAATAAGGTACATTAAATACTTTTGCAACTTTCTCAGCAGTCAAACGACCTGCATTTACTTCCAAAATGGCTACTTTTAAGGTATTTTTATTATAGGTAGGGCCGTTGGTCTTTTTAATAATATAGTTCCTAACCATGACTCCTAAAACGAAGAAGATACTATTGGAGCAGCAACCTTTATAATTTACTAATTTTTTTTTAGGGGTAAATGTAACATGAGCTGTTGCAATTGCTCCTATATAACATGTTACATGAGCCCCGAATTACATTTTTTTAGGGGCAATTGTACCATCGACAATAATCATTACTAAAACAATAATTCTGTTAAAAACATTTTTATACAATAAACATACCACCTAAAGTGTATCTGTATCTTTAATGTGTGGAGGATGGGTTACCCCACGGCACTTAGGCCTCATTAGGCCCATTGTGCATCCTCCTGAGGAAATAGGCACTTCTTAGCTCCTGAGCCAGCCTACAGATTTAATGTAGTTGACAACGTCGTCAAGGGGTGCTTCTCCTTTTATTGGCCGGTGTTAGCCGATACTCGCCACCTAAAGTGTAATTCTAATATCAAACCTACCCTTTCTAATATTTACTCAGTCCTAGAAATAGGCTATGGCTTTTATTAACTCGAACTGAAAACTGCGGCGTAAAAATCACTATGACTTTGATCGTTTTTAACGACAGACTAACAAGTCGCAGCAAAGTGTGGTCAGTCTAGAATAGAAGCAGCATGCTCCCTCACAACAAAATATGCTCATGGCGCCCTCTCAAACACATCTACAGAACTGTTATTACTGAATAATACATTTACCCCATTATTACATTTATCCCAGCTTACCTTAGTGCATGGTTTTGTCAACATTAACTGGATGGATTAATACACGCTAAACGGAAAAGTATGTACAGTTGGTTTCACATAAAATGCGTGTATACAAAAAACAAATAGATTTTGTTTATATAGCTGAAATTGCGCTTTTTTAATATGCACCTGAAGCACGACCTGCTAATTGTTGTTGTTTCATGACACATATAAGACGGAGGCAGAATAAATGGCGCAATTGAACTAAAAAATAATTATTCAATTATTATTAATTTTAGATAAAATACATACAGTGCAGTTTTAGTATTTATTTTGCACCCGTCTTGTACCTATTACATCCTTACACGACTTTAAAATTCATTATTGATTATGAAAAAGAATTAGCTTAAAAAATGTTTTTCTGATAGATGTCCTTTCTCAATTTCAATTTGCGCTTTGGCTAAATTAAAAAAATCTAATTTTACAATAAATTTTTGTTATTAACTTGATTATTTTCATTCTATGGCTCTCTTCTCCTACAGAGTAACTGAATAAATGATCGTCATATTCATTCGAATTAACAAAAGTGAAATTCCGCTCTCGCAGCCTCGGAGTAGGGGGAGTAATTGGTAGGGAAAAAATTGTTTTAAAAACAATTTATACAACCTGATTTGTCAAAAATTAAGAACGTCTCGTTGAATAAAAAAAAAAATAGTCAGATGCAGTACAAAAGGGGGTAAAATTATTTTGAACTGACAAATTTTTTACATGACTTTTGACGTATATAGAAGTATACAGTGGGATGAAAGACCGTCAGTTGATATTATTTAAAATTTTCTTTATTAATACTATAAGAGTCCTAAGTTTAAACTGGTTTGTCAACAATTTACCGAAGGTAACTAGTCTCCACTGCAGAGGCATTTTAATCTTCCGGAACTAGCATAGGCTGAATATCTTATGGCTAATGTGATTATAACTAAAAGAATGCTATTAAAATTTACTAAAAAACTACAAAAAGAAATAAAAGCATAGAAAAAATAATTCAAAATAAATATAACAAAATCTGTAATTACCATACACTCATCTTTGATACTGCCAACTTCAGATATTAGAAGACTTATATCTTTACTAAGCTGATCGCTGAACAACTTAATTAATTTCGGCGCCTCTTCTATTTTTTTGTCAACAAAGTTCCTCAAATTTCCAGTGGTCACACTCAGACCAAGGTATGCCTGCATTTCGTCAAAAGGTACAGCAATCTCGAATTCTTCCATAATATCATACAAATCCTTGCAGTAATCTAATATATCTTCCATAACGTCTAGTCTTTGAACACTTTTTTGTTCAAATTGTAAATATTTAACGTATTCTGTTGTAGTGAAAGGCGTCTGGTGTAAGAATTCTTCGGTAGCTTCGACTTCTTTGATTAGATTTTCCACTTTTGTTTTTCCAATCCTATAATATTTATAGTAGTATTTACCAAATATGTTTTCAACAAGTTTAAAAATTGCATAAAGTAAATAAATGATAATTTTTGACAACAGTGCCTATATTAGTTCAATTGTTTATTACAGCTCTCTTGTACAAAAAGAATAATTTCACTTTGCCGCAACGAGTATTTTATTTTGCCCCTATTATAATAAAAATAATACACATTTTGAAAAACCACATAGAACTTAGAGAAAAAAAAGATGGAGTCATTTTGGATGTCGGTTTGGATAGAAAAAACAGTAACAAAAAAAGCTATATCTATATATATATATAAAATTGTTTGTCCTGACTGACTGATTGACTGACTGACCTATCAGCGTACAGCCAAAACTACCGAGCCTAGAAAGCTGAAATTTGGAACATAGGTTTGTTTAATAACGTAAGCATCCGCTAAGAAAGGATTTTTGGAAATTTTAACTTTAAAGGGAGGAAATGGGAGGAAATGGGGGGAGGGAGATTTTAATGAAACTCTTTGTTTTTTAAAGTTAGAAACATGAAAACTTAAATTACAGCTATTGAGCATAAATAAATAATGACGTGTTTCAGGGTTTTTGGATTTTTTACATTTTAAGGGGAGAAAACGGGGGGTAAAAGTTTGCAAGGGACTATCAATTTTTTTGTTCTCTATGAAGTTAGAAACATGAAAATTGGAATTGCAGCTACTGACTACAAATTATTAATGACAAGTTTCAAAGTTTTTGGAATTTCACGTTTTAAGGGGGGAAACGGGGGGTGAAAATTTATTTGGGAGTATCCATGTTTTTGGTTCTCTTTAAAGTTAAAAACATGAAAATTGGAATTCCAGCTACTGAGTACAAATTAATAATAATGCGTTTTAGGGTTTTTATATTTTTACATCTTGAGGGGGGCAAACGGGGGTAAAAGTTTGTATGGGAGTATAACTTTGTTTGTTCTCTTTGAAGTTAGACACATGAAAATTGGAATTGCAGCTAATGAGTACAAATTAATAATTACGAGTTTTAGGGTTTTTGGATTTTCACATTTTAAGGGGGGGAAACGGGGGGTGAAAGTTTATTTGGAAATATCGATTTTTTGATTGAAAATTGGAATTGTAGGTTCTCATCATAAATAAATAATGAAGTGTTTCATGGTTTTTGGATTTTCACATTTTAAACGGTGGTAAAAATTAATAAAAATTAATAAAAAATGAATAAAAATGAATAAAAATTATTAAAAATTAATAAAAATTAATAAAAATTATTAAAAATTATTAAAAATTAATAAAAATTAATAAAAATTAATAAAAATTAAATTAATAAAAATTAATAAAAATTAATAAAAATTAATAAAAATTAATAAAAATTAATAAAAATTAATAAAAATTAATAAAAATTAATAAAAATTATTAATAAAAATTAATAAAAATTAATAAAAATTAATAAAAATTAATAAAAATTAATAAAAATTAATAAAAATTAATAAAAATTAATAAAAATTTATAAAAATTAATAAAAATTTAATAAAAATTAATAAAAATTAATAAAAATTAATAAAAATTAATAAAAATTAATAAAAATTAATAAAAATTAATAAAAATTAATAAAAATTAATAAAAATTAATAAAAATCAATAAAAATTAATAAAAATTAATAAAAATTAATAAAAATTAATAAAAATTAATAAAAATTAATAAAAATTAATAAAAATTAATAAAAATTAATAAAAATTAATAAAAATTAATAAAAATTAATAAAAATTAATAAAAATTAATAAAAATTAATAAAAATTAATAAAAAATAAAAATTAATAAAAATTAATAAAAATTAATAAAAATTTAATAAAAATTAATAAAAAATAAAAATTAATAAAAATTAATAAACATGAATAAAAATGAATACAAATGAATAAAAATTAAAAAAAAAAAAGAATAAATATAAAAAAAATGAATGAAAATCAATAAAACTAATAAAAATTAATAAAAAAGGAAGTCATGTATTTTTTTATATTAATAATACGACTATATGCGAGCAAAGTCGCGAGCAAAGCCGCGGGAAATAGCTAGTTAAATATATACTCATCATTCAATAGGTACTATTTTAATAATTAATCAAACCTTAGCTATGCCACTTTGCCCCGACTTCCCCTGAACGAAATTCTTGCATGTGGCAATTGGAAAATTCTAAATAATTTTCTAAATTTTTTTTTCAAACAAGTAAAGAAAACGCAGGGAGACACCGAAGACCCTGCTGATGATGTTCATGTTTTAAAGTGTTTTCAACCCTTTTGATTTCATTTCAGATTCCTAAAGTTAAAACTCACTAATTATTGTAAGTGGCGATTATTTGAGATTAATCTCATTTTTGATTGATAATTTATTTGTTGTTTATATTAAGAAACTATTTGAGTATATTATTATTAATTAATAATAACGTTAAATTACTCTACTAGATTCATTCTTCTCACAGTCACAGTACGCCCTCTAGCTATCGTGCCGACAGATAACAAACACTTCTCAAATGGGCCAAGCTGAGGCACAAACTCAAAATTAACAGTATTTTTCTCTTGAAAAATTAAAAATGTTTATTTTGGGTCTTGCTGAAGCTTGATCCATCCATTTAAGATTTTGTCGGCTTCGCATTCCGCTAGTAGGCACAATTAGGTGAATCAAGGGAGTTTGGATGAAAAGCCACACTCTAGACAACAGGAAAAACAGAAGGTAATCTTAAATGGGTCAAGCTTCAGCAAGATCCAAAATAAGCATTTTGACCTCTTCAAGGGAAAAATGCTGCTATTATCTCAGTTACATTAGAAGGAATAAAGCCATTTTTAACACATACGTAACATGTTGGTGCATATTATACAAATACAATTTTTGCAATTTAAAATTTTTAAAATTGTATTTATTTGTGTTTTTTAAATTCTCTTTTTTTAATATTCTTTACATATTTTTTTAAAATGTTTTAAATAAACTATTTCGAAGGGAAACAATTTCCTATTAACTATAGCTAAATTTTGCTTCGTTTTCCAGATATAATTAAAAAGCTATAAGGGTTGCAGTATTTTCTATTTACAATTTCCACCCTCTCCATTTGAATGATTCATAAAAACCCGCGTAGGTGATATTTCCTTACTGCCCCCTTTTTTAGGATATTATCAATAGCCTATTACACTAAACACGCCATTTTTACAATAGAATAAAAAAATACTTACCAAGGTAACGTTATTTCAAGCAATTCCAACAATCGTTTAGCCTCTGGTAGACAGACTTCTGCAAAATTCTTCAAATTAATGTGTATAACTCCCATTGACTGATAAGGATAAATACTCTCAATGAGATCAATTTCATCATGATACCTTCTGCACATGTATCTGAATTTTTCACAACCTGTAGGAAAACACTTCATTTTAACAACATCCGCTTGTAAAGGTTCCTTAATAGTTCTGATACTTTTATACGGGGTGTTATTTAAATGTATGTACATAGTAAAAATTACATTAGTGTATGGTGTCTAAAAACGAATGGTACCAATTTTAGCATTAATCTATGAAAAAACCATAAATATAAAGTACCAGAGGTGCTGTTCTGCCGTGTTAATTCAAATGGCCGTATCTGTTTAATACTTGAACGGGAGAAAAATCGATTTTTCAAGAAAAATCACTTGCGCCCAAATTTCTAAGCGTTAAATCTCGGGTTTTATTGAAGATATATCCATGAAAGTTATAGAGATAGACAAAAAATTCATTGTTGTCATACGTAGTGGTTATATCTTTATTTCAAGGAAAATTGCAGTTACGGCCATTTGAATTAACATGGCAGTGTTGTCAATTTGTTACAAAGTTTGTGGGATATATTTAAATCTATTCACCTAAGATTGTAAATCTTGCTAAAAATGTAATCTACAGTAAGGTGAAAACATGAAAACGGTGTAAGTATTGTAAGAATAATTTTATTTTCTATATAAATTTAATAAGTTTTATTTTACAAAACACTCGGTTTTTAAACGCACGAAATATTTGTCTCCCAAAACAGTTACAGCCTATGTTTATGTTAACACTATTAAGATACGGAGGTATCGAATTACGAGTATGGGAACTAAGGGTAAAATATCAAGTAACCATAAAATACAGATCATTTTAAATTTGGATTAGTTGCTTTGCAGAACAAAATTAAAGTTTGTTCCAATAATAATAAACTAGTGAATAATTATAATATTTGTGAGTGACTGTTTGCTGAACAGGGTGAGTTTTTCTTACTGAGTAATTATGTTTTATCAATTAGTTTTGTTTTAATTTGTAATCAAGTTATTTTGCAAATTACATTACCCAATTATTATCCATCAATCTTTTATAGTTAATTTGTCAATTCTGACGTAAATATATTGAGACAACCTTATATCCTAAATAATTAAATAATTAAAACTTATTTGAATTTGACTATTTATTTATATTTTGTTGTCCTCTACGAGGTGTAATCAAAAGTAAAGTGAGTTAGATTGTGTGTTCTCGCTTAGTACATTGCGGTCAGTGTATGCGTTTATTTTGGGATTACTGTGGTCAATTTTCCAGAGTCGTCGCACCATGGTTGGTGCGGACTAGTGACATTGCGGTCAGTGTACTAATAATTTATTTTGATTTATTTTGATTTATTTTGATTTATTTTGATTTAATTTGATTTAATTTGATTTAATTTGATTTAATTTGATTTAATTTGATTTAATTTGATTTAATTTGATTTAATTTGATTTAATTTGATTTAATTTGATTTAATTTGATTTAATTTGATTTAATTTGATTTAATTTGATTTAATTTGATTTAATTTGATTTAATTTGATTTAATTTGATTTAATTTGATTTAATTTGATTTAATTTGATTTAATTTGATTTAATTTGATTTAATTTGATTTAATTTGATTTAATTTGATTTAATTTGATTTAATTTGATTTAATTTGATTTAATTTGATTTAATTTGATTTAATTTGATTTAATTTGATTTATTTTAATTTATTTTGATTTATTTTGATTTATTTTCATTGATTTTCATTGATTTTCATTTATTTTGATTTATTTTCATTTATTTTCATTTATTTTCATTTATTTTCATTTATTTTCATTTATTTTCATTTATTTTCATTTATTTTCATTTATTTTCATTTATTTTCATTTATTTTCATTTATTTTTATTTATTTTCATTTATTTTCATTTATTTTCATTTATTTTCATTTATTTTCATTTATTTTCATTTATTTTCATTTATTTTCATTTATTTTCATTTATTTTCATTTATTTTCATTTATTTTCATTTATTTTCATTTATTTTCATTTATTTTCATTTATTTTCATTTATTTTCATTTATTTTCATTTATTTTCATTTATTTTCATTTATTTTCATTTATTTTCATTTATTTTCATTTATTTTCATTTATTTTCATTTATTTTCATTTATTTTCATTTATTTTCATTTATTTTCATTTATTTTCATTACGGGTTTTTTTCGCAAGTAATGCGACAGACTCTGGCCAACTCCTAGATAAGGTTACAACAATGACCAAGCACAGCCACATGGAAATAAGATAAAAGAAGGCGGAGCTTACAGTAAATCTTCTTGTTTATTATTTTTGCTGGTTTTATGGACAAATTCCTTGTTGGGAGCAACAACCTTGCCATGGGCCCGTTCACTTTTATTTTTGAATGTGAATTATTTATATATTTATAAAGATATTAAACTCTTTTGTCTGGTGGTACTTTTCCCGTTAAGATATTTTTGCTAGAAGTAAGGGAATTCCCATAAAATTCTTTCAGTTACTCATTGCGTCAGAAAACCCCTAATTCCCTTCAGGTCTTGTATCGGTTAATAGTTAAAAGGGCGTGGTTGTCGGATGTATCATTGCACCACCATTCCTCTTCTGCATTTATTAAAGAAATTTACATGATAAAAATATATTATTTTTTAAAAATAATGTGTTTATATTTTCAGATAAAGCTGGAAGCCTTACCTTTTTTAAAATTTAATAAAAACAATTAGTATTACTAATATTTCGATCTGAATATTACCAGATCGAAATTTTATTTGAGAAAATGTATCTGGTAAACGTGACAACGTTGTAAGTACTTCTAAATAGTGTTGTCTACCACTTCTAGAAATAAATGCAACGTTGCCACGTTTACCAGATAAATATTGTAAATCAAATTTCTACTTTTTGATTATGGTCTAGTTAATTTTCAGCCTGAGTAATAATAATTGTTTTAATTAAAAAGTAAAAATTAAGCTCCCAGCTTTAAATCTGAAAATATAAGTTCATTATTTTTAGAAAAATAATGGAATTTTACTATTTAAATTACATATATAAATGCAGAAATGCTATATTAGGGATACTTCCGACAACCTCGCCGTCTTTAAGCATAACCGATACGAGACGTGAACGGAATTAGGGATTTTCTGACGCAATGAGTCACTGAAAGAATTTTATGGGAATTCCCTCACTTCTAGCAAAAATATCTTAACGGGAAAAGTACCACCAGACAAAAGAGTTTAATATCTTTATAAATATATAATTAATTCACATTCAAAAATGAAAGTGAACGGGCCCATTTATCGAACTTAACAAATTACTTACTTGTCTCATTATGAACATCTTCTGTCGTAATGACAACATCTTCGGCATAAAACTTGCTGATATTATCGAATCTTTTGAGGTACGTAAAGGCAGCGTCGTAATTTTGTTTAAATATATTGTTAAATTTCGTTTTTAGACCAGCCAAATGCGTGTCTCCGGTTAAATAAAATTCCAAACTTGGACCCCAACCGCAAATCCGTTCTTCAACCTTTTCGTTAATAACAGGCCTAAAAATTACAGTTTTGTCATAATTTAAGTCATATAATTGAACCTCTTTAGAGTTACGTTGTAAATGCAGCATAATAAGGGTCTCCAATAAATGTAGTAACAGATTTAACATTATCTTCCCACATAACAAAAATCTGCTCGAACAAATTCAAAGTAAGTTCTAGAGATGGATCTAGTAATATTTTATTTGGATGGACTCTAATATACTTGATAAAATATGGAACCTGCAAAAAGAAGGAAACTATGTTTTTTTATTTTAGCTTAGGGATGAAAACTATGCCAGCATAAACTGAATTCCAAGCTAATCGGATCGAATATTTTGCGTTTGAAAGATTAAATGGTTATTAAAAGATAATAAAAAATAGGTTCATTAAAAGTGTTATTTGTGTATTTACATCAAATGCAATACCTTTGTAAATTTTCTTTTACAATATACAAAAAAACCGTGCATTCAACATTATGTAAGTAGAGCTCTAATATCTATATACAGGGTGAGGCACTGAAAACGAAACAGATCGCATATCTTGAAGACACTTTTTATCCCTCCCCACTCCTCTGTCACTTTTTTTTTTTTTTTTAGGAACCGCACTGTTAATTACAACCCAACAGTGAATGGTCGAGTTGGGATTAGAATTAATATTTAATTATTTTTTAATTAAATAAAAATTCCTGTCACCGGTGGGATTCGATCCTGAGACCTTCTCTAACCACTGAGCCAACCCACCCCCCCCTGTCACCATTAGCTATGAAATTGAAATAGGGAAAGTACTAAGTGTGACACATCATTGAAAAGGTAATTTTATAAGGAATGTGTGACTGTGTGACATATGACAGTTCAAATAAGCGTATTGTCATGTGAAAGCCAAATTTAAAAATTTTATGCATAATTACCTTTGGAATAAAATTGAACTTACTACGCGTGAAAATCTGTTTGGCGGTTTCCATGGTAACGGCGAAAATGCACCGAAAATCGTGTTTTTCGAGCTACGGATCCCTTTTGTGGGAACTGGGTGCAATGGGGAAGGGCGATTATGTCAGTGGTAGATGCCCTAGATATCCAAGGTGGACGGAATCGGTATTAAATTTTTCACCTGTCAACTGTCACTTTTTTATGACGTTTTGAAAAATTTTTTTTTGCTTTTTCGACGATTTATTACAAACGAATAATTTTTTTAATATTTTTCTCAAACACCCTTTGCCCCTCTCTACCTCATCACGCATACAAAAATTTCCTCGGGCGTCAGTTTCTTTCGGACCAATTTCCGGGCGACTTTAAAAAATCGTAGCGTCCGAACGGTTAAAGCGATTTTAATGAAATTTAGGTCGAGGATATAAATCCATGAGACGCTCCAAAAAAAAAATCGGCATAAAAATCCTTTTGGTGGTTTCTATGGCAACCGCAAAAAACCACCAAAAATCGTGTTTTTCGAGCTACGACTCCCTTTTGTGGGAACTGGGTGCACTTAGGAAGGGCGATTATGTCAGTGGTAGATGCCCTAGATATCAAAGGTGGACGGAATTGGTATTAGATTTTTCACCTGTCAACTGTCACTTTTTTATGACGTTTTGAAAATTTCTTTTTGCTTTTTCGGTGATTTATTACAAACGAATAATTTTTTTAATATTTTTCTCAAACACCCTTTTGCCTCTCTCTACCTCATCACGCACACAAAAATTTCCTCGGGCGTCAGTTTCTTTCGGACCAATTTCGTATGAGGGGTGTCCGGGCGACTTTAAAAAATCGTAGCGTCCGAACGGTTAAAGCGATTTTAATGAAATTTAGGTCAAAAATGTAGATCCATGAGACGCTTCCAAAAAAAAATCGGCATAAAAATCCCTTCGGTGCTTTCTATGGCAATCGCAAAAAACCACCAAAAATCGTAAAAAATCGTGTTTTTCGAACTACGACTCCCTTTTGTGGGAACTGGGTGCACTTGGGAAGAGAGATTATGTTAGTGATAGATGCCCTAGATATCCAAGGTAGACGGAATCGGTATTAAATTTTTCACCTGTCAACTGTCACTTTTTTATGACGTTTTGAAAATCTTTTTTTGTTTTTCGATAATTTATTACAAACGAATAATTTTTTTAATATTTTTTCCAAACACCCTTTGCCCCTCTCTAACTCACTACGTACACAGAAATTTCCTCGGGCCCCAGTTTTTTTCGGCAAAATTACGTATAAGAGATTTCCAGACGAAACATCCCGTCAGTGTCCCCGAAGGGGTCGCTGCACAATATATAATCATTATTTGTATATTTTCATCCTATCCGCGTCCTCTGCTAATTCTATCGAAATATTTCCCTTTACCTCTTCTTTTTAAGAGGAAGTAACAGTCGTTTTACCAATTCGCCTACTTTACCATTTCCCCCCTAATTCTATCGAAATATTTACCTCTTTCAACCCCCTCCTCCCTTCCCCCCTCCCCAAATCGCAAAAATAATAACCAAGTGTTACGACTTTTACTTCCTCTAAAATATCAAGTTTGGTCATCTTTCCGAAGCATCGACGATGCCGAAACGCCACCGCGCTCATTCCGAAGACCTCACTAAATCATTCAATCGGTAGTAGCGACGGGCGGTGTGTACAAAGGGCAGGGACGTAATCAACGCAATTATAAATTATGATTCACTAATAAAATTAGCCCATAGCGAACATGAGCACCCGTTAATTTAAAACCAACATCTACAATATTACATGGACGGATAGAGGCTCGTAAGAAATATAAAAAACTAATAAAGGATTTCAAATGGGCCAACTTTCCCCTCCCCTACTTCTTCCACTACCACAGGGGCGGTCGATATATAGAACTGCTAGACTTAGGAAATGTTACAAAATATCAATAGTTCCAGAAATGTTAAAATTGAGAGCAATTTTGTAAAAATTACTTTGTACATGTGGGACTCCATCTCGTAGAACTTCCATAATACAATAAATGTTAGAAAATATTAATAGTTCCATAAATGTTAATACCTAGAGCAATTTCCTAAAAATATCTCTGTACCTGTGGTGCTCCTTCATCTCGTAGAACTTCCATAATAAGCGGTTCATCGGCCTCTAATTCCTCTTGCGTAGGAAGAAAGCTCGTATGCCATTGCAAATAATATAACAGCAAATCTATAGATCCAGTAATCAATTGATGGAGCATGGTAATCGTCAAATAATCCACCAAAATTATAAAACTAAAATAACAAATCAGCACATATTGGACTGGTTTAAATTGACATTAATTAAAACAGTTACCAGGCTAGACGTTTACAAAACTTCTTTTTTGCCGCTTGCTCGATATATGAAACTTTATGCTGTCTTTTTCGGCCTCTATCTAAAAAAAAAAAAAAAAATGTTTGATACGAGGTTAGATTGGAATAATTTTAAATATGGTTTTATAATTTTTTATGATTGTTTTTATTATCTTGTTACATGTGATAAAAAAACTTTAGTAGGGAATACCAAAATCTATAAAATAGCAGTACACAGACGGTAATTCAATTCGGATGAAAGTCTTGGTTTAAAAATTATCTCCAAATAAAAATTAATACGAAGAAGCCAAGAAAATGTATAAAGTGAAAACAATAAGACATCAGAAAGAAACAAAACTTACTTAAATGACAAGAGTAGCCCTCATATAAAACCCAGTAATGTAAACAATCTAATATACAAATCTAGATCTGGTAGAAAGCAAGATAAAGTAGATAAAAATATTGATTCGACCATTCCAGCAAATATTAAAAAAGCTGAACATATTGGATAAACAAAAATCACTAGGTTGGAATATAGCGCTAAAGGAGCTATACAGTGAGCATCATAAGTCTTATTCGTTACCGGAGTCTTGTTAGGAAAATCGACGAGACACGTCGATTTTTGATTTCTACAATGTACATTTTTGTATTAATAGTTTACCCTTAATTTCATCCCTTACTGGAGGGGAGCAACTCTTTCGAAAAATTTAAATAGCATGTAGTGGTGAGTGATAGCTCATTTGAAAGGGGGTTTTATTCTCTATTCAACCGTGCAAAAAATTTTGAAATGTACTAATATGTACAGTTTCAAATGGAATTTGAGAGAATTGTGAGATATGTATAAAATCTGGTTTAGGTAAATATTTAAGTTTATTAATTTGACATATTCGACCAGTTTTTACATATTCTCTTATCTGTTTAGCCATAGACTTCCAGAAAAATCTCCTTTTTAACACGCTTTTATTAGCTTCATATGTATGTATATATATATATATATATATATATATATATATATATATATACATGCACAGCTATCTTATTCGCCTCCATACGTAATACAGGCACCCAAGCCTCCATGTTAAATACTAAAACCAAATGAGTGTATTTGATTCCAAGAGAATTAAAAACTATATTTTTATAGATGGAGCCCTTGAGGGGTAAAAAACAAAGTACTTAAAAATATACAAATTTTGAGCATATTTATAAATGTAACACGCTTCCACAAATTATTTAAGTGATCCGCCTCTTTTGTATAAAATTTTGCAAGAGAAGTTGCCCTTTACGCCTCCAGCACCGTTGCCATATTTCAGGTAACGTGCAGTTGGTAGTGGGGGTCGATTCGTTTCCTGATTATATATACCTATGGTTATCACTAAGAGGTATCATTGCATTGGGCTCCGGATCTATGAGTTGTATGTTGTACATGTAAAGTGTATCAGAGCAATGGATAGGTTGGTAAAAAAATTATTTAGAATTTTACAATCCACTTATAATCTATTATTTTTAGGTCTCGCAGACTCGTTGAGTTAGCCCGTGTAAATTTCGCTGACGAAGGTAAGTTAGTTAATGTTATTCGAGTAAGAAAGTTTTGCGCTCTTTAGATAAAAAAGTATTAATTTATAATCATTTATTTTGCACTAAATCGCTAAACGGTACCAATATTAATGAAATTAAAGTAATATAATTATTATTACATGTTTAAAAAAATATAAAAATAAGACGTAGTTAAAAAATCTAAATAATGATTTTCCTGAATAGATGGATTTTAATAAAATACATTTTTGGGGGTGTGGTTTTTACGGCACTACTAAAGAATTCTGAAAATGTGATTCTCATTTTGAATCGCTGAAATATCTAAAATATATTAGTTTGGACATGTAGAAAATATACAAGGTGTCCTAGAGTATGTAGGCGTTTACCCTAATTCAGATAGAATACATAAAATTAACATATTTTTTCCTACAGCGATACGAAGACCCCTGTATTTTTCTTTTAAATAATTTTAAATTACTTGTTGAGATATTGCGAATGGTCCAAATTTCAATTCTTAGAGTTAGATAATACATAAGATTAGAAGGAGCTTATGATGAACTGACATACAAAGCTATTTAATAAATAGGATATTAAACAAAAATATTCTTGTTTTTTCGAAAATAGTTCACTTTATTGATATTGATAAAGAGTACCTTTATTATTTTAAAGTTTAAGTTGTACAAAAATATTATTGTTGTACCTTTATCATACAGGATGTAAAAAAAATTGCATTAATGTATTAACACTAGTTCATCCCAGGCAACAACACAAAATAACAACAAAAAACAAGTTAGAGATATGAGTAGAAAGGGAATAAAGGAAATTTTTGTGTAAAATATAGTCACTAAATGATTCACCTTTATCTTCAAATTTTGACATTTCCATCAGTATCGTAATGTTCTAGTTTTATGTTCCGCACCTCGTATGTTCAAACTATGAAGTATCTACCTGTTAAAGGAGCCGTTATTAAAAGTAATTTTAATTGCAGATAACACCGAGAGTATTAAAACGAAGATAAATATTCAGGGAAGGACTCGTTGGACATCCGAACAAGCGCAACTGGTGAAAACCCATTTCAAAAATAATATTACATTAAAAAAGGCCCCTAAAAAGGATGAATGTCTAAATTTAATCAAAAACCATCCAGATATTCTTGGAAACAAAGATTGGGTTAGAGTAAAAACATTTGTTTACAATATTTACAGAAATAAATAAATAATTTATTAGTTTATAGCAATACTGTGCTTTTATAAGAATTTTTGAATTTCGTTTCATTTTAATTATTATTGTTTTAATTCTTTTTAAATGATGTGCCTCATAAAGATGCAGAGGATGGGGATTTCGTAAATGGTTTGATATACAAATTCGGTCAGATGTGATAAATGTTACCTATTAAGGGGAACAATATCCCTCAAACAGAAACCTTTTTATGTTGTTAAGGAACAATTAAATTTTTTATTTTCGTTTTTCAGCTTTTGCGATTTTATTTCTTGACAAAAAAAAATGTTGTAAATACTATTTTTCGTTTCGCCATCGATTATTTCAAATACGATCCTCAAATATTCTATTTTGTATATAGAAATGTAACCAATAAAGCACTTTACCTGTGTTTTAAAAAATTACATAATCAGTACATAAAAAAATAATTACTGACCTGAAATTACTAATTACTTAAATTTCAACTTTTAATTAATTAAAATCATTATTACCAGCCCAATGTTATGGACTCCCGATATACAATATACTTAAAACCTTAGAAAATCTTGGTTTCAAATAGAGAAAATTTTGTGTAATCGATTTGAATAGCTAGTTTTAAAGTATATAATGTTTACAAGTATTAGAAATTAAAAATTTAAAAAAACCGACTTCAAAAACATGCAGATGCCGTCACCATATCTTAACCAAATTTATATGGGACCACCCTTGAGGTATCCCCTTACTAACAAAAAAAGAATCATATAAATCGGACAATTTGGTAAAGCATTATCGCTAAACATACATAAAAAATGAAGAGTGTGAGGATTTTCTCACGGACCCAATTATTATATTTTGACCAAATTTATATGGGACCACCCCTGAAGTACCCCCTTTCTAACAAAAAAAGAATTATTGAAATCGGACACCGTGCTGAAGAATAATCGCTGAACATACATAAAAAAAAATATCTCGACGAATTGATAACCTCCTCCTTTTTTTGAAGTCGGTTAAAAAAGTACCATTTTTCGGCAAGTCAATAAATAAAACCAGAATTTTAGTTTTTAATAAATAATTTGAAAACGGGACTGGCTATGTCAGATCTTTTCACGCCATAAAATTTTCCCCCTCCGTTTACCGGTTACTATAAAACCTATTATACCGTTCCAACTCAAGCGAAAATCGTAATATTAGGGTTATATCCAATATTTCCAAGCTCTGTTTCTTGGGTGGGACCAATCCATTAAATTTGTATGTACTTTTTTAATTTGAGCTTTTAATGTTTGTACCTTTTTTAAATAAATATGTTCTGTAAACAAGTATTTTATTTTTATTGATATTCCGTCATTATTTATTAGGCCCTCTTAAAACTTTATTAATTTTCGAGAGGATTTATAATTATTTCAATTATTATTCAAAGTGTAATTTTTTAGTTTTTTTGTTTCAATTTTTTTAAACTATTACAGCATCTACATTTTTAAAAAGTAAAAAGAAGAATGATTCTAAATATATAAAAATCTACAGGATCTTCCATTTGAAAATACTAGGTCTACGACATTTTCGGTTTAACAAAAAGTGAGCAAAAAAAAAGACACACTCAGAAAAAAAGACGACTAGTGAAAACTGCATTTAGTTATCTTAACTAGTTTAAAAGTTATATAGCTTTGAAAGGAGCCAATAAATATATATTGTGTCCAAGGATGGAGTTGGATGGACTTGGATGATATTTAATAATATTTGGCTATTTGAGTTCTCCTTAAAATCTCTTAATTTGAGCGGTTCAAAAAAACTGTATTAACAAAATTTTCATTTTGGAAATCCAAAATTGTATTTTTATTGTACACCCTGTACAAAAACTCGAAGTTTCTTAACGTGTACCATATTTATTTAACAAGCAAAAGAAATTATGAAAAATCACTTTTTTTTATTTTAAATAAACATTTTTATAAGTATAGTTAAGTCCATCCGTATGCAATAATTATATATGAAGTCGCGAAAGGTCCAAAAATAAAAATTTCCGGTAGGAATAATAGTAAATGAAATATTAGGTATATAAAAGTGCATCGCACCAACACACCTCCTATGAAATATTATGTATATAAAAGTGCACCTCACCAACACACCTCCGTTCATTGTTGCCAAATTTAGGAGGTAGATTGACGTGAAGACTACTTAAAGGCTAATTCGTATTGCCCAAGTATGTGCCTATATATGTGTATTAGAGGGTGGCGCCGCGTAGTGGAAAATCGGCCAAGTTCATTGTGTAACTGTATATGTGTATGTCACGAAATGGCCTCCGACAAAAAATTTGGCAAACACCTCCCATTGTTGTAAAAACATAAATGAACCTGTTATACACATACATTCGATTTGGCCTCCGATTTTTCGAAGTCGCCTCCGATTTTTGAGGCGAATTCTTTGAAAACATATATATTTTGGAGGTGTATAAGGCATTTTGCATATATATATATATATATATATATATATATATATATATATATGTATGTATGTATGTACATATTAAATTTAGAGATTAAATACTATAATTTTTCCAAAATTTATTTGACGGAAAGTCATTTTGCATTAGAAAAGTACCCTTTGTAACTATTATGAAATGCTCAGCTATGAAAGACATAGCTACTATTGCATAACCATTAGGGTGTATCATTTTTAGGCAACTTTTTTTTTCAACTAAAAAACAGGCTGAAAACTTTCAGGAAGGTGAAAAAGAAGCCTCTAAAAATTTGAGCTCTTAATATTATCATTTACTGATGCCTGTTCCTAACTTTCCATTTTCCATCTAAATAACATGGAAAAAAATGTTTTCTTATTTTTGTAGCTTGACATTTGAGCATTGTAAAAATAAAGTAAAAAATTATTTTGCTAGCAAATTGATTATTTGATTAACTGTTAAACAAAAGTAATTATGAATTAGGTTCAGTAAAATTATTATTTTATATATTAAAAAAAACTTTTTAACAATTAGCATACTAAAATTTTGAAACTAATAGATATTTTAATGTCAGAATTAAATGATGTAACTATATTTGTTGAAGTTTTCCTATTATAATTTGGATATTTTCGTCGGTGCTCCTTTACCACTTGTAATAAATATTAAAATTGTTCCTCGTCTTTAGTTAGCCATCTATTATATTCTTCTACTAATGCGACGCCATGTCCTGCAACGTCATTGACAACTTTCAATTTTTCGAAAAACTCCAAATTCTCTTGATAACTTTCATTATCTGGCCAAATTAGGACATCTGCATTCAGAAAGTCGTACGTCAAATCAAATTTGTCAAAAAGTTTTAATGATTGTTTTGAAACAAAGTCACTTATATTTTTGTTTAAAAATATTTCTGGTGAATTTTTGTCTTCTGTGCGTCCTTATTTTCTTTTTATATGAAAATACTGATGTTTTCTTGAAAATAATTAATAAGACATAAAAAAGTCATTAGTTTAATAAAATAAAAGTACTAATTTCATACATTTGCAACTTTAAGTTTGAATATCTTCAGAACGGCTCACTCTATGAAAAAAATTAATTAAAACTTTTTGTAGAGCGTTCAATTTCCTAGCAAAATAATGTTTTACTTTATTTTTACAATGCTCAAATGTCAAGCTATAAAAATAAGAAAAAAGGAAAACAATTTTTCCATGTTATTTAGATGGAAAATGGAAAGTTAAGAAGAGGCACCACTAAATGATAATATTATGAGCTCAAATTTTTAGAGGCTTCTTTTTTCACCTTCCTGAAAGTTTTTAGCCTGTTTTTTAGTTGAAAAAAAAAGTTGCTTAAAAATGATACACCCTAATATATATATATATATATATATATATATATATATATATATATATATATATATATATATATATATATATATATATATATATTACAAAGTAAATAGAACTTGAATCAGATTTATTGTTGAATCTATCATTCATCTTACCATTGGGATCTTCAACAATTCGTTCATCTACTATGAAACCTTTTGCTAGCAATGCTGCATGACAAGCATTTCCGACTATATCTTTAGCTATACTCAAATATTCTTCGATTTTCGTAACCAGTAAATGTAGCTTGTCGAACTGAAACAAATACAAGTTATAGCGTTTTTCACTGGCACTTGCAGTACGCGCTGAGTATATTTCTTTATCTGTATGACAAGAAAATGAAAATAAACTCAGAATTCACTGATTGCAGTGAAAGACGCCGTTAGATAGGTAGTATGATTTAAATATCACAATAATCAAAGTAGTACTGCATAGTATCAGTGACAATGTTTTACAAGAATATCTAAGATTCAGATTAAGTGATACGCCCTCTGAAGGATATTTGTGAGTAAGTACGACTCTACCCAATGTTGCCAATAGTGGTGTAATTCCGCTACGTCCGCGGATTTTTACACCTTCTAGCAGTGGATAGATGTTTTTTTAAGGAATGAAATTTGTATCTATCAATATGTAATCATACTCTATATTTGTTTAAGGATTTTCTTAAAACAGATTTAATTATATTGATTTGTTCATTAACTTTCAGTTCATTTATCAAGTTCATCAACATAGTCGTTGGGTTCGCTGTTTATACCGGGTGTTCTAAATTAAAGCGTTACAGCTATATACCGCTTTTTATATAAAAAAAACCGTTTCAAACGAAAGTTTTATAGTTTTGTAGGGAAAAACTTTTGGGTAAAATCGTTTTTTATAATATGGCCAACTTTTTTTTCGCGCAGCAACATTTTCAAGTAGCTGTTACTCAAAAAGTAAAAGTCCAATAAAAAAAATATTTCCCTCAAAAGTTTCTTATTTTTTTATGTACTTTAAGAATATGTAAGAAAAAAATGGGATTCCCATTTAAAAAAACAAAGTTCACCTCGATATGGCCATATTATGGTCAGCTATAAAAAAATGAATTTAGCCAAAATGTTTCCCCCAAAAAACTATAAAACTTTTGTCTGAAACTTTTTTTTTAAAATGCATATTTTCGGCGGTGTTTAACTGTAACACTTTAATTTGAACACCCGGTATATAAATTTGTATCAAGCACGCGACTTGAAATTGTCGAGTGCAATAAAGACTTTTTGCACGAGTTGCATACAATATTTTTTCTACGTTCATGCAAAAACCAAAAAATGTTTTATTTAGGCGACCTAAGTGCAGAAGAATAAAAAGCGTAATTTAATAGCAAAATATTTAACAACTAATAATTAGCATCGATTAACATTGTAAAAGTACTATAACTATGTTAAGAAAAATAATTTAACCAAAACTTTAGGAATAATTGTGTTATGAGCAATAATTAAGCTTAAACGTTGTTTTTGCCTAATAATAATAATAAAAGTAAATGTACAATTTTCAATATTAATATTTTTTTTTATTAATTTATTTATTAAATGATTGAAAATAATATAAAATATGCAATTGTTAATAAAACAATCTCACAGAAAATGAAAATGGACTAAATATTTGGCGTCGATTTGAATATTTATGTTTGTCATGATCATCAAACACTGTAGTAAAATGACAGATGAGGGCAATAAATTTTTTATTGCACTAGTGCAATAAAGAACCAGTTTTTTCACTAAATGTAGTTCAATAAACTACCGTCGATATTAGGGTGCGTAATTTTGTCACTTTTTCCATAAAGATTAAGTAAAACCATAATATTTTTACACATTTTAATATTCTATAAGTGTGCACTAACCTAATTAAAGCAACAAATATTATTAAAACACATTTGTAAGTTAAAAAATTAAGAATTTGCATTTATTCACGACATTCTCACGTAGCCATATTGTTTTTAATTTTTCGATTTGACAGTCACACTAAGAAATTCGATCACGTATTGGAATAGATACGCCTTGTTTCCATAAACATGTGTCATATGATAATATGGTCCATAATCGCATGCACAACAAACGGTGGTACCAGCAGAGGTTGCCACAGTGTCTCTTTCGGTTAAACGCATAAAGATAATAATTATTAGTTCCCAATGTTTCAAGGTTCGAAATACTTAATATAGAGCTTAATTTTTAACAGTTCATTTAAGAATCTGGATCATCTTCATAAAATTTCTCATTTAATTTTTTTCTGCATTGAATCGGTGTTTAAATTAGATGTTTAAATTTTGTTCACTACGATCCATCGATTTAACCATTAAATACTATATTTTAACTGAACATTTGTCAACCCTGTTTCTGTAAGTTTTTAAAAGTGTCATTCGGTGTTTTATTTTAGTGGAATATTCTTGTTTTATTTATTTATATAAAAGAAATTATTTACAAACATGATTATACATTTCAAAATAGTAAAAAGATGCATAGTTTTCCGAACATTTTGGACCAAAACCACCCAAAACCAATGCTTGCTATTTTCACAGGTAGGTTATGTCAAAATCAATCTCATGAAATGTAAATAATGTAGATATCCATGGGCGTAACAACAGTGCTAGGGTTTTATTTATTTTTTGATATAAAAATACCTAATTGTAGAAACTGGTTATTTTATGGTATATACGTCTACAGGTTTCCGAGAGACATTGTCCAATGTCAAGTTTGTTTAGATCACACTTCACCTAAAGATTTATTTATCTATAATAATCGATTATTTTATTTGAAATCCAATGTTTTGCTAATAGAGTAAGTAAACAAGTGTCTTTATATACATACTTTCGTATTGATATAGGTAAAAGGTAATTTATAAGTATTTATTGCAAACGTCTACTTACACCTAGTTAAACAATTCGTTTCTGCACCAATGTGAAAGCCTAACTAGATTGAGGTTTCTTATACTAGATGAAAAAAAGCCAGACACATGTAACTACATGCATGTGGATGCCACGGTCAAGGAAACTAAGTCTAATAAAAAAGTCCAAGCTTAGATGACATACTCTAAAACAAACGGGAGTCCCACAATAGATCTGAAAAGGTCGCGGTGGACACGGACACATAATGTCAAACTCCTTTTAAATCTAATATCTAATCTACCCTTATTTTTGACAGAAGCGTCGTGACATGCCACTCATATTTTGGTAAGCCTTTTTTGTACAATTAGATATCGCATCGAAATTTTTAATAATTTTTACGTAAAATTCTGCAGTATTCTAAGAAATTCATGTATTCGTTTAATTGGGCATTTAGAAGTAAATTGATAGGAAAATATTGTTTATTATTCGCGATCATGTTCCAGAATGAATTAATTCCTATTTTATTATTTAAATATTCGCGCTTTGTCTCAAATCGCTTACTTAAAACTTTGGCCCACACATGCGCTTCGTCTGACTGTAAGACAAGTGAAACGCCGTTGGACGAAGAGTACTACAGAAATTGCCGCGACGAACGCTTTGTGGTGTGTATGTGCCGTTAAATCCGCTATTATAAATCCTGTATAATAAACGTTGTTATATAAATTGTGTAACCGGGCCCGGTCTTGGCTACTGGACTAATACTACCACCTACTTCATCCGACGAACCATATGATGCAGCACAGAAGGTAAGCGCGTTTGAGACACGTTTATCTTATTTTTTTCGACTGTTACAATCAGCCCTTTTTTACGTAATATTCCAATCATTCTATTACATTTTTTTGGTCCTTCGAGTACTTTAATAACAGTTAGAATTAAATTGTTGCATTATTATAACTGTGGGATTTTTTTTTGCGAAAAATTCGATTTAAAATTTTCTTTATTTTTTAAATTATCAAAAGCGCTATTCAAAATTATAGCATATCTGCTAAAATTAATCAGTTCTTACTAAAAAAAAATCATTTAGTTTGCATACAATATTATTTCAATAAGTATTAAATTTATTGAGTTAATTGTAAAATTTATCAGGTAGACATATTGGTCATTTTTTTAGTCGAGTCGTGCTCAAGTTGTTCGACATCGGTAGTGTACACAGGTTCCAATCAATCGGCCTTCAAGTGGCCTTCATTTATTATTATTATCGCCTTTTCGCTAATTGTCGCTCTGTTTATCAATCACCGCTTTGTCGTTTACTCCGCTACCGTATATTTCGTTATTTTTGAAATTTGTGAAAAATCGCCCGCCTTTTCGCCGTGTTTCGTATCGAGGTGAGCTTGATACCGCTGCCGCTACATTAAGATTGCCTTTTGATCAGCTGATACAAATAAATTTGGTTTTAATTTTGTTTTGCTTGCGATTCGATTTATTTAATTTATTACAATGGTTGAAAAACTTGTTAAATATAAAACTTTAAGAACTTCTTGCTTAAATGAAATAAACGTAATTAGTATGCTCGCTGATAAAGCGAATAGTAATAAATCATTCAAAAATGTCTTTAAAGTAAGGTGCGCAGATATTGATAGTCTTAAAGAGGATTTTTTTAAACATCATAATAATGTTCTTGCCACATTGTTTGCTATCCCTGAAGATGCTGGGGGCGAAGATGCTACCAAAGAAATGTTTTTAGAAGAATTTTATAAGATTAAAGCATTATTTTCGGAATTATTTGAATCTGATACTCAACCAGTAAACGCTAATCAAAATACTGCTTTGCATAATTCTACACTTTTTCATATAGATCCAAATTCATCTCATATTCGTTTGCCGGTGATTGAATTAAAGAAATTTAGTGGCGATTATAGAAATTTTCGCTCATTTATAGACCATTTTAATAATTTAGTTCATGAAAAACCTCATTTATCTAATATTGAAAAATTCGATTATTTACTCTCTTGCTTGGATGGAAAACCATATTCTTTAGTTCGGCATTTGCCTTTAACTTCTAATAATTATCAATTAGCTTATGATACTTTACAAGAGAGGTATGCAAATCCACGAAAATGTGCACAAGCTCATTGGAATGAGATTGACAGCACGTCTAAAATTGAATCGAATAATCCGCACGCTTTAGAAAAATTACTTGATATTTTTAAAGAAAATATTGCCGCTCTAGAAATCTTAGGTTTTCCGGTTGAACATTGGGATTTCATTCTAGCCATGATGTTACTTAAACGACTTGATAATGAAACTAAACTACGTTTCGAACTTGAACATCGTTCTTGTCAGGTTCCTAGCTATAAAAGTCTTATTAAATTCTTAAACGAACAATATTTAGCTTATGATAATATTGATTCGGACTCGCCATCCAGTTCAAATATAAAAAATAAACCTAAGATTATCACACCACGTCCGCGTTCGTTTTTTACGAATACTGGCGCTAAATCGCCTAGTTCTAATTGTATTCTTTGCAAGGAAACTCATTCGCTTTATAAATGTCAGAATTTCGCTTCAAAGTCGCCCTCTGAAAGACATGCCTTCTGCAAATCTAACCATTTGTGCTATAATTGCTTGAGTAGTTCTCATGACCTGAGGTCTTGCAATAGTACTCAAGGTTGTAGATATTGTTTTTCAAAATCACATCATAGCTTGTTGCATTTTGATCGGCAAATATCTCAAAATCACCGCCCTTTGGACCGCTTGCCTCCTACTTCGTCTACGTCTCTGCCAAATTTCACCAGTACTAGTACTTTAGGAAATCAAATTCTTACCGCTCAAGGAGTAATAGAATCAAGTCGAATTTTATTAGCTACCGCCCTTATCGATGTTCTTGATAATCGAGGAATTTACCGCTCATATCGTTGCTTACTAGATTCAGGAAGTATGAGCTCGTTTATTTCCAAGCGAGCTGCTACTCGTCTAAATCTTGCCCAAACCGAATTTTCCGTAGATATTAGAGGTTTAGACTCGATGACATCTACCCTTGACACCGCTCGTGTAGGGGTAACGTGCAAACCCCTTAATCAGCCAGAACCTAAAATATATCTAGATGCTATTATCGTTAATCAAATATGTGATAACCTTCCTGATTCTACATTACCTATTCATAATTGGTCTCATCTTTTAGATCTTAAGCTTGCTGATCCCAAATATTTTACTCCAGGTCCTGTCGATCTGTTACTTGGGGCAGATGTCTTTCCAAAACTATTATTAAATGGACATGTTACCGGAACCATATCTGAACCTGATGCCATTCATACAATTTTTGGTTACGTGATTTTGGGAAAAACTTCTTCAATACCTCGTCCTGTTATGTCCACGTTTTTTTGCAAATCTTCTTGTATTCGAGAACTTAATAATACTTTAACCAATTTTTGGGAAGTTGAAAAAATACCCGAAACTACGACCTTTTCTAGTGATGATGACCTTTGTGAAAAATTGTTTTTAGATTCTTATACCTATACTAATGGTCGATATAGCGTGTCACTGCCCTTTAAGAGTGATCCTCCGCCTTTTGCTGGTATTCGTGACCTTGCTTTATCTCGCTTTCATTCTCTGGAACGCCGATTATTAAAGAATGAAAATTTGTATTTAGAATATTCTGCTTTTTTAAAGGAATTTCTTGACCTTGGCCATATGGAATTAATTTCTGGTCAATCGCTTTCCTCAACCAATGCTTATTATATTCCGCACCACTGTGTGGTAAAGCCGCATAGTATTTCAACCAAATTAAGGGTTGTGTTTAACGCTTCTGCTCATTTACCTAATCAGAAATCTCTTAATGATTGTCTATTTGTTGGACCCAAGTTACAACAGGACATATGTGCTATTTTGTTATATTTTCGCCTTAATGCTTTTGCTGTGTGTGCTGATATTAAACAAATGTACCGAATGATTTTAGTCAATTCGCAAGATTGCAATTATCAACGTATTCTTTGGAGATTTTCTCCAACCCAACCAGTTCGGGATTATCGATTAACTCGAGTTACATATGGAATTAGTAGTGCACCATTTTTAGCGTTAAGAATCCTCAAACAATTAGTGAAAGACCAAGGACACAGATTTCCTCTAGCCGCACATGCAATCGAAAATTACTGCTATATTGATGATTTTGTTTTCTCGTGCTCTAGTTTAAAACTAGCCAAACAGCTGGTTTCTGAGTTGGTTTCTCTTATGAAATTAGGAGGCTTTCAACTACATAAATGGTCAAGTAATAACCTTGATTTGTTAAAAATTCTTCCCGCTTCTGATTTAGCTAAACAACCGCTCGATTTTAATTCGCTTTCTGATGAAAGTTCTATAAAAGTTTTAGGTCTTCAGTGGGATCCTTGTGATGATGCATTCTTCTTTCTTGTTAATCCTGTCCAAAATAAACCTTGTACAAAACGCACACTTCTCTCTGAACTTGCTAGAATTTATGACCCGTTAGGCTTTATTTCACCTATCACATTTTATTGCAAGCATTTAATTCAGAAATTATGGCGTTCTGGGTTAGATTGGGATGTAGTTCCAGATGAGTCTATTACTCAACTTTGGGAACAATACCAGTCAGAATTACCTTTGCTTGCCGATTTAAAAATTCCTCGTCAATATTCTACGTTAATTTCATATTCTAATTATTGTCAATTCGAACTTCATGGGTTTTGTGATTCTAGCGAACGAGGCTATAGTTGTGTAATATATTTTCGTATTAAAGACGAAACAGATGCCGTTCAAGTATCATTTATTTGTTCCAAATCTAAAGTCGCACCTACCAAGAAACTTACTATCCCTCGCTTAGAGCTTTGTGGAGCCGTTCTGCTGACTAAATTAATTCTTTATGTTAAAACGAATTTTTGTAACCAAATTAGCTTTATAAAAATTCGCGCGTGGTGCGATTCTCAAATCGTACTGCATTGGATAAAGGGATGTCCCAATCGCTGGAAAACTTATGTCGCCCACAGGGTATCTTTCATTCAAGAAAATCTCTCTCCTGATAATTGGTCGTATGTGAATACTGCTATTAACCCCGCAGATATAGCCTCGCGAGGGGCTCTTCCTTCCCACTTCTTAACCTATAAATATTGGTTAACCGGTCCTGAATTTCTTTACGAAGATGAAAGTTCTTGGCCTACCTTCCCATCTTCTGCTAATGAGGTTACGCTTCCCAAAGAAGAACAACGTAAAATGATATTATTTTCAACATTACTCAATCATAACAATGAGAGTTTTGTAATTTCTATGCTTGAAAATTATTCTTCTTTGACTACTATTCAAAATATTTTAAGTTTCATCTTGCGCTTTATCTACAATTGTCAACACCCGCTTTCTAAACATTGTGGCATATTTTCCACCGACGAATTGTATTCGGCCCTTCTTGTTTTGGTAAAAACTACTCAATATACTCACTTTCAGGAAGAAATTGAGTCCAAACGTTTTTCTAAACCTCTACGTAAGTTGAATGTTTTTTTAGATGATAACAATATTCTTAGAGTGGGAGGTCGACTGCATAATGCATCTATATCTTATTCATCTAAGCACCCCATATTATTACCTAGACAAAGTCTATTAACTACACTCGTCATTCGCCACATTCATGAAAAGTATTTTCATGCTAGCTTTAGAAGTACTCACTTCTTACTAGCTCAACAGTTTTGGGTTCTATCCTCAAAACGAGCCATTAACTCAGTGATTTCGAAATGTTTACGCTGTTGGAAAACATCTCCTACCTCTTATCAACCCCCAATGGGAAATTTGCCGCTGTCTCGAGTGTCTGAGGTAAAACCTTTCGGTCGCTCCGCTGTTGATTTCGCAGGCCCATTTAATATAACTATTAGTCGTCACAGAGGAGTAAAAAGTTGCAAAGCTTACCTCTGCATTTTTGTCTGCTTGGCTACCAAAGCTGTACATTTGGAACTTGCCAGTGATTTATCTACACCAACATTTTTAGCCGCTCTACAAAGATTTATTGCAAGGCGTGGAAAAGTCTCACAGATATACAGTGATTGTGGCACAAATTTTATGGGTGCAAAACGCGAATTGCTTTCTCTTATGGAACAGGCCAGCGCAAGTGAAACTATTCAATGGTTTCCTAGCCCCGCCGGAGCTCCTCACTTTAATGGTCTAGCCGAAGCTGGCGTTAAAAGTGTTAAAACTCACCTTCGCCGCGTCGTAGGTGATCAAATTCTCACATTTGAGGAATTCTATACAGTTCTGACACTTATAGAATCCATATTAAATTCTAGACCACTAGTTGCCATATCTAATGATGTCGACGATATCAACGCCTTAACGCCCGGTCATTTCTTGACCATGGAACCTTTAACCGCATTTCCCGTTCCCAGTTTCGAACACGTCCCCCTAAATCGCCTTTCTAGGTGGCAATTGTTACAGCGCATCCATCAAGATATTTGGCGTCGCTGGCATAAAGAATATTTGCATACCCTACAGCAGCGAGCCAAATGGTTAGACCCTGCTAACACCCCCAAACTTGGTACTTTAGTTTTGGTTAAAACCGATAATTTACCTCCTAATAAATGGTTGTTAGGCCGTGTTACTCAACTGCATTTTGGTAATGATAACATAGCCAGAGTAGCTACGGTAAAAACACAAAATTTTATTTTAAAACGGCCATTGGTAAAACTGTGTCCACTACCTAATAATTAATTTTTTTTTTTATATGCTACCTGTAGTATTTTATAATTGTTTTTTGGTTTAATTCTATTATTTGAACTTTCCTTTTTTTTGCTTTAATATTTAGTTTTTATTTTGGGGAATTGTCTAATCAGTTTAAAAATGTATTATTTACATTTTTTCGGGGCAGGAAATGTTCCAGAATGAATTAATTCCTATTTTATTATTTAAATATTCGCGCTTTGTCTCAAATCGCTTACTTAAAACTTTGGCCCACACATGCGCTTCGTCTGACTGTAAGACAAGTGAAACGCCGTTGGACGAAGAGTACTACAGAAATTGCCGCGACGAACGCTTTGTGGTGTGTATGTGCCGTTAAATCCGCTATTATAAATCCTGTATAATAAACGTTGTTATATAAATTGTGTAACCGGGCCCGGTCTTGGCTACTGGACTAATACTACCACCTACTTCATCCGACGAACCATATGATGCAGCACAGAAGGTAAGCGCGTTTGAGACACGTTTATCTTATTTTTTTCGACTGTTACAATCAGCCCTTTTTTACGTAATATTCCAATCATTCTATTACAAGGAGCCTGTATAATGATTGCAAATGGTTACAACGTTGCCAACTGTCAGTTAAAATGTTGAATATTGCATAAAACCATGGAAGTGACTCTTCTTTCGAAATATTAGAATTCAATTTCAAGACAAAAATATTCAAAACGATAAACGCCCTTGAATTATGGAGGAACATAATGATGTTCGCATATGCGCGGGGTACTGCTTAAATATAACCAATGGGTTCTGAATTGTAAACAATTTTACTGCAGGTAAATATACTAAATACTTATGGTATCTAATGCCGACCAATTTAAAATAAGTTGTTTACATGTAGTAATTATTAAGGTAGTTCACGCGCGACAGTCGTACACAAAAATATCGCCAATAGTTTGAGATTCTCAATACTGAAAAATGTTATTTTTGTAAGAGACTGAACACAACACATGTAAGCTTATGTACGGATACGTTATTATTTCAAGTAAAATCCATCCTACAACGTCACAAATATATAAATGGTGCGATATCAAGTGTATACCTATAGAAATTTGTGACTTCCTCATACTAATTTTAAGGTTTTGTTTTGGTTCACACAGAAGCGTCGATTCAAGTTCTCAAATACAGTAGACAAATTAATTTTTCAAGAACACGTCACGAGGTTATAACTACCTCTTAGCTGATCGAGTGTATTTCAGTGATTCTGAACTAACAATGTTGCCAAGTTGTAATCATTGTACCCCACTACGCGTCGACTGCTTTAAAAATATTTTTATTTTAAAAATCTATATCTTTTTACCAAAACGGTCAAAAAATTCAGCGTTTTTTTAGAAAATTGTATAACTTCTTGATTTACATTACATTAGTTTTTAAAAAATATAGTAAGAACCGTTTTCGAAATATTTCGAAAAAAATGCATTGCTTATGTACATGACAGGCTTCAAGACTGTTAATTATGCACAATTTCATTGTTAATATCTCGTTTCACAGACGGTCAAAAAGATTTTTTTTTTAGTTAGGTACGTAAAAGACATTTTCTTTAACTTTATATTTTAATTTTATTGAATTCTTAAGAAAAGCCGTTTTACGAATGAACTACTTTAAATATTATTTCAAAAAAATAAAAATAAAGTTTTTAAATCTAAATCTTGAAGCTTATTTTTAATTATATTTAATATGGAACTTATTTTTTAAATAAATTGTACCTATTTATTGTAGATTTTTATTTGCATTTAAATTTTTAAAAAATAGCCATCTATCCAAATAAAACCATTTTAAATAAGAAATTCTTATTATAGGTATTTAAAAATATCAGAAAATTTCAATCGACGCTACCCATTTTAAATTATTCACACCACTTCATGCATTGTCAGAATGGTTAAAATAGAGAACAAACACAATGCCATTATTTCTTCTGTTCCCTCTAACTTGTGTATGACAAAATTTTGCTCTAGTACTTTGTAAATAATAAAGTTTATTAATCTCCGTAATTAGGGAGAGTATTTTTATTATTATTATTTGTGTATACTTATTTTTGGTTGACAAATAAAATGCTTTAATTGGTCTTTATTTTATTTCATATTGGAAGGTATGTAGTCAGAAATACGTATAATATTCTTGCTTCACATATAAAACGGGTTCTTCACAATATTTTTCTACTTTCTTTTCTCCTTTATCAGTCAAGCTTTATAGTAGGTATATTTACTCAAAATGTATACAAATTGTTTAAAGTACAAAATTATTAATCCTATAAAATTGAGTAAATAATATACAAAATGACAAGCCTGTGCATGGTCTATGTAGTATCACAATATTGTGAAAAACTATTACATTGAAAGTTAAAAATATACGCTATAAAACAATATTTTTAAAATCATGTCCATCCGCTTTCATCTAGTATTTTATAGTAATTAACAATATATATAACCCCTTCCATACGGTACGGCACTGCCAAGTTCTCCGTTTGTGTACCTTTCCTCTCTCCCCGTTTAGATAATCATTAAACCTACTACTTCCACAGGTAAGGCGTATCTATCCTAATACATGATCGAATACTAAGAGCGCCTGTACGTGATTTTAGCGATGTTGCCAATTGCTTTTTGTTATTTGTTCTAAATAAATATATTCATGGTAATACCGTTCTATATTATTTTTTGTTTATGAATAATATGACAACTAACATTTTTATTTCTATAAATGTGGTGTTGTCAAACATAGTAAAAGAACGTACATAACAAGAACGACAGTGGCCGTTTTTTCAATAGCTCCAGGCCAGATGATAAAACTAGAATATAAATGTATTTATTTGAGACCTTTTATTTCAATTATTTAATTTGAGCTGTGTCCAGGCCGTTGGAGTCTATGCCAGTTGGCGTAGCCAGGTATGAGTTGATGTTTTTTGGTGGCGGCGAAGCCGCTACCCTACGACTTATCGTAGGGTGGCGGCTCGTAGGGTGGCGGCTTTGCCGCCACCCTACGATAAGTCGTTGCTTCGTTTTCTTGTTGCATATTTATGGACCGGTATGCGCAATCACAATTTTCCATTAACTACTAATTTTATCACAATCCGGCAACGTTGCAATTATATTTTCCAAATTTGACAGAAACCATCGAGTTTCAATGTTTACAGTCGTCAAAATGCTGATTTTTATAGAAATTAAATGATTTTTTTTGGTATAAATAATGCATTTATCGCAATTTATATGTACTACATATTTAAAATACGCTCTTTCTGATAAAAAATAAATTTCTTTAAAATTCCACTGTCCCTAAAGTCGACGGGACCCCAATAAAGTTTTGTTTTTTGCATGAACGTAGAAAAATTTGTTTATTTCTTATAGTGTGTGATAGTGTATTATAATACACATAACATTTGCGAAAAAGCCCTCAGAAAATTACAATTTATGTTGTGATAATGGATAAATTTAAAATTAATTATTTTCCAAGCGTAAGTTCTAAAATTTTGTATCATGCACTAAATGGATATCTACAAAATCACATATTACTCAAAATAGTTCATATCAAAAATAACATCAAACAATAACAAGAAATAAACTAAGTAATTTTATAAATGCTTTGATAAATATGTTACCTGGCTTTCTAAAAAATAAAACAACCAATTATCCTCAACCAGTGTACAGTCGCTGAAAGTTCTCAACGTCATTACGTAACACATTCCTTGAATATCCAACAAAGCTTGTCTCATTATCGGATTCATTAACAACATATTTTCTTCCAAACGTTTAGTGGCGTTTTTTATCTTTTGCCGAAGAATGCTGGTACCCCACACATAAAATCCCTTCCACTTTCTAAAGTAAAAAAACGTTTTTATATCCATGAGTCGACAGTACATTTTATATTCGTTTTCCCATTTGTCCAACGATGTGAAAATTACTTCGTTACCGACGTGTTGCATTACTCCTTTGGCACTCATTGTAAAAAAGTTTGATTTATCGACGTATTGGTACGGTACAACACTGTAATAACAAAAAAAGTGTTAGAAAAACTGTCCATTTTAGCAGCGGGTCTATTTATATTAAAACCACAAAAAATAGTATAATGGGTATTAATTAACAGTGCTGTTCCTAAAGTGACGCTGGGAAACAGTAACAAAGCCTACATAGAACACGAGGCTGATAACCGTAGCAGTTGATGCCGATGTCACAAAAAAAATAGTATATAGTCGTGGTTTACATACTATTTTTTATCCTAAACCAACAGAAAACTTTACATTAAAATGAAATGATTATTATTGTTTCTTCAAAAGAAATTTGAATTTAAATAGACAAGTCTGCATTGGTACCAACCATAAAAATGACAAATGTTTTAGAAAATGACATCAGATTGCCAGAAATCATTTATATATCAGGGCTGGTATATCTAAGGGGGGTCGCGACATAGGAGTTCATTTTGGATGCGATTTTTTTCGAAATAGTAGTCGCCCATTGATCTGTCAATGTGGCAACCTGTAGTCGCTAGGCTTATCAATATAAGAAAAAAATCAATGTTTTTTTTTAAATGACATATTCATTAAAAAATATTTTTTAGGTTAAAATATTTTAATTTAATAAATTATTAATAATCTCACATGTACATAGAATACGTCCTGTAAAGTAGATCACTTTCAATTTTGTGCTGTTTTGGTTTATTTTAAAAGGTAATTGAGGATATGAAGACAATTTTCTTATAGATGGGGATGCATAACAAATTATGGCTCCCTTTTTTAGAGCTCCAGTCCCCTAAGTCTATTTATTTTAGGTCTTTTTAAATTATTGGTGGGTATTATTCACTTCATTTTTATGTTTTATTTATTTTAAATAATTTTGTGTAATATCTTGCGATTTATTTTCTATACATTTTAGCATGTATTTGTAGGGTACATCTTACAAAGGATGGCTTTGAAATACCTTTACAACAGAGGTAGGTACTTTTCTAAAACTGGCCGAAATTTGAAACTGAATACAGTTCTTAGAGAAAATCCCCAGTAAAAAATGTCTGCATGCAGAATAACAGTAGCATAGATTAACAAAGCTGACAAAAGAGTTGGACAAACCTTTGTCAAGCTTTTTTAATATTTCAGGACAATAATGTTAACAGCAGACCACAACAATAATAACCAAAGTTTAGTAATCAAGCAAAATATTTCAGTATCTCCAGAATTATAAACGTATGAAAACTAATAGGAAACATGTATGGCTTCGAATAGGAAATTACCTAAATTAGCATATCTAGTGAATATTGAATTTAAAGAATATAGTTTTAATCAAAACTCTCAGTTTTGAGATGAGTGTAGCCACAATGCAGTTTCAGACACTTATTTACCACAGCACAAACGCATGTACCTATTCATATGTATCATTAAAATAAAGTGGAAACAAATTGCATAATTCGGTATATAAAAAAGTACAAAAAACGAAAAAACTACGAGGAAAACAGTGGTTCATTCCACTTGTACCATATTGACATTATTTTGCACGATGCAGGACAAACGATAACCGTGGATTTCGCCAAACGAACATCAGAAAAGTGTTGCCAACTTAAGCTAACTACTATTTTCCCGCTAGCCTCAGTCACCCCCTCATCAATTTACTGGGTCTATGTCGCGACCCCCTTAGATATACTAGCCCTGGTAAGTACATTTTTTTATTTTTGAGTTAAGTGCATATCTAACATTAAAACTGTCTAAACTATGTACTGACAGAACTAGATAATTGTATTAAGTGCATTAGGCATTCCAAACAAAATGGTTACCAGTGGGTTTTGATAGGTTATGATATTGCCAAATTATGACAACCCTGTAGGCCTGGTGATTTAACAAGGTCAATAAAATAGATGATTGATCATTTATATTTTTAAAAATAAACATAAGCTTATGCCTTGAAGTAAAAATGTAGGTAATTATTTTTTTTTACTATATTCAAAGGCTAAAGCAATATGGCCGCTCGTAAACGACCCGCTTTGAGCAATTCTATCCTATCCCTCACAGGGTTGCCATATCTAAATGTCAATTCCCACTTGTCAGCAGTTTGACAGGACGTTGGAATACCTAACTGGCAGTTAAAACATGACAAGTGCATTTATGTTAGGTTTAAAAATTATTAAATACATGTTTTTGGTAAAGGTCGTCCTCTAAATGCAAATGAAATTAGAATCACAAAAGCGTATAAAAGATATAGGCTCATTTCGGGTAAAAAAAAAACAAGACCTACTGAAATTGTGTAAAAGTGATGTTTTCCCTGAAGAATACCATCAACATTTCCAATCCTTGCCTACCTCTAAAGAGGTAAAAGATTTAGTTACAGAGCCAGCAGTTGAAAATTCTAATGTAGAAGAACTTCTTTTAGGAGAGCAGGATAAATGAAACAAAAACAGTTACTTATTCGCTCCGTGCGAAGTCATGGAAAGGGAAGCAAAAGCGATACTAGCGCTAGCTGCGGATAATTCGTGCATTTTAGGGGGATATTTTGTAATTTTGGCATATCAAATACACGTATACATTTTACTTTTTTTCAAAAAAGTAGGTAAAAACAACACAATAAGCAACCGAAGTTGCTGTGTTGAAAATTGTACAAATACTAGCAAAAAAACAGTGACTCTTATATAACTTATATAACAAATTTCACTAACAAAGTGGAAATTAAATCAAAGAAATAAATGGATAGGTGTACAATAAGAAGAAAAATTACCTTTATTTTTGTGAAAATAACAGTAATGCTGGAAATAGTAGACATCAGAAACTAAAAAGTTTTTAAATAAACAATAAATTATCATTTTACGATGTTCTTTAATATCCCTTTATTCTTAAATGTTCATTCAGCAAGGACTAGATTTCAAGATTTCTGCCGTTGATTATAATATTTGGCTGGTATGCAATTTTGTGACTTACTGATCGGAAACCAGTTTTAATCATTCATTCTATGTTTTCTTTAGAACAAAAATGAAAATATAAGTAGCGATCCTTTTTATACATTTTAACTTCACGCTATTATAAATGGTTTCTTCAATGACAACTTATTAGACTTAGGCAACTTCTCATACATTTTCCAGTAAATACTGTTGCCTGCCTATATTTTATTATTGATTTTTAATGATTATACATAATTTTCTTCAATTTAAGCGTGAAAAATATATAATAATAATAATAAATTAATGTTTTAATTGTTTTATAAATCCATATACTTTTATTAAAACTAACATATATACTTTTTGTTTACGAATTCTATTAAAAATTGTATTTGTCAGTATAGGCAGAAATACTCCTTTAATACCAAAACAAATTGGCGCTGCTGTCGCGCACGGAGCGAATACATCAAAAAGAAGATAAGTGCACATAAAAAGTGTTTTTTGCTAAATGCTTTGCTAGTTTTTAAGTTTTATGATAAATTTTTCTACTGTTTTAAATCCATTTGTATTAAAATTCAGTTCCTAAGTAGAAACAAAGTTTTTCTTTTATACCTGATTTTCCTCAAATGGTAAAGTTAATGCCAGAACGACAACTTTACAAAGAGCTAGCGCGAAATTGTCCCATCGCCCAGGGCGAGGTATATGAAAAAATTTGTCCGACTTGCATGGTGTTACCAGCGAAAAATAATAAACAAGAAGAGTCACCCGGCTTTCTAACTTTCATGTGGCGTTCACAAACACGAGCCGCACCGCCGCGACTCGGCAAAAAATTTTCTGGAATACCTACGAATACGGGATTTCTTCGCAAGTAAATGCGGACTCTGAGAAAAGGTTAACAAAAGACGACACTTCCTGCCGACACTTCTAAATCTGTCTCGGGTCAAAGGTTTGCTGCGTGTCGCACTCGAGGTCACTGTCCTCGAGCATCGCTTCATTTTGAAGGTGATTAGGTAGAAAATTTCTTTCGATCTAGGCAGTGTTGCCAGATTTTGGAACAGTATGGTTAAAAAAAAAGCCGTAGATCTGAACAATAGATTTTAATACAGGGGGAAATAATTAAAATTTGCAGTGTAGTAAATAAAAAAACAAGTATATAAGAAACGAAAAATAAACTGCAGAAAATTTACTGGAGTAAATATTCTTTAACCATTTGCTGAAGAATGAGGCAAACAATAAATTAAGAACAAAATTTGCTAAAGACAAAAACAGTGGATCTACGTAAAAACAGTAGGTCTGGCAACGCTGATCGTTCCATCGAATGGTTATGATGTAAGTGTCTCGCGACCCGTCTCCAAGCTTCCGAAATGTATGGAGCGTTACATTTATGCAAATGTCGTCCATAGGGTCGCCTCGGTGGTCTCGTATCTCCTTACGCGCCTACCGAAATGGTACCTTTTACAGTGACTCTTCTTGTTTATTGTTTTTCGCTGGTGTTATGAAGCCGCTCAGGAAGTTTGGTGTGTACAAGAGCAACAAAATGAAAAGGTCTATGTACTGGGGACTATTACGTAGAAGTAGATCTTGGTACATCTGCTAACGAGTAGCATTGTAATAGAAAATAAAACAGATTTTGAGTAAAAATCAGTGAAATTCAAATAACTAATATTTTACGACTTTTTAGAACACCTAGTATATTTTAAACTTGTAGAATTTGGATAATTGGAAAATATTTTTAAAATAGGTACACGGTATAGAAGACGCCGAATATTGTAGACCACCATATACAGTTACAAATGCACTTGTACTATTTTTTACCTGAAGGCGTAGGGATTAAAAAGCTCATGCGATTTTGGAACAGCATATGTCATATATACAAACAAACCATCTTTGGACTGCCTCATTTTGTTTATCCATTCGTTTTGGTCAACAACATTAACTAGCTCGGCTTTTTTCTTTTTGACCTGCGGAGTTTCAACTTCATCAAATTTGATAGCAGCTAAAATGATTTAAGAAACATTATTATTAAATTATATGCATAAATAAATTATAAAATTAAAATATACAATGGACTATAACAATTAAATTTTTTCATTAGTCCATTTTAAACTTCTCTTTATCCGTTTTCGAATTATCTTCAAAATTCGAAATGTCCAATATTTCGAATACGGTCGAAAATGATCAAAGCGGATTCAGGGGACCTCAAAACGTAAAAATCCACACTAAAAAACAATATGTAACTTCTATGAACATATGCCGGGGGCTCTGGAGGAGCGAAAGACTTGTATAACAGGCTTCTATTATCTCACCCAGAGCCTTCCACATGGTACATCATGGTACATTGCTAAAAAAGTTATGGTGAAAGAGGTCTTATCTTACTAGTAGAATACAAAAAGTTAAACACAGAAGAATATCTGCAATATGGCGTACACCAAGGATCAGTCTTGGGCTCTATTCTATTGTCATGGGAATACCTAAGCCGTCCCTGTAAAGCGTGACCTTGAAGACTGCCATCCGACTCATGGTCGAAACACCGCTGACGTATAGAGACAAAGCACCGCTTCTTTAATCTACCAGAAAAATCAATACGTAGCCGTTGAGCCATAGAGATAGAAACTACGAGTACAGAGTGTGCTTTGTATAAATAGCGCGAGTTCGTCGACGGATAGGCAGTTTAAAATAAAGTATTGGACTGTAAAGATAAATTGTAATAAATAAATTAGAATTGTTAGTTAGTGCTTAAGTATTATATAAATTAATTAATACGTCATAAATAAATTGTAAATAGTGTGTTTTAAATAAATTAAACTATCGTCACACTATGCATAACATACTTTAATGACATTTTTTTGAATTTGAATGTGAATATTGTTCCAATAATGTATGAACTTGATGCCTCATTTATATTTATAAATAATAATATAGAATTGACTAATAGTAACCTTACAGATTGTGAAAATGTAGCTAAAGGATGGTTTTGCAGTAACCATCTAATGCTAAATGAATCTAAAACGTTTACCTTACATATTACAATAGTTTCACACAAAAATATGAAACTGTCAAAATATTGGGACTTCATATTAATACTGCACTAAATTTCGGTCTCTAGGTAAATCAACTTTTCATATTAGTACTGATTGCTAATGAAAAATTATCTTGCTGTTTGTATTTTTTCTCTCTTGCTGAGTTTCTGTTACAATTTGGATAGACTTAGTAAAATTTTAGCAATATACAGGGTTTATTAAGTACTTGTACAAACTTTAAATGGTGAATCTTTGACTTATTTTAAGACAAAACGTTCATATGAACATATGTCCTAAACCTCTTAACTTTTGAGCTACAGGGTGATAAAGTTTTCAGAAAAAAAATTTTTTTTTCTAATAACTGTAAGAATATTGCAGATATTTTAACGAAATTTGGTACACGTCTCCTACGCATTCTGATGCATTTTTAATGTACAAATAATTTTATTATTTCTACCAGTGGCGCCCGTACGGGTTTCGTATTAAATATTTTTGCCGAAAAAAACAGTACGCCACTGCTTCATCTTAAAATAACAAATATTTTTGCAATCCTCATTTAGTTTTGAGCAAATTTGGTCTGATGAGTTTTTTTTCTCCGACGCATAGTTTTCGTCCGACGCATAGTATTCTGCATGGAACAAGTGAAAAAATGTGTCTTTTATTGATCAATATTGTTATGTCATAAACTTAGATTATTTACAGACTAAGACTAAACTACTTTTACAAATAAGTTAATAACATTTACAACAATTGCTGAAAATGCCCGCCGCCTACTGCAACGCATGCGTCAATTCGCCTTAACATTGATTGACGTACTCTTTCGTATATACCTGGTGTCTGATTAATAATGACACACGATTCAAATATCCTGTTTCTTAGATCTTGCTCATTTTGAACGGATGTTTTGTAAATTAGTGTCTTTAAGTGTCCCCATAGAAAAAAATCTAGAGGATTTAAATCTGGTGATCTGGGAGGCCAGGCATGCGGTCCCGCTCTTCCTATCCAACGATTAGGATAATTCTCGTTCAGAAATTGACGTGCAGCCAAACAAAAGTGTGTCGGTGCGCCATCGTGCATGAACCACATCCTGTTTCTGGTAGCCAAATCAATTTCTTCTAAATGTTCAGGAAGCTCGTGCTCCAAAAATCTTCTGTACTTTTCGCCATTTAGCCTTTGTGGAAGAATGCAAGGTCCAATAAGGTGATCCCCGATAATTCCGACCCAAATATTTAGAGAAAAACGATCTTGGAAATTATTTTCAATGATAGCATTGGGATTTTCCTCAGACCAGATATGGTTGTTGTGGAAGTTCATGATGGCGTTTCGAGAAAAAGAAGCTTCGTCTGTAACAAGTACATGGCCTAAGAAATCCGGGGTTGTTAATAATTTATTTCGCAGCCAAACGCAGAAATCTACTTTGAGAGGAAAATCTCTAGGTAGTAATGCCTGTACACGTTGAATATGATAAGGATAAAGTTGTTGAGATTTTAAAATTTGCCACACAATTGTATGCGTAATATTCAATTCATGAGCAATTTTCCTTGTACTAGTTTGCGGGTCTTCTTCAATTCCATTTAACCTAGCTTCTTCAATTTCAACTGTTCGAAGTGTCGCAGGCCTTCCTGGGATATCAATTGTTCTTTTAAAGCTGCCAGTTTCACAAAGTCTTACGTGAATATTAATGAAAGTTTGGACATGTGGAACCACCCGTTGAGGAAATCGGGCTTGATACATTCTTTTTGCAGCTTGTGCATTACCGTGAGCCATTCCGTAGACGAAATGAATGTCTGCCATTTCTGCATTGGTATATTCGTACATTTTGAACACAATAATAGACAATAAATTATTACATACATACATTTTTAAATGACAAAAATCATGATCTTTTTTTTAAATAAGCTGTCATGACTGATTCCGCTACCATGGCTTGCAAGGCTTGCTATGCATGTATGTACAATTGTACATTTTAGCAATTTGACTCTGAAATAAAACGGATTTTATTTTTTAAAGCGTAAACTATGCATCGAACGAAAAAACTCAAGAGATTAAATTTGTTTTAAAATAAATGAGGATTTCAAAAATAATTTTTGTTTTAAGATGAAGCAGTGGCATACTATTTTTTTCTGCAAAAATATTCAATACAAACCCCGTAGGTATGGACGCCACTGGTAGAAAACATAAATGTGTACATAAAAAAATGCATCTTAATGCATAGTATACGTGTACCAAATTTCGTAAAGATATCTACAATAGTCTCACAGTTATTGGAAAAAATAGATTTTTTTCTGAAAACTTTACCACCCTGTAGCACAAAAGTAAAGAGGTTTAGGACACGTGTTCGTATGAACTTTTTGCCTTAAAATTAGTCAGAGATTCACTATATAAAGTTTGTACAAGTACTTAATAAACACCCTGTATACAGAACTTTTACATGTTTCTGTTAGTACTTTAATATTTAGCCTGACAACAATGTCTCGATATTGAAATTCTCTCAAATGTGTTCTTATGAGTTGGTATCTACTTAATTTTAGTTTTAATACGGGATTCTATAAGCAAAGTAGGTATCGAAACAATTTTATTTATATACGTATTAAAACATAATTTTTCAATTTATGTCACCGCCTTAACGCCCCCTATTTTCACCTGAGCCTTCTATTACACTAATAAAGTACAAGTATATTTGCATTCTTAGTGCCAGTTATTATCTGTTTCATATCTTTTTCTGGTAGCAACTATTATTGCAGCTGAAAGTGATTTACAGGAAAGTACACTATTTATTTATAGTGTAGCAACAGTATAAATCAGGGATCCTAATAGGACGACTTGGTTCATTTATAAAACGTGTTCTTGCACCTCAGATAAACAAGTTCACACAAAATATCCCCACTCAAATTAGCAACCGTCTTGCTCTTTATAAAACTCTTTCAGCCGGTTGCAAGAACGATCGTTGAATATTTATAGACTCATTAACGCTAATGATCCATTAAAAATGCATTCCGATCCTCGATAGCTATTGAACGTCGTAAATCTGGCAACACGACGCGTTTCTCGCAATATGACCAATGACATATATCGTTATAGAGATTGCTCTCCCAAATAGGACTATGTAAAGCGCCTTTCAAAGTGTTCACTGAATAAAATGTTCTGGCCTCATATATCTTCTCAGATCGTCAAAGTCCTGCAGGTTATTACTGTGACAGGCTCCTGGTTCACCTACAGTGAATCAGCGAGTCTGTGTACCCCGAATAGGGGTTGCTCAGGCGCCAGTTTTGGTGTCGCAGTTTGCTCTGCGACCCTGTGGCACACCAGAGTGTACTCAAGGTAAACTCAGTGGAGGTAAAAATATTTCCAGGTGGTCACTGCTAGGTAGCCACCACACTAGAATAAATAAAATAAAACACATATCTCCTTTACACCTCGTACCCTACGGTACCCTGAAAGAGAACGGTTAAGAACCAGTAATAAGAGAAACACAGGAATAGGTAATAAAATATATATAAAAAAAAAAAAAATAATACAACGGTAATTAAATAATTATTGCTCCCTGTATTCGGAAAATCTTATTAAAAATAAATTATTACATTTGAAAACTAATTACTTAAATATTAACGGCTCCCTATATTCGGAAAATTTACTAAAAATAAATCATTGGAGCTGAAAGCCATCCAAACATTGACGGGTCCCTATATCCGGAAAATTTATGAAAAATAAATTATTGCAATTGAAAATGATTTAAATATTGACGGTTCCCTATATTCGAAAAATTTATGAAAAATAAATTATTGCTATTGAAAATTATTAAAATATTGACGGATCTCTATAACGGAAAATTTATGAAAATAAATTATTACAATTGGAAATTAATTAAATATTAACGGATCCCTATATCCGGAAAATTTATGAAAAATAAATTATTACAATTGAAAATTATTTAAATATAGGGAAATGTTTATGGTTCATTAGCACAAGAGGCTAATAGGTCTGGGAATTATGGAACGCCCAGTATACGGAAAATTTAAATATTGACGGATCCCTATATCTGGAAAATTTATGAAAAATAAATTAATATACTCGAAAACAATTTAAATAGGACGGTAATCAAATGCAAGCAAATAAATGAAATCAAAGTTTTCGGAATGTCCCTGTATCTTAGACCAGACGGATCGACGCTCTGGCAATTGAAAGAGGATGATAATTTTTAGCGAGGTGTTTGGGACAAAAATTCGATGATTAACGTAAACATTATTGTGAGATTTGCCCGGAGTCGACCGAGAGCGTGTGTGAATTTAATTTTACAGAAGTCGTCTGGCTTCATTCAATAACTAATTGTGGATGGGGAACGGAATGATTCAAATACAAATAAAAGAAAAGAGAAACTTACATGAAAAATACTGGGTGCTTCTTATATAAAAAAAATGGCCAACGGTTTTCCACTAAGGGATGAAATGAAAAATTCTGGGCGTGAATCAAAATTATTTCACTTGTCGGACAGGTGTCCCAAACTAATTGTAAATAAAAAAAAATAATAAGCGGTTTCCTACCTTTAGAAAAATAAACGGGGTTGTTCAATATTCTTTCGATATTACGGTCACTCACGGAGTATTTATTAGGCACTATCGAAGGGCGAATAGTTTTCGGCTGTCGGCAATCAAGAGAGTAGAGGACTTACGGCAACCGGCAAGCAAGAGAGTGTAATTCCCAGATGTCATTGAATTTATGCTTTTTCGCTGTGACAAGATGGAAGAAACCGGTAAGCCCGAGTGAGGGATACCACCACTACAGCCGACTGTTTACAATTTAGAAATATAAAAAATCGAAAAGAAATTCCGTAACGAAAATAAACCTAACACCCCCCCCACTCCGACCGGCACAGCGGTGCGGCGTTGAAAGCCGTGCATCGTCTAACGTCGTTTCAGTTCAGCAGACTTCGGCACGGTGTTTGTGTGCGCGCGACTAGATGTATGCGTGTAGACTAACTGCTAACTGCTCATAACTGATTCTATCCCTTTTAGACACAATTTCGGAAAAATTGAATTTGAAAATGAATAATGATCTACAAAAATCCACAACAAAATATGGGACCACCATTGACGCTGTATTTTCCAGATATTTATGTTTTTTATTTCAGTTACCATAAACCTATAATTTAAACGATAGAAGTTCCTGAATAAACTACATGTATTGTAAGATAATAAAAATATTTTAAACAATATTAACTTCTCATTTATTCAATAAAAGAAAAAAATTGTTTTCTTATCGGGCACCACGCTCAAAAAGTGTAACTTGAATTAATATCAAAAAAAGTAGTCCATAAATAAAATAAATAAATAATTATAATTGCATGTTGATAAAAAATACTATGCAATAGCTTTACCGCGGCAGTCCCCGAGTGCCACACGTATTTTTTTTATTTCTTATAATTAAATTACTTACTGTTTGTGAATAATCCTGTGTTTTCCATCGTAAAATCCAATTTTTGTCGTTCGTCTTCACCTGCTGTGTGTATTATTAAATGGGTCGACAGAGACAATTGTTGATAGGGACGCATCAAATATAGTATATATTATTTCATACTGTCATTTGGAAAAGCGCCGTTGCCAAATTTACCATTTAGAAGATAATGTAGGGAGTAAATAAAGTTATGGGTTCATTAGCTAACGAGAGATTTTAACAATCGTTTTTGCAACCGACTGCTATTATAAAGAGATTAAACTATGAATAAATGGATTAGATGTGAGGAAGTCACTAAATTTTATTTTTAAATCATCTTAAAATAGTATATTTCAATTAATTCCCGCCTGAGAACTTGTAGAAGTTCCCCCGTATTTCTGTTTCCCAGGAATTACCGTTTTTCAGCAATTGCGAGTACCCTCGTAGTTTAAAATATTCTTTTATTTGCCGAAATCCGAATGGGCATTTTTAGAGTCGATTTCGTATGAATTATCTACTTTTATTTGTCAAGGTACAAGAAGGGCATTTTTTGTATTTCTGAATTGTAAACAGTCGGCTGTGGTAGTGGTATCCCCACTTTGTCGTACTAGTCTTCCATCTTTCTTTACCGAAAAAGCATAAATTGACGGGAAGCTAAAAATGCCGCCTCTTGACTCCCGACACTCGTGAAGTAAGAATCTTTCCGAAATCTATAGTGACAACGCCGTGAAGTGCCGTGATATTTAAACCGTAATTCGTTAACCCGTGGAATTTGTTAAAGGTAGGAACCGTAAATTATTTTTCGTTCTATTTTTATATTGTGGCTTCCATTTAATTAGTTGGGACACCTGTGTTACGAAACAAGAATTTTATTCATACCCGGGAATTATTATTTCATCCCTCAGTGGGACCCCGTTGGCAATTTTTATTTGAGGTTGGATATAGACTAGATTCCGAGTGTTCTCTTAGTCTATGGCTACGTCCAATTTCCTGTAAAAACCGCCCAGTTAGTACCGAAGTGAGAGGTTCGACCTGTTTCATTTTTTTTTTATTATTTATTGTTTTAATTTTTTTTCTTCTCTCGGAGGTTGGATTTATCTTTAGTCTAGAGTGCTCTCTGCTGACGACGTATCTAACTTCCCAAAAAAAAGAAAAAAATAACGTTTAAATTAATTTCCGCGCCTCACTTCGTGTAAAATTTATTTTCTTTTATTTATTCATTCAATTGTATTTGAATCATTCCGTTTCTCCTGTCCGCAACTAATGGTTGAACAAAGCCGACAAATCCTGTAAAATTAAATTCACATACGCGCTCGATAGACGCTGGGCAAAAATTCATAAATATTATTTTCTACGATCGTCTTGGTCGCCGATTCAAGACACCGTTTAAGTAAAACCTTATTTATCAGTAGGCGAGAATTTTGCGTTTCCCATCGATTGGATAGTAAGATACAAGGGGACTCCAACAATTCGGATTTCATTTATGTGCTTACATCTGGTTTTCGACATATTTAAATTGTTTTAAGTGTATTAATTTATTTTCATACATTTTCCGTATACTGGGTTTTTCACGATTCCCAATCCGATTAGCCTCCTGAGCTAGTAAACTGTAATTATTTAAAGGTTTAAATAATTTTCAGTATTAGTAATTTATTTATTTAATTTTCCCGATATAGGGATCCGTTAATATTTATATAGTTTTAAACTTTAATAATTCATTTATTAAATTTCCCAAAAATAGGGATCCGTTAATGCTGAATTTTCAGTTTTAGTAATTTATTTATTAAATTTTCCAGCTATAGGGATCTGTTAATAATTATATAATTTTCAACTTTAATAATTTATTTATTAAATTTCCCAAATATAGGGACCCGTTAACGTTTAAATAGTTTTCAGTCTTAGTAATTTATTTATAGAATTTTCCTGACATAGGGATGTGTTAATAATTATATAATTTTCAACTTTAATAATTTATTCATTAAGCTTTACAGATATAGGGATTTGTTAATATTTAAATAATATTCAACTTTAATAAATTTCCCAAATATAGGGATCCGCCATTATTAATACACTCTTACTTTGTTAATTTAATTTTTGGTAATTTTTTTTATTTAGGGATCCGTCTTTGTTTGAATAGTTTTCAGATATATTAATTTGTTTTTATTTTTTTAATACGGAGGTCCGTCAATAATTAAATAGCTTCTGACATTAATATTTAATTTTCATTTTTTTCTTTGTATACTAGGACTTGTGAGGTATCTGAACCGCCTAGCCTCCGGTGCTGGCGATCCGTAACTGTTTCTCATTATTTGAATTGTTTACAAGTGTATTAAACCATTTTCCGTAAACCTCATGACGCCGTAGTATTTAAGTAATCGTAATTGTATCAATTTACTTGTAGTATTTTCTTTTTCTCTCTCCGCTTTATACTAGGTCCGCTATTATTTTCTTACAGTCCGGTTTAATTTTATTGTTTCTTTATATAATTCTGTTTTACCGCCGTGCCAGACCAGTGTACCGGCACTTTTGTAATTTTCTGTAAATATATATTTTATTATCTATTTCTGCGTTTCTATTATTGCTGGTTCTTGACCGTTCTCTTTCAGGGTACCGTAGGGTACGAGGTATTAAGAAGATAAGTGTTTTGTTTATTTTTTTATTTATTCTAATATAGTGTTAACTTAGCAGTGACCGCCTGGAATTATTTTTACCTCCACTGAGTTCACCTTGAGTACACTCTGGTGTACCACAGGGTCGCAGAGCAAACTGCGATATCAAAACTGGCGCCTGAGCTACTCCTATTCGGGAATTACATTAATAGCGCCACAGACTCGTTGATTCACAGCAGGTGAACCAGGAGCCTGTCACATAGTCTAGTAGTTTTTCTTCGTTGTTTCAAGCATTTGTTACGTTAAATTAATTTTAAATTAATTTCAAATTAATGTTTAACAACAACTTCTCCATAACCCCTCGTAGCACAACATGTAATATTATTACCATTATCGATTTTTACAAAGCATCGTTCGCGCATGATCTGCTTATGTCCAGCGCATAGCCCATAGCGGTTCTTTTAGCAACCAATTCATATAAAACCTAAAACGGTGAATTAATTTTCCCTTTTTGGTGTTTAAATTCAAAAGTACCTAGCTGTGCCAATAAATATAATAAAATGAGTTGGGATAACTGTCAGGTAAATGTTTTTCTTTTATTCCCATTTTGCTGGATTTCGTTGCTTTTTTTTATTATTACCATGCTGATGAAAGCCGGCTTCCATATTTTATTTCATTTTATATAGATTATAGCTACCCTAACTAATAATATTTTTAAGCTTTCTTATATATATATATATATATATATATATATATATATATATATATATATATATATATATATATATATATATATATATATATATATTAATATAAATGTATTATCATTGAATTACTTTGATATATACGCGGGGAGGCAATTAAATAATTGAATTACAAGTCAGTCTGGAAATACAGTTTAAACGGAAATTTATGGCTCCTAACTTATTTTTGCCTTATAAATATTTTCTATTTTGTTCAGATGACGTAACTTTAATATTTGTCGTGATATTTTATATTCTGTTCAGACGATATAACTTTAATATTTGTCCCGTTTATGCATAAATCCGTTAGATTTCCAAACTGGCATGTATATGTACTTTTACACACGGTACTGAGGTTCTTTTATTTCTAAACCTGTAGTGGCTCCAAGAAGAGGCTACTCCTCCAAATATCCAAGTACTCAAGTACTGTCTCCAAGAAGAGGTTCCAAGTAGTACTTCCAAATAGTACCTCCAAGTAACGGTTCCAAGTAGTACCTCTAAGTAGTACCTCCAAGTAGTACCTCTAAGAAGAAGCTCTAAGATCATTAAAGAAGCTCCAGGCTCTTCTATGAAAACGCATTAAGAAGCTCCAAGCTCCTCCAGGAAGCTCCTAGTTGCCCCTAGCTTTAAAAAAAGGGAAGTACGGTACCTAGGTACTAAAATATCACCATTTATCGAAGTATCTTCAGTAAATTTAAACAATCATTGATTCATTCAACTCTATTCACTAACTATTTACTTTGTAGACTTATGTAAACTTAATCTTTCATTTTTTTTATTAAATGTATTAAATTTTCTCACTTTCTTTTATTTGCCAGAACCCATACAGATAACTTTAAGTACCAGAAACGGACTCAATTAAACGGGACATTTAAAATCAGATAAGTTTTCCAAGTTACTGAAAAACTTGGTGGCGCTCAACTTTTTTTGTTATTGTCTTATTTTAATATCTTTCACTTTATCTTAAAGTAGATCTTGGCTTGCGAACAGGTCAAGCTACTCTGATTTTATTTGTCCTGGTCAATTTTTGAATCCACATATATCAGCAATTTGAGCTAAATCACTTATTAAATAAATTAACAACATAGAAATCTAGAAAGAAGGCAACAAATTCCAAATGTTTGCAAATATCAACATGATTGGAACGATTTTCATTTTTTGACTGACCCATTTTTCATCTGTTGTCATGTCGAACGTAAACCATTGATTCTGCTTTAAAGCAATGGGTATAAAATGTCCTATACTCTCGTTTGAACACCGACACAAAAGAAATAATGCCAGTTGTATAACACGATTGTGATGAAGATAGCTTGGCGGCCCAATCCAGTGATAAATAGGATATAAAGGCTGGGGAACAAGCTTTTTTGGGACAGCAATTTTTATTGGTGCTTTTTTTGTTATTATTAGTTATTGTTAACATCTTTTCATTACAAAAATAACCAAATAACATGTTCTAAACTAAATATAAAATATATTAATCCATATTTTTCTTTTGAAGTTGAGAAATAAATATGAGTGTTCTTAGAACTTCCCCTGCTTGGAAAATAAATATTAAAGCTACTTTTGTTTTTTTTTTGTTTACTATAAAGTTTTTTAATTTTGGTTAAATTTATTGTTTTTGTTTAGTATAATGGTTATAAATTGACTTTTTCTAGATCTGACACTTTTGTATAACTTTGGCTGTGTATTTTCATTATTTTTAGTAGCCCACGTTCGCCAAATAATACCTTAGGACGGCCCTGGTAGAGCCATCATAGATGGAGGTACTTAAAAGGTTTGACGTAGAAATCTGATAATTTCTAGAATTAAATTAGATATATTTTCACAATTTTGAATTAAGTATATTAAATACTTCGTTAAACCGTCTCAAATAATTTTAAATCGACTATATTAGTATTACAAACATGCAACTTTTGTGCCATTTAAGCAATATATTTCTTATGGTTTATGAAATCGTGTGCATAAGAATTGAAATTTTGGCCATCTTGTATATTGTTAGAGTCAACGAATTAGGATATCGGCGCCACTGGGTCGACGATACCACGTCTGCCCGTTGCAGTGATTGTTAGAGTCAGCGAATTGGTATATGGCCGCCACTGGGGTCGACAATACCACGTCTACTCGTTTCAGTGTTCAGGATTAGGAGAAAGCGCCGAGAGCGAGGATTTGACTTTCGACCTGCCGAACGTGATGAAGTGATGGGCCTTATGCCCTTTAAAGACATTCTTTATTTTGTTCCTTAATTAATTACATTTCAAACATTTTTTACGAGTTATTTAATCAAACGTTATAAAACCATGTTAACACGTGTTTTTTGAAGTGGCTATACAGGGTGTTATAGTATATAGGGTGATAAATCATTTAAAAACAATAATTTTGAAGTTAATTCTTTTAACTTCTAACAATATACTTAAAAAAAAGACGTGAACAGCAGATAGCTGAGTGCTGAAAAATTAAGACAAATAGCTGACGGTACAACCAGTTTGTATTTTAAATGTATAATAATTTAAATAAAGAAATTTTGGATATTCTGAAGATTAATCAATTTTTCGTACTACCTTTAGTAACTGCCTTTTCTTTTGGTTTATCCCGTGCTTCAAATTGATCCATATAATCCAGATGAATATGTCGCCTTTTGTTCCTTATCAGTTCATTTTGAACTTCTTGAAAACCAGTCTAAAAAAAGTTAATTGATTAAAAATATTTTAAAGGAAAGTGAAAAATGACTCAGTTAGATCCGATGCCCTCCCACCGAGATTGATCAGTCTTTTATGTAGAGTAACCATGTATATACAGCGATTTTTGGTGGGCCTCAGACAACCATGATCCCCCTCGAGGTTAACATTTTTACAATCCATGAGTCAGCATTTTCCAAGTCTGCAAAAATCATATATGCAAAATGCTACTTTTACCGGGCAAAAGTAATAAGTAGGACTTGGGGAACTAATAAAAAGGTCTTCTAGTACCTGCGAGTTATGTTTATCTTTAGGGTTGAACAAAAAAAAACAGATCATCGCTGTTTGAGGTTTTTATAAAAAAATCATGTCCAAATTAAAAAAAAAAAAAAAATAGTATGGCCTCCACTGAAACTTCAACCTGGAGCTTAGTTGAGAATCATACAAACATTATAATAGCAATTAAACCACTCTTCGACCTTTGGTTTAGATTTTACATTTATTTCAACGTTACAATTTATTTGTATATATCAACCCTTACACAGACAAAAAAATGCTTGCAATATCATCTTAAGTTTAGAAAAATTGTGTTTAAACTATATCCCAAATTTCGTTGAAAAAGGTGAATTTCAAGTAACAGGTGGTTTAAAAGGTATAAAAACCTAACCTAACTTAACTACAAAAAATAACCAAGAACAATTTTTGCAGTCAGATAAGAGACTACAACTACAATATTTCATGTTTAATATATTAATATTTCATTATTATTATTACGAAGTAATTAGTACATTACTTCAAAATGGGATTATATAAATATATTTACCAAAGGTTCGGGTTCAACTCTCTTGGATTCAATTTTTTCAAGTAATTTTTTATGCGGAACATGGAATGGTATAACTTCAGGTTCTCTGAAACCAAATATACATTATCACAATAAAATAAACAGATGATAATGGCTAGCTACAGGTGTTTCATATTTTTATGAAAATTATAATTAAAAAAAAAATCGCAAACAGTATATTTGAAAATAAGTGGCTGAAATAATTTGAAAACAAATTTCAAAAATCCCTGTACAATTATCAGAACTATCCCCAAACCATAAAGGTGAAAACAAATACTCGGATCTCCAAGACAAATTGGACTAATTCAGCTATCCTCTTGTTGATAGTAGAGAGTTATTGCAAGTTCACTTAAGGTCAGTCACTATTAGTGCCACTCTTATTTTGACATCTGAGCATGCGCAGATCACTAACTTTAATAAAGATTTTGCCTGTCCTTAATAGAGAGATATATCAAATTTCTATAAAGCCAGCCACTAATAGTGACATCGTAATTAGAGTCAAATAAATTCCATGCTAAAATCAGACTTATTGCAAACCTGAAATTTTGACATTAGAATTAAATATTTAATATTAAAAAACTTCTAACGAATACGAATGTCGCCGAGCGCATCCGAAAGCTATAAAGTCGCCACTACCTGCTGCCCTGAGAGCTCTTTCAAACGAAGATACTGTATGCGAGATACGCGTATCCGAGATTCAGGCTGACTATACATTCAAATGGACCTTTTCACACGGTACGGGCGACGCATACAGTATCGCGATACGGAATTTCTGCATTCCGGCACCTCCAGCCGCGGAGGCTGAATGCGTATGCCGCATACCGAATTACTATTACGATATATGGACCTTTTCAGACATGGATACTTTTGCAACGGAGATTATGTCATAGTCGCAGGATATTTTTCAAGAGTATCCTAAGTGCATCTAGTTTAATCGATTAAACTGTATGAGAAAACATTATTTAAAACATTTTAGTACAAAGTAAAATTTTAAAAATTATGTCAAGTTAACTATTAACGGGCTATATGGGTAAACATTTTCATAATAAGCAACTTTTTATTAAGCAATTTATGAAATTAATACCATTTTTTGCAATTTTTAGAAAAAAAAATGTTATTTTGGACATTTAAAAAGGTCACATGATTGTCAATTTGCATGTCATTCGTTATCATTTTTAAAGCAACAGAAGATGACAAAGTCAAAATTCATCTACAGCATTTAGAAAAAAATCTCATACGATGCTCATTTTATGTGTGTCACTGTATTATATACTTCAGTATAATACACTCTTCTAGATCCATAATTCAAAAATATATGCACGGCAATGCTACTATTTTAGTACTGATTGAAGAGGTGCGTGAATTCGATACAGCAGCCCAACTTTTCGACTGCGATTCTGTATCTCGGATACGCGTATCTCGCATACAGTATCCTCGTGTGAAAGATAGAGCTCTTTCACACGAAGATACTGTATGCAAGATACGCGTATCCGAGATTCAGGCTGACCATACATTCAAATGGACCTTTTCACACGGTACGGGCGACGCATACAGTATCGCGATACGGAATTTTTGCATCCCGGCACCTCCAGCCGCGGAGGCTGAATGCGTATGCCGCATACCGAATTACTATTACGATATATGTACCTTTTCAGACATGGATACTTTTGCAACGGAGATTATATCATAGGCGCAGGATTTTTCAATGGTAGGTAGGTATCCTGAGTGCATTTAGTTTGATAGTTTAATTTATTTGAGAAAAGATTAAATTAAATGCACGAAGAGTTTTTTTTTAATTATTTTACGAATAAAAAATTAGCCTAAACTACGGAATTTTTATATTCCTAGTAGTAATGTACTCTACATATGCATTTGCGTGTCAAACTCGTACATTTTTCTTGATAAAACAACATTATTTGGTTCCAAATTGATTTATGAGTTTTGAGTGTAATAATTAGATTATTTCATCACCTACCGTATCTATATTGAAAATATCACAGGTATTACTTTTTCTTAATATACAGTGTTACACATAAAGTGCGCATCGTATGGGATTTTTTTTTTCTAAATAATGTAGATACATTTTGACTTTGCCATTTTTTGTTGCTTCAAAAATGATAACCAATAACATGCAAATGGAAAATCACGTGACTTTTGTAAATGTCAAAATTGACCTTTTTGTAAAAAAAAGCAAAAAACCTATGCCTAAAAGTTACTTATTTTTTACCCATATACCAATTTTCAACTTTTTTTATTTTTTCTACCAATTCATTTTAAGGTTACTAGAATTTACGCTAACCTGCTTGAATGGGGATGATGCTGCTGGACATCCTCATCACGAGTGCCAGTTCTTAGACTGGCCACAGCTCGTATCTTTTGGTTTAACACTAGCTGCGTCAATAAAAAAAAACTGCGAACTTTTGTATTCGTATAATATTACCATGAACAGGAACACATTAAAGGGCCCCACTCACCTCGTTCTTCTTCGCCGTTTTTAACCTACGGTCAAAAACGTTGGAAGGAAAAACGTTGACTGATATGCCCACACACAACAGTTTTTTTTTGCGCTAGTTTATCACGATGGACCGTTCGTGCTTGTTAGCAGTGGCAGCGGTTTTGTCAGTGGAAAAAATCTCGAAGAAAATGGACTAAAGACTGGCTACTTAAACACAGTACACTGTCACAAACAAATTTACTAGAGGAGCTAAGATTGGAGCCTGGTGATTGGCACAATTACTTGAGGATGGACGAGGATACGTAACGGAAACTGTTAAAACTAGTAACACCGTTAATTGAGAGACATAATACCCATTTACGGGAATGCATCAGTCCTCACGAACGTCTAACAGCTACTCTGCGGTTTCTGGCCACTGGCCGCAGCTACGAGGATCTGAAATGTTTGGTTATTATTTCACCGCAGGCACTAGGACGCATAATACCCGAAACCTGCCAAGCTCGATAAACTCTAATAAAAATCTCTGTTCCACTGTCTAATATCCGACATTTTTATTATAACCAATTGTAAATAATAATAAACAACAAAAACATGCTGAACGTCACTGCTACTGATAAATGCCCGACCAGTCAAACTGTTGAGAACACACACCTCGTGTTTACTCGAACGGTTGGCACGAGAACCGTCAAAAATCAAGACTCGCCTGAAATTTTGGAACGACGTTCATAAGCGACGTTCTTGCCCATACACCTCATTTTTGTGACATTTTTACCCTGGCGTTTTTAACCGTCGGTTAAAAACGGCGGAGAAGAACGAGGTGAGTGGGGCCCTACATTAACAATTCTTTTACAACTATATTTTCTATTATCTAATACAGGGTTTTGAATGTAAAAATAGAGATTACAAGAATGACTTTTTCCGTTGACTTCTGCCCAAAAAACAACAACAACTTGCCTAGCGACCGTATTCCTACGTCCCAAAATGATTGTGACGCGCGAATGTTGCGAAACGGGATACCCGGGTTGCTCATTAGAAATGTGTCGTCATATATTTATTGTCAAAATTCCTACACTGCATAAATTAATCTGTTAACGCGATGCGCTTCTTTTAAATGTTTTTTTGTTAAAAAATATTTTATACAACTAAACTCCAGTAACCCAAAACTGAATTGGTAGAAAATAAAAATTTGACACGGGCTATATATGGCTAAAAAAAATATAAAATAAGCAACTTTTTGTAAAACAATTTTTTAAAATTGCCATTTTAGCAAATTTTTAGGAAAAAATGAAATTTTAGACATTCAAAAAGGTCACGTGTATGTTCATTTGCATGTCATTCGTTATCATTTTTAAGGCAATAAAAGATGGCAAAGTCAAAATTTATCTACAGCATTTACAAAAAAAGCCTATACGATGTGCATTTTATGTGGGTCACTGTATTATATACCTCAGTATAATGCACTTTTCTAGATCCTTAATTCAAACCTAGACACGCCACTGTGACCATTTTAGTACTGATTGTAGAGATGCGTGAATTCGATACAGCAGCCCAACTTTTCGACCGCGATTCTGTATCTCGAATACGCGTATCTGGCATACAGTATCCCCGTGTGAAAGAGCTCTATCTTCGTGTGAAAGCGCTCTTAAACATCCACAATTAAGGACAGGTAAAATCCTTAATAAAGTTAGTTTTAGAACATAAACATCTACGCATGCTTAGATGTCAAAATAAGAGCAGCACTAATAGTGACTGACCTTAAGTGAACTTGCAATAACTCTCTTATTAAGGACAGGCACAATCTTTATTAAAGTTAGTGATCTGCGCATGATCAGATGTCAAAATAAGAGCGGCACTAATAGTGACAAATCTTAACTGAACTTGCAATAATTCTCTAGTAGTCTTTAAATTTGGCTTGCTGGCGTCATTTGTCAAAAGTTTTTAAAAAATACATTGGTTATTAATTTGTAGATGATGTAATATTAATATTTAATTATTTTGTACCTACGACAACAATTAAAATTAAATAAATCATTCTCAATATTGCGAAGACGCCCTTTTCTTAAAAATATAATTTGTTTTACAAAACTTACATTTTAGGCTTACCGGAAACCCCATAAATTAACTTTTTTTTTAAATTTACATATTAAAGACTTATGAGGATCATTATGTGATAATTTGTGTAAACTTAGTCACTAGAATTTAGAATTAAATCTGTCATTCTGTCAATACAAATTAGCGCAGTGTTGCCAAGTGTCCAACTAAAATCAATGAAAAAGAAATATAAAAGAGAATACTTTATTTTTGACATAACATTTTCATACTCTTTAAAAAGTAATTCTATCGTTCGATCATGTATTGGGATAGATAGATACGCCTTGTTTACATAAAAAATTGTCGTATGATAATAAGATCCACAATCGCATGCACAACTAATGGTGGTACCAGCAGAGGTTGCCACAGTATCTTTTTCGGTTAAACGTATAAGAATAATAATGACTATCTCCCTAGACCAAATATCAGCGACTATTTCTCTAAAAAAATAGTCGATATTTGGTCTAGTGAAATAGTCGTCCCAAATATTGAAAAGGGCTGCAAATAAAAAATAAAATGACATTTTTTTATTTAAATAATTTGCAAAAATCCTTTTATTTATTAAATCAGAAGTCATGGTTCGCGCTTCTTTAATGAAAGCTGCAAGGGGCTACCGTCGATATTAGGGACAGTAATTTTGTCACTTTTTCCATAAATATTAAGTAAAACCATAATATTTTTACACTTTTTAATCTTCTATAAGTGTGCACTAACCTAATTAAAGCAACAAATATTATTAAAACACATTTGTAAGCTAAAAAATTAAGAATATGCATTTATTCACGACATTCTCACGTAGCCATATTGTTTTTAATTTTTTCGATTTGACAGTCACACGTCAAACTTAGAGTGCCTGTGCGTGATTTTAGCGATGTTGCCAATTGCTTTTTGTTATTTGTTATAAATAAATATATTGATGGTAATACCGTTCTATATTATTTTTTGTTTATGAATAATATGACAACTGATATTTTTATTTCTATAAATGTGGAGTTGTCAAACATAGTAAAAGAACGTACATAACAGGAATGACAGTGGCTGTTTTTTATATAGCTCCAGGCCAGATGATAAAACCAGAATATAAATGTGTTTATTTTAGACTTTTCATTTCAATTATTCAATTTGAGCTGTGTCCAGGCCGTTGTAGTCTATGTCGATCGACGTAGCCAGGTATGGGTTGATGTTTTTTGGCGGCGGCGAAGCCGCTACCCTACGACGATAAGTCGTTGCTTCGTTTTCTTGTTACATATTTATGGACCGGTATGGGCAATCACAATTTTCCATTGACTACTAATTTTATCACAATCCGGCAACGTTGCAATTATATTTTCCAAATTTTACAGAAACCATCGAGTATCGATGTTTACAGTCGTCAAAATGCTGATTTTTATAGAAATGAAATAATTTTTTTGGCTTAAATAATGCAATTACAGCATTATTTTTTTTAAATGTACTACCTATTTATAATACTCTTCCTGATAAAAAATAAATCTCTTTAAAATTCCACTGGACCTAAAGTCGTCCGTACCCCTGCAAGGTTCCAAAATTCACAAAACAAATACAAAGAATAAACAAACAAACTTAGATTAATTCGCTAAAATAATAAAATAAATACAGTCCCGAATAGGTACCTGTTTAGCCAATAAAAAGTTCAATACACGAAAAGTTAATGCAATGATCATTTCGTTTAATATTTATTTAAGTAGGTAGCCACTAAAAGAATACTTTGCTGTAAGTACTCACTGCTAAATCCCTCGTCGGCATATGCTTTTAATATAAATAAGTAATTTAGTCTCACCAGACATGGAGGATTCTCCTTAGCCGGTGTTCCCTCAATCGCCTCACACAACACCACTTTACGAATATTTGCCGTTGTCATAGCAAGCGGCCTACTAATCTGGTTGATGTCTCAGTCAAGAGTGGTGGTGGTGAGGTGAGTGGTTATTCTGTGCCAAGACTGCTTGCGTCTACGTGACTTACTGCCAGTGTTGCCAGATGAAAAAAAAATATATGGTATCCGACACTTAAAAAAATGTTATTTTACTAACAAAAAATGGTATCTTGAATAATCTTGATAACAACAAATAATGAAGAAGTTTTACACAAATAAAAATCAAAAGTATAATTTTGTTATTTTAAACTATGATCTAAATAACAAAGTAATATAAGAGCGGAGATCAGAAAACAGACGGTTGGGTCATTATGATCTTGCTGAACTGTATTAATAAAATTGTATTTACAAATCATTTAGTAATGTATAACTGTAACCTATAGGAATATATATTATACAATGAGGGCGTATAGGTTGGAATAAATTCGATATTTTTCTGACTAATAGGTAGTATTTTAACAAAATGCTTTCACTTGTCAATTTTTTTTTTATTTTCAACTGCTCATCTTTCACTAAAACGTCATCGATATTTTTTTTAAATAGACCACATATTTTTCTTTTCATTTTTGAATTCCCCGATAATAGATAAATTTTTGTAATCGTCTATTATTGGGCGTATTTTAGTAGAGATGTGAGACCATTCTTGTTACTTGTTAGTAGAGTAGAGAGATAATGAATAAAATGGGGGTCTATTCTGTAACAATTCCTTTATATTTTAATATTTAATACAAATATTCCCAGACAGCCCACCAAATCCTTTGGATATCTACTGGACATCCCATATCCACTGAATGTCCAGTCCATGATGAATATCTATTTTATATCCATGAGATGTAATTTGTAGACATGCAAATGTCCATAAATAATAGTAATTATATAGCACATTATTATAAAATTACGCCATTGTGGCTAATAGTACCGTTCAGATATTTAAAATTAATTTTTTTAAGGTGTATTCAATATCCCACGGACATCCACTAAATATATCAAAGTCTAGGCGCGAACGCAAACCATTGTGGATATCCACTAGATGTAATTTTTGATTTTGCTTACTAATTGTAAGTATAGATGGCGATACCACTTTCGCTCGTTAAATATCTACTCATGCTCAACCCACCGTAATTGAGTTCGATCGAAATTGGTATCGCAATCAGACTCCATTAGAGACTGGAGTCGAGAATTTCCATTTATTGCCGAAGAGTCCTAATAAGGATGAATTTCTCATTAGTGGGCAAAATCAAAGGAGTGTTGAAAATATTTTGAGTATTGAAAATATTTTTTCTCTGCTATTTTCTTTCGACGTTATTCAATAATCATTGGTTACTTATGAACCTCTACTAAGGATACCCATAAAAATTTTTGCTGAATATCCGAATATCTTCTATATCTTAGGATATAGACGGACATTTGGATATCCATATTAGATCCACTGGATATATTGGATATCCACAAAATATATTCTGTGGATATCTCTGGGATTTCTTGTATTGTCTGGAAGATACCCATTAGATATTTTGCTGGATATCCATAGGATATCTTCTATATTCTGGATATAGACGGACATTTGGATATCCATATTAGATCCACGGGATATTTCTGATAGCCTGTGGATATATTGGATATCCACAAAAGATATTCTGTGGATATCTCTGGGATTTGGTGTGTTGTCTGCATTTAGTAATTCTCTATAACAGTGTTACTCAAAGTGTGCTCCGTGGAGCCCTGGGGCTCCGCAAAACCTTTGTGAGGGCTCCGCGAAGAAAATAATCACAATAAAAAAAAATAGTACTATCGCCACAAAATGGAGGGACCTGGCTTAAGGACCGGTTTTTGGGAAGTAATTTTTTTAAGTCACTAACGGGAAGGAGGATATGATTTTGCTTTAGGACTTTTTTTATTTTATTTTTTATGGTTGAAATGGATTTGGGATAATTCTTGCAAGTAATCTTTGGAATAAATCAAAAATAAATTAACAACAAATGATGCTCTTGTGCATTTTCAGCCTGAGTTGCCGATTAAATTATTCGTAGATGCATCAAATGTGGGAATAAGGGCCATGATGGCATGTTTTTGAAAAAAAAAAAAAATATTGAGAAATCTGTAGGTTCTGCTTCGCGTATCTTATCAAAGTCCGAACAAAAATATTTCCAAATTAAAAGAGAGGTCCTTGCAATCATTTTTGGCTTAAATAAAATTAATGAATATTTATATGGACATTTCTTTATCCTAGTTACAGATTACTTACCTCTGGTAACTATTTTTAACCCAGCTAAATGTATACCTCAATTTTCAGCCAACAGACTACGTAGATGGGCAGTAATATTGTCAAATTATAATTATAAAATTGAATATGTGAAATCGGAGCATAATATAAAGCCAATTTTTTATCATATTTACCTTTTGAAAGTCAAAATTAAAGTCAAAATAAAGAAAAATTTGAAATAAATTTTTTAAATTTTTTTTTATGTGTTTAGGGCTTCGTAAAATATTTCGCTAATATGGGATCTATCCATTTAATTTACATTCTGTTATATTCTCTAATTTTGACATATAAAGTAATATATTTTGTAATCGCAGCAAGTGTAAAAACGATCTACTTTATGCAACCAGTTGCATAAAGTAGAACATTATGCAACTGATTACGAAAAGTTGAATATGTCACCAGTTACGAAATGAAAATAAATAAAACTGCCTCTTTTTTGTTTTTAAGTTGAAAAATCGAAAAATCGTGAAATCGAGAAATTGAGAAATCGAGAAATCGAAAATCGAGAAATCGAGAAATCGAGAAATCGAGAAATCGAGAAATCGAGAAATCGAGAAATCGAGAAATCGAGAAATCGAGAAATCGAAAATCGAGTAATTGAAAAATCTAAAAATCGAAAAATAAAAGATCGAAAAATCCAAAAAGCGAAAAATCGAAAAAACCAAATATTGAAAAAAAGGCAATGAATAGTGACATTTCACATTTGAAAATATAACATAACGTTTAACAACAAAAAAGAAAACAAAAATAGAAAAGCTGTAAATTGCGTTTTATTTTTAAAATAACACCGTTATTGAGAACTGCCCAGAAATGTTGGGGGTAAAATTTTGACGTACTCCTTTAAGGATAATGGGTAAAAATGTTTTTTTTTTTGCAAATTTCTCGCGAGTAATGTCAAAAATTACATCGGAAACACTACACATGTCCCTTATTTTTATTATTACTATTGAAAAAAAAAAACGTAGAGCAATCAAATACAACAAACAATTCTAAAATATTTAATTGGAAGTACCTGCAGAAGAATGATGGTGAATCATTTTTAACACAATTTTATAAATAATCAAGTCAAAATTAGAAAAAATCTTGTATGTAAACACGTTACGAAATGCCGTTTTGTGTAAGTCGCTCATGTTGAGGGACCTCGCTCCGCTTGTTTTGCAAATATTTACTCGTTACACAAAATAAGGCATTTCGTAACTGGTTACATAAATAACTATTAATTGACTTACTAATATTTTAATTCATTGAACGGTATTTTCCGTAAACAATTAAATCATAAATAATAACCGGCATATAAGTACCAAACCATTTTTTCTCTTTGAAGAGTAGGCCTATGTCAAATAAACTTAAAATATTATAACGAACGAAAAGGTAACACATTTCTAATAAAATTTAATTATTTATTTTATTTTGGTGTGATCGTAGAAAAAATCTTGTGTGTAATTCGAGCAAAAAGTACTTTGGCTGTTTCGATAACTTTTTGTCTCGACAGCTATTTTGTTGCAATAATTTTATAAACTTTTACTTAGGGTAGATTTCACCGTTTTGTTAAACGAAGTTTAAAATACTAAACGAAGATTAAAATGACATTTTTATATTAACAAAAACGAAGTTTAAATTACTAAATGGAGTTTAAAATGACATTTTTACATTAACAATGTCATTTTAATCTTCGTTTAATAATTTAAACTTCGTTTAACACAACGGTGGAATCGGCCCTTAGCTAGTTATATATTGATAAAGTGTTATTGTCCTCATCATACATGAATCGTGCTAACAAATAAAGTCAAAAAAAGTCTCATAATTTTTCATCTTTTAGTTACCGACCAAAATTAGGTACTACAATACAAATATTTAAGTCCGGCCCAGAACATTTCCCCTACTCCTTCCACCCAGTTTTTCGGTTTTGGCAAAATTCGCGCAGCGACAAATGCTTCCTATGTTACCTCTACCCTTTCTAACCTCTTTGGTTATATGTTGTATTATCCGAGTTGCGCAGTGTATAAACTGGAACATTGAGATCAAAAGTGCCGACGCAGAGTGAGCGATCTGATTCTTTAGCTATAAACTGTTGCATAGGGTTCAAAATGGCCGGGCCCTATGTTGGGCGTGTCGGACCTCTCTCTTGCGCCGTATAGTAAAGAAAATCAAAGTATGTGGTCGTTTGTCATTTAGACGTCGCGCAAATATTTTTTGTCAGAGTCGAATTCAGTTCAATTTGGATAATTATAAACGGCATTTTGGTAGCATTCACCGTGTTGGTGTTGGTTAGTTTGGACATTTTGTATGTTTGATTGATTATAATTCATTATATTATAGTTTAGATATACATATATTGTTATTTATTTTTTTTTGTTTTTGTGGTTGTTGTTAGTTTGAACATGTTTTACTCTATTTTATGGACATTTAATTGACTATATTTTGTAATTGCTGCGTGACACTATGTCCTGCACATATACAGCAGATAAAGTCCAGAAAATGTTTTTACTCCTTCTAAAAATCATCCGTACTAAAGAAATGGTTCTTAATATTTATAAGCATTAAATTTTATAGAACCCTGATATGTTGGTACATGATGTTGAAAGGAGAGTTGTTGATAAAACAGGGATGTGCGCTAAAACAGTTTTTAATGTTATGAAGGAGTATAGGCAGATTCATAAATTTTCTGAACCAAAAAGAATTAGTGGTCTGTGGATGATTTTGATAAAAATGCAATAAGGCGCAAAGTACATCAATTCTTCTTTAGAAATTAATTTCCATCAATTGATAAGGTTTTATAAGAAGTCAACGATGATCCATATTTGTCTACTTTTAAGCGAGCTACATTTTACAAGCTTTTCAAAACCCTTAATTTTAAATTTAAAACTCGAGGAAAAAATAGTTTGCTTTTAGACAAAAATGAAATTGTTTCGTCCTACGCCACAAAAAATAAAACGGTACAGAGAAGAAAAGCAAAAAATATATTATCTTGATGAGACTTGGATTAACGCAGGCCACACCAAATCAAAAGTATGTTTCGATATGTCGGTTTTTTCATCCAGACAAGCCTTTTTGGATGAACTTTTAACTGGTTTTAAAAACCCATCAGGTATGTGCGTAAAAACAGCTCATTATATGCCATATTGGAAGTGAAGAAGGCTTTGTCTCTAATGCACTTTATGTATTTGAGTTGAAAAATCCAGTGACTACCATGAAGAAATGTGTGGAGAATCGTTCAAAGAGTGGTTTTCAAACACTCTACCAAAATTAGAAAATAACTGCATTATTATTCGAGAAAGCTGGAAAAAATATCTACGACGTCTAAAAAACGTGATATTTAAAAATGGCTATAAGGGAAAAAAATTGAATTCGACTACCACATGCTTAAGATCCAACTTCTAAAACTTGGTAAGCAACATAAACATTATGATAGGTATGTAATAGATGAAATGGCTAAGCAGCAAAACAACATAATACTTCACATGTCTCCGTATCATTGTGAACTTAACTCTATTGAATTAATCTAGGTTGACGTTAAACAATACGTAGCAGATAAAAACTCAACATTTAAATCTGGAGACATTAAAATTCTTTTTGAAGAAGTAATATTATTAATTTCTCCAGAAAAATGGAAAAAGTGTATCGACCATGTTCGCCAAAAAGTTGAAGTAAAAATGTGTGAGTTGGATATTATAGAGGTTCAGGTAGAACCACTTGTAATTTTGATTAATGAAGATAGCCTTTCAAGTCTAACTAATTTATCCGATTCAGAATAGTGCTAAGTCAAGTAAGGAAGATTGCTATAATACAGGGTACAAGTTGTCTAATCTAAATACTAGTAGAACAAGAACAATAAAGAACAAAAGTTATCAAAAATACAAAAGGTTTCTTTTTAAGATGCACAATTTTAAATCAAATACCAAATACCTCTTATATTTAAAGTTTTTTTAATGCTTTTAGTAGATATATATTAGCTATTAAAGAATTTGCAATTATTTGGACACCTTGTACAATATAATTTTATAATATGATTGTTTTAATGCTCTGTATCACAGTAGACATATGTAATGAACTAAATATAATGCAACCATCTATTTTAAAGTCAAATACATTTATTAATTTGTATTGCAGGTTAACGCAGTTTATGTCGCTCACCTATCTTCGTCCAGAAATGTCACTAAAGTCTGGGAGACTGTGTATGGCATTTGTTTTATAGTTTTACTTTACAAAATATGTTTTTATCGTAATAAAAAAATAATTTCACAATTACACTCTTTTATTTTACATTTTTTCAAGACGGAAAAGTAAAATACGGCCCTGTTCAATTTTAGCGTCCACCTGCTTCTGTTTACATCAGGCGTAAATTAAATTTGAATATACTTTAAATTCTAATGAAAAAGTTTATATATATGATCACTTAATGATTCTAATAAGCCTTCAATATGTAAAATTTTTAAAAATCTTTAATTAATGGGGTTTCCGGTGCTATATTTAAAAAATACTCTACTTTCTAAAGCCTAAAATGTTAAGTTTTGTAAATGTATTTGTATATTTACGAATTTTCTTTTTAGTCCCTAACAAAGTCCGATATAAATAATCAACATGTAAGTGGGTTATACCTATTCCCTCACCTGTAATAAGCAGATGGCGGTGGACAAGAAAGATGCAATTTATCATCATCTCCAAGTGATCTTTTTCTTACCGCCAGAAACTGTACTTGATCGCCCTTTTCATCTGGACCTGGCCCTACAGCACTTACAGAAATTGTACTTGGGTCTTTAACTAAACCTATTTTTGAAGGAACCAGTTGTGTAATGGATCCTGTTTCCATATATGTAGATCCCCCTTCAATTTGACGCAATTCTGCCGATGAATCCATTTTTTCTTATATTTTACTTTTTTATATTTATTTAAATTATGATCAAATTCTGGAAACGAAAGTTATATGTCACTAATGACACATAATTATGTTTTGTTCCTAGGATAACAAATGAGGTGGTTACGATCTCCGAGCAATTACTAATAGAGGGAGCGTGAAAACGAGTTTGTAGGCGATTGTTGTGTTAGCAACATCTGTGGAGGAAGTGAGGAAGCGGGCACAAGGGGGAAGGTAAACATCCTTCTTGTTCAGTGGCGTATCATTTACCTATAAAAACACACATTGTCCAAACGTTTCAATTTAAAAAAAAAACTAAAAAATTTGCTAATTTTACTATTTTTAAAATGAATACCGTCTTATATGTGTCTAATGCAGGAAATGAAACAAAATCACTGTAAAGGTCTAATTTTTTCAATTGAAGAATAAAACCTTAAAATCAATTTTATTATAAATAAATACAGAAGCGACTAGTTTCGGCCTTACAGGAATATCTTCAGGCCTATAATACAATAATCTTTAATTATTATAATAGGTTGGTCACTTATTACGAATAACATTAAATAGTATAAACCACAAAAATGGATCCATATTGTAGCGTTACAGCATTATAGAATTAAAGCTGTGAAAATAAAAGAGCAGTGCAAACGTAACTAAACATAAGAAAACTGGGTAGGAAATCTACAAGAGAAGAAGTGAGAATGAGTAATTACGAATGCATTTAAATTGTTCTGGATAACAAATAAAGCTGATAATGTAGTGGTGTAGTCCCCGTCAAAGAAGGTCTGGATATGTTAAAGAGGACGGCGTTTTCTCTGTAAATCTGGAGGGAAGACGAATCTTGCTGGCTCAGGTGTATATGGCTAGAAAAAGGAGCGTGTAGATGGAAGCTCCAGTAAATATCGTCACTTTCGTCTAATTTTTTATTCTCACTCACCGTTTTGGCTTTATCTTCGAAATTCATTTTTAAAAGGAAATAAAAGTAATCATTCATACAAGCATATAATAAAACAACATGAATTCATTATATTTAATAATTTAATAAACGTTTGTTTCAATGAAAAAAACATATGTGAATATAAAAAATATATAAATAAATAAGATTAATATCAAAATCAATTTGAAAATACAACAGATAATAAAATAAAATAAATTAACACAAGTACAAATAGAAAGTTAATAACATACCTTTTAAAATTAACATATTTTAAGTAGATAAATGTTTAAAGAGTTTATTCCTGAACATAACTAATCTAACGTTTTTCCCCTTTTTAATATTATGAGGGTTTTTGTAGTTGAAATGAAAATTATAATTTATTTTGGTCCTAATAAAAATTTAAACATAGGTTATCAAAGAGTAAAATACATAATAGAACTTCATAATCTTAAATCGTTATCAAAAATTATTAATGGTAAAACTTCAAACAATAATTAGATTCTTAGGCAAATTTTTAGTTTTTGTTTTGCAATAGACTTTTTTGCCTTCTTCGGTTGCGTCTGCCACTTTTCTTTTAGTAGTTTCGAGGAGAATTTTCCTATGGAAACCAGTAGAACCATCAATTGGTTGGTAAAATTTTGATATTTTGGGTCTGTTAAAGTCTTGTTAAACTTTCTTCTTAGGAAGCTGTAACCTTATGGAAAATAAAAATTTAATGTTAGATCAAAAGCTCTTAATTGAGAATTATATTTGCAAATGCCGTTTTAATAATATTTTCAAAAGTTCTTGGAATCGTTGTTAACAGAAACCTGCAAAAAAATATATCATTTTATTCCTAAAATATAAGACATCACACAATACACATTCATATATCATTGTGCTAAAAAAATACTAGGTAGGTACTGAGATAATTTAAAAAAAGTATTTCGAGAAACTCAACTTTTAATGTCATCATTGTATTTAACTTTTTTATTGCTAAATTGTTAATAATTTCATTTTGTGTAGTTCGTTGTGATTTGTATAATATATATTATAAAAACCTATCGTCAATGTAAATGTGCCAAGTTTTTTTAATAATTATGTCCTTGTTATAGTAAAAACACATTTAAACACATTTTTAAAGTTTTCTGGATTTTGGCTTTAAATTATCGTACAATTGAACTGACTAATTGTGTGTTTAAGTAAAGGTATAATTCTTTTTTGTTATAACAGTCTTTGTATATTGTTATAATCAGAGAAAACAGTAAGCCATCTTAATATATCCTATTTCACCAACAAAAATGTAGAATAATTAATCTCACATCAAACGAAAAAAGTAATTTTAGGATGTCCTAATAGGTTTCAACTTAAAAACTAAATAAAATGTATATTGCAACTGTGTTTAAATAAATGAATGTTTTTACACCTGACTATAGCACCAGACAAACATTTTTTTAGATCATAATGATCTGCATAACTCAAAATAGTCAAAATTGTTCTAGTATTGTTTTAGCATAACGATGTAAACTCCAAATATTCACATTTTTTGGGACGTTTTTTAAGGAAATTAAAAAAAAACATTTATAATGTGATATTCTTGTTTAGTTTTGTACTATATAATATAGTTCATTAGGTAGTGATTTAGAAGCAAATTGTGTTCTATTTATAGAATAAAAAATCACTCATAATATCTAAATATTTATACCTATTTATATTTTGGACAGGAAGACTATTTTATGTTTTTGGCTCTGAATAATTTTCTTAAGAATTTTAAAACCTTCCTTAGCTCTTTTGGGATATTCCATGCATATTTTAGAAGTTCATTTTGTTTAAACCTAAAACAAATTAAGTACAAAAAATGAAAATTTAAACAATACACAAAATTAGTCTTTTAGATTAGTTAAAAAAAGTGTCAACAAAAAAATGGCTATGCCTTTTTCTTTAAACATTATTTTTGAAAGAAACTTAAGTTTCTCTACTTACTTGCTGTTTTAGTATTTTAGTAGCAGATGATTATAGTGTAGAAGTAGTGACAGGATTGATTATTTTACTTCATTCGTCGAAATTGCATTTTTCTTTAATATTTTCCTCCCCTGAGGTCTGTAATAAAAATGTTCATTTAGCATAAAAAGTTATTCAGGTGGTCACTTGTTGAATTCCTATATTTTGGAACCATGTATTTCTTTCTCATATTAAGAAAAGGAAACCTAAAAAAAATAACAATAAACTTTACAAAGATGTGATCCTAAAATAATAATAATAATAAGTAATTAACCTTTACCATAATCATTATGAGACGGATGAAGACGAACTTAGCAGGAGTTTACTTGCTCTTAATTTTAATTTCTCGATAAGAAAATAAGAAAGTTTAATTGCAAATTAAAGGTGATTGCCTAATGCACCGCCTCTGATAATTAGGTTGTGTCTGTACTTACTTATGATATTATCTTGAAGAAGCATTTTCAACAGGCCTTTTACACATAAAGCATGTTTTCACCATATTATTAGAGATAATAAATCTTAAATATACATTTACAACCCTTAAAATGTTATAAATAATAATATTTTCCGTAAAATACAAACAAGAAATTGACATGTGTCAGAACTGGCGCTGTCACATGTGGCAATGCTGATTAAATAAGCCAATTACAGAAGAGGTATTTTCCCCCTCGGGGGGAGTAGATGTTGCTAACAAAATTTAGCGCAGGGAATGGGGAAGACTCCCTCTAATAGTAGTAATTGCTCGGAGGTTACGGTGACGTTGTCACTTAAAAAACCAAAAATTACGTCATTTATTCATTTTAGTCTTCGAGCAATTACTTCTAGAGGGAACGTGAAGCTAGTTTGTAGACAATTGTTGTGTTCTCAATGTCTATAGTGGAAGTGAGGAAGCAGGTAAAAGGAGAAAGGTAAACACACCCTCATGTTCAGTGGCGTATCATGTCTCTGTAAGAACACACATTGTCCAAACTTTTTCATTGAAAAAAATTATATGCCTGATATAGAAAATAAAACAAAATTACTGTAAAGATCTAATATTCTATTCTCGCTCGCCGTTTCGGCTTTATCTTCCAAACTCTTCAATAAGAAATAAAAATAATTATTCATACAAGCAAAAAATAAAACAACGCGAATTTATTTTTAATAAGCTAATAAACGTTTATTTCAATGAAAAAACATATTTGTGAATATAAGAAAAGTAGAAATAAATAATATTAATATGAAAATCAATTTGAAAATACAACAAACAAAGATAAATAAAATAATTATTACATATACAAATAGAACTTATGAAAGTTATTAACATACCTTTTAAAAGTTACATGTTTTAAGTAGGTACACTTTTAGCGTTGATGGTCCTTGAACATATTTAATCTGACGTTTTCACCTTATTTATTGTTATAATTATTTTTTTGTGTTTGTTATTGACTTAAACTGCTAAGGTTATTTCGCCTCGTGTTCTGTAAAGGCTTTGTTACTGTTTCCCGGCGCCACTTTAGGAACAGCACTGTTAAAAGTAGTCTAGGATTCCAACGGAGGCGGAAGTTCCGGTTGATCGCTCCGAGAATAATTGTTTTATCTGCTTATCAAGTATTAGAAAAACCTGTGTAAAGTGTTCCAACAATAAATGTAGTGTAATTATTCATTGCAAGTGTTTTGAAACAGTGTCCAAGTTATTTTTCACGGAAAGAAAGGAATGGAAATGTAAGTCATGCATAGAAAATTGTTCTGTTGATCAAAATCCTAGCGATAATATTTCTGATTTAAAACATAAAGTTATTTTTAATGGATATTTAAAAAGGTAAAATGAACTTTTAATTAATTTGAATCACAAACTAAAATTTTATAATAAACTTCTTCAAGAAAAAGTTAAAGATTTGTCCGACAAATCATCGTCAATACCTATCTCAAATAGTGTTTTTGCTGCCAGCGGCAGTGTACCCCTTTTTACAGTGATATGCTAAAGAAACCAGTGGCTAACAAAATGCCATCGTCAAGTCTCCTAATACAAACAATAGATAAAGGGAACAATTCAAATGTTTTAAAGGATATTCAAAAATGTGTAATTCCTGCAGATTTAAAAGTATGCATTAATGGTACAAAAAAAACTAAGAATGGTTTAATTATAAATTGTGATAATCCAAAATCTCTGGATAAACTTAAAACTTCGATAAATAATCAACTTGGTAAGAAATATACTGTCAGTGAAGCCAAAAAGTTTAACCCGCGACTTATTATAAAAAATGTTGATATAGATGCAAATATGTCCTACGAAGAAATAGCTAACACTATATCTCTCTCAACCAAATGGATGCCTTTAGTTCCTGTGATCTTAAAATTGTTAACGTGCTAAGATAATCCCAAAAGACATATTGTAATATTGTTTTGGAAGTTTCCCCTTTGTTAAGAAACCACTTGTTGCAAAAATCTTTTGTGTATATAGGCTGGAAGGGATGTCCGGTAAATGATTATTTTAGGGTTGGTCGTGTAAACTATGTTAATTAATTTTAAATGAAATAAATCTGATTTTAATATAGAATCGAATTTAATCGGTGTTAAGAATAATAATACAAAAATGAAACCTATCGAATGAATGTCTATGAAAGAATGCCGTGCTAATCACCAAATATTCTTATGTATCCCAGTTCGACGTATCGTTCTACGAAATATGAGTAGCACTCGTGAAGCATGACAGGGTGGTCCTAGCCTAGCGATAAACGAAACATCCGAGTGGTTACAGTCGGCTAACCTGATAAATTTTCGCGTCCTCGCGAAGAGTAATCTGTAACATACAAAACAAACAAAATATTAATTAAACTGAAATTAATGAATGTGAGCGCGAATATTTCTATAAGAAATATACGGCTCCACTAGTATCGCTTTCCGAAACTTTCGTAACAGTTTCATTTTATCTGAAGGACCAATGCCCGTATAAGCTGTCCTACAACGTTTGGACCTTGGCAGTTCGTCAACCAAGTACCGATCGTCATCGAGTACTTTTGTAACTAGGGTCCTTTATAACAAGGTTCAAGCTTCCTGCTCCGTCCGTCATTGAAGCCTTTATTTGCTTGAATCAACACATGTTGGCCAACCTTTAATTTTCGTAACTGAGCATCCTTATTATCGTGACACATATTTTAGCCCAATCGGATTAGTATTTTAGATTCTGAAAAATTCGAAGCAGCAATTTTCCTTCGGAATTCGTTGGAGGGGGTCTCTGGTAGTCTAAATTCAAAAAGTTGGGATTCCAAAGTTGTCGTTACCTCCGCCATCTTGATTTAAAGGGTTATTTTTTGTATCTTGAATAACTCATTTATTTTCAATTTTACACGGAAAATAGTTTTTACAAAAGTTATTTAAAATTAAATTTCCTACAATTCTGCTTTTTTTTATACGATCGATTTTTTTCGATTTATACCCGAAAAGAGGTGTTGAATTTTTGGTTATAGAATAACTCGTTTATTTTCAATTTTACGAGAAAAATTGTTATAAACAAAGTTGTTTAAAATTAAATTTCCTACAATTCTGTTTTTTTTTTGTACGATCGATTTTTTTGTATTTATCCCTGAGAAGAGTGGGGTTGAACCTAAGTATTGTATTGTCACGTTTATTATTGATGTTGTACCATTATTTTCTCTGTTTGTTTTTTTTTGCTGATTTTCAAAAATGTTATTTGGTACAATTATGATTCCGATTTTTTCTAAGAGTTTACCCCCACTCTTCTCAGGGATAAATACAAAAAAATCGAGCGTACAAAAAAAAACAGAATTGCAGGAAATTTAATTTTAAACAACCTTGTTTATAACAATTTTTCTCGTAAAATTGAAAATAAACGAGTTATTCTATAATCAAAAATTCACCCCTTCTTTTCGGGTATAAATCGATCGTACAAAAAAAAAATATAATTGTAGGAAATTTAATTTTAAGCAACTTTGTTTATAACAATTTTTCTCGTAAAATTGAAAAAAAAACGAGTTATTCTATAACCAAAAATTCACCCCCTCTTTTCGGGTATAAATCGAAAAAAATCGATCGTACAAAAAAAAGCAGAATTGTAGGAAATTTAATTTTAAATAACTTTTGTAAAAACTATTTTCCGTGTAAAATTGAAAATAAATGAGTTATTCAAGATACAAAAAATAACCCTTTAAATCAAGATGGCGGAGGTAACGACAACTTTGGAATCCCAACTTTTTGAATTTAGACTACCAGAGACCCCCTCCAACGAATTCCGAAGGAAAATTGCTGCTTCGAATTTTTCAGAATCTCAAGCCTGTTCTTCACCTAATCCGATTGGGCTATTTTGGTACCTCTGTGCATCCTATCGGGGTTATGATGGACAAGCAATGCTATTCCTAACAGACAGGCCATTTGTAAACATATTGTTATTTCTATGTGTTTACAAAATAACAGACCTGTCAAAAACAACACAAGTTGTCAAGCATAAAACTTATTTCTGATCATTTCCAAATCTGGACATTCGTTATCGTCACAGACTTCAGCCGTCAAACATCATTCAGGACCATCGAGATAGAATGAAGTAGAGACGACATAAACACTTTTTTGCCTTATAACAGATGAACGCACTTCAAGTAATGGAAAAGTGTAATAAAAATGACGACTTAAGAGTCGTACGTTGATTTATTTGAATTTAATAATTTTATGTTTGAAGATTGACGAAACGAAAATGTTTTTATATCACTTAATTGAAGTTATTTTACAAAAAGGCATTTATTCTCACCAACAGTGACTAGTATCGTGATAGTATCTCCTCTTCGTTCCATCTCAACATCCAAATAGTTCGAAGGGAGTTTTCCCTGTAGTGGAATTAACCGTCAAATTAATTCCCCATTTTACATCTGCTACAGCTTCGTCTAACGATTTTCGTCATTAGTTGAAGCTATAACTGTTCATTCGTTCTACTTGGCCGTAAGCCCGATGAGTCGAAGTAGTACATACTACATGTTTAACACCTAAAGTCAAACATACCTGTTTAACACCTAAAGTTAAATATACTTGTTTAACACCTAAAGTCAAACATACCTGTTTAACACCTAAAGTTAAATACACTTGTTTAACATCTAAAGTTAAACATATCTGTTTTACACCTAAAGTTAAACACACTTGTTTAACACATAAAAACACACTTGTTTAACACCTAAAGTTAAACAGTATTCCTTAAAATTCTTGCTCGTAAAATCAGTGTCACGGTCGCAATAAACCTGCAGGAACACCGAACATTTTAAATTCATCTATAAATTTCAGTTTTGTATCACTTTTAAAAATATAAATTTCGTTAAGCCGTTAACTGCTATGATGAGATATGAGTTTTTCCCAATACTCTTATACAAATTTCTTAAAGCTGATAATCGATATGATCAGATACGAGTTTTCCTAACACTTTTATACAAATTTCCTAAAGCCGTTAATTGATATGATGAGATACGAGTTTTCCTAATACTTATGCAAATTTCTTAAAGCCGTTAATTGATAAATGACCTATCATGAGGGTGATGCAATTAACTAACATTAAAATTATTATAAACCATCTCTTTCCTTTTGCTGTTTTTTGAAAGTCGTCTATTCTTTATACAATACTCTATAAATTTGTCGTTCGTCTTTCGTAATTTATCTCTAGGATCTCGTGACAAAACATTTATAATATTGTTACAAGCGTTGTCTTGAAGTTGTGCTTAAAGTATCCGGTTAGCCTCCTTAATATTTACAATCATTACGCCAAGTGATTGATCCGTGGGTATAATAGTACTTCGGCTCAGAAAGTCTACGTGGCTGATCTTAGTTTAGTGCCAACATGGTATTCAATACCAAAATCGAATTCTTGAATTGATAGCCACTATCTTACGATGCGGAGAATTAAGTCTCGTTTCATACGGGTGTTACGAAGTAAGTTACAATCGGTGACGATTTTAAACTTTATGCCACTTAAATATATACTGAACTTTTTAAACGCGCATACAGCCATCAAAGTTTTAAGCTCATGAATGATATTTTTGCTCTTCTGGTTGTGACTCTACTAAAATATTATACTAGCCTAAAGTGCTGTCATTTTAACGTTATAGAAGTATTCCTACTGCTCCGACGTTACTGATGTCACAATGTTTTTTAGTTTTCACTTATCTGTTATAAATAGCATGTATGGATCGTCCTACTAGCTTCTTTATTTTTAAAATCGCTGAATTTCTTTGACATCCTTAGGTGCTGCAAAATCTACTACCATGTCCTTGGTGTGTCGTCTTCAATTCCGATTTGGGCGTCCTTTGCGGGTGTTTCCTCATCCTGTCTCTTTCTAGGGGTCTTTCATCCTCCTCTCCGTTATGGGTCTCCATCCTTCATCTACCGGTCTTCATCATCCATTCTCCGTTGTAGGTCTAAATATTTTGTTCCTACTCCTTTGTAATACAGCAGGAGCATTTACCAAATTAAAAGTCATGCAGTATGAACCGTATATTACAGTTTTGTTATCGTTTAATGTGATCAACATTTCCGTAACAGTCATTTTAGCAACCTTTCGTAAACTAGTAGCGAAACAATCCCCATACTCGTTAAGTAATTTAGAATGTTCAATTCAATTGAATACTGAATTAGTTTGTTTCTCAAGATCGAATAACGTAAAATTTGGTAATACAGCAATATCTGTTGCTTATCAAGTTTGAGATGGTAACTATCTTCGAAACTCTGGTACAGGTATAACCTCTAGCAAGTATTCTATCTTTTTCGTAACAAAGAGATTTAGCGGACATATTGGCAACATGAATACAGCAACAATTATTTATGTTAATAACAACACACGGTAAAATATGAAAATTATTATTTTACTTTCTATATCTTAAATCAACAAAAACATCTTAGATCTACAAAAATATCTTAGATCAACAAAAACATCTTAGATCTATAAAAATATCTTAGATCAACAAAAACACCCTTAAAGTTTTCATTTTTAATTAGCCCTACAAAATTCTGCGGAATGATAGTGGTTTCTTCTACACATAAATTAATTTTCTTAGACAAAGACTAGTTAATATGTGTAACGTTGACGTTATTTTAAAATAAAATATGACATACTGCATCTAACGATAACTGTAACCATATCATTATTTAAAAATGGCTAACCTACAATAACAGGGACATCCTGTACATTATCCGGTACATCAACGATAGCAGTAGCTAAATCAACATTCAAGGTTGTCGTAACCTTTGAAGGTACTATAACAAAATATCCCGCATAACCACACAAACGTACTAATGTGGGCTCACCCTGTAGATACAACTTGACTGCATCCGATTCACGAATTGTAACTGCAGCACAACCCGAGTCTACAAAGCCTCATATATATTCACCGTTAATAACACAATCAATGAAATAGCAAGTACTAGACGCCTGATTATTAGATAAAATTAAAATTGGTTTCGACTCACCCTTATTTTGTCATCAGATGGTCTTTTACTTACATTTATGCACAACGTCCTGCTTCGTGTCCTAACAGATAGCATTCTGTGCATTCAACGAGTGGTTTCGGACACTTTGACTGAAAATTACATTTATTTTTACATTTATCATACTTTTAAAACATCAGGTTTTGTATACGGTTTAGTACTTCGTGTATTCGAAAGTGAATAACCTAACCACTTTCAGGAACGGCTTTATCAAACCCTCTGTTTTTTTTTGAGTCGATACTTCAATGATACTTTCCTTACGTAGCATTGGCAGGTATCCTTCAAACAATGTCTCTGGTTTTGCGTAATGACCAGCGCGAGCAGCATTTTGGATGGTGACTTGGGATTTCCTCTTGACATTCTCTGTATTACTGTTTCCAACTGTCTAATTTTAGCTTCGTTTGTAACACTTAAACTTTGTTGACTGGAACAAGAATCTAAACCATGAGCTGTGCTGTGTACTATATTTTCTCGCGATATACTTAACTATCGCTTCTTTTTACGACCCCCTTCGTTAAAGGGTGACCTATTGTCTCGTCTCCTCGGAATATAATTACGCTCAGATCGTACGCCTATATAGTCTAAAAGTGTTGCTCATCGTTCTTAACAGGATCATAACACCAAGTTCTTAACACTATCTTAACACGCATAACTTAACTAATGGTATCCTTTTTAGTTACGTAACAACTTAAGTTTTCTGCACGGCCTTATATAAAATATGTCAGTTAAGTCACGTATGTTTTTCTATAACAAAGGTAAGCAGTTAGTTCACCCCACACCTGAACTGTAAACTATGTTAATTAATTTTAAATGAAATAAATCTGATTTTAATATAGAATCGAATTTAATCGGTGTTAAGAATAATAATACATAAATGAAACGTATCGAATGAATGTCTATGAAAGAATGCCGTGCTAATCACCAAATATTCTTTTTTTTTTTTTTTTATATAATTTATTGGCCTACATAGCTAAGATGATACAGCCATTTGGTAACAACAGGTAAATAATTACAATATTTTACAGCTTAATTTTAGACATTTGTATAAATTTTGATATTTTTTTAACATTACCGAAAGACAGAAGTTTAAACAATACATCAAAAAGTGTAACAGGTTTTATAAAATTTTTTGGAATATCTAAACTATCTAAAAATGTATAAATATTATAAAAATTATTTTGACAATTAAAAAAAATATGTTGTAAATCCTCCAGTTTTCCACACGTACACCTATCATTTTCTTTTACACCTATTTTCTTTAGATGCACCATACTTAAACAATGACCGCTTCTTAATCTGCATACGGTACTTATATCCTTTCTATTCAAATTTTTTATTTTTGCAAACCACGGTCTCTTTAATGGAATTTGAATTACTTCTCCATATAGTTTCCCTTTAACTTGGCATATCACTTTATATTCCTCCTCCCATTTTTTCCATGTATTGGATTTAAAAAAAGGCAAGAGTTCACTATGATGCACCCTGGCATTAATATTTAATATTTGCAGTCGGCCTTTTTTGGCCAGTTCATCTACTTCCTCATTTCCAGTTATTCCGCAGTGACTAGGAATCCATGCTAGACAAATATCTATCCCCAAACTCTTTGCATTAAATAAACTATGTTTTATTTCTAATGTTAAATAGTCCATTTTACTCGATATGCAATTACTGGATATTTTTTGGAGAGCACTTTTAGAGTCGCTGAAAATAACTGCCTTCCTAATATTCTCAGTTATAATAAATATAACCGCTTCTTTAATTGCATATATTTCGGCCGAACAGATTGAAAAGAAATTTGGAAGTCGAAAAGATTTTGCAATTAAATTTGTAGAAAAGATACCAGCGCCAGTTTTGCCCTGCCGATCTTTGGATCCATCAGTAAATAAAAATGTATAGTTGGGAAATTTTGACTTTGCTTCTATTATAAAATTTTGCTTATTGAATGTACATTTATCTAAATTTAATTCCATAAAAGGAATAGTCGCAACCTGTATTTCTGTGGGAAATTGAAAACACGGAAAGGTATCTAAAAAATGAATTTCTTGAAGAAAAGGCCTAATAGCATGGAACGCTTCCATAATTGGTGCAATTTTATTGGCAGGCCAAAACTGGACGTCTCTCAAAAAGCATTCGTGCAAAGAACTTATATAGTAATAAAAGGAATTTTTATAGGATGAAATCTTAGTTACGTATTTTAGTGCTAACCAGCTCCTTCGAGACTTTAAGGTTGACTCTCCACTTTCAGATAGCAATATATTAGTTGGTGTTGAGCGCATCATACCTAATACTACACGAATAGCTTGATATTGCATTTTATCTAATCGTTTCAAGAGCTCTTGCGAACAACGGCCGAAAAGAATACTTCCAAAATCTAGATGACTACGAACCAAGGCTTTATAAATCATAAGAAGAGTAGATGGGTGGGCACCCCACCATGTACGGCATAAGCATTTCATTAAGTTAATGCCTTTTAGTGCTTTGCCACATATGTACTCTACATGTGGCTTCCAGTTCAAATTATGTTGAAAAGTAACTCCTATGTGTCCCAGTTCGACATATCGTTCTACGAAATATGAGAGTAGCACTCGTGAAGCATGACAGGGTGGTCCTAGCCTAGCGATAAACGAAACATCCGAGTGGTTACATTCGATGTTATAAGTGTTCGGGTCTAGGCCATGAAGAAAAAAATTTTGAAGGTAAAAAGATTTGTTCTATTTGTGCAGACGCACTCTATAAAAGATTGTAAAGCAGACCATAAAAAATGTAGTAATTGTTTTATTCATAATAGTAAGTACAAAACCAGCTTAGATTTTAACCATGTTGCCAAAGATACAAGTAAATGTCAAATTATTCAAAATTAAAAGTTAATATAAAGTATGAATAAAAAGAATGTATATAAGCATAATACTTTAAAAAATGGACATATTAACGTTCGATCGATCTTAGCTGGTTTTAATGACTTTTCGACTATTGTCCGTGCTAAAGATTTTTATATTGTAGCTGTGCTAAGGTACGTTTACATCTGACATTTATTGCATGTTATTTATGTCTGACAATTGTTTAGTTCAGTATAAACATACAAAAATTTCTCTCGAAGAGTTATTTTTGAGTGTTTACACTGGACTAAACAACTGTCAGACATATATTTACGCCCATATGCACCGTTTTAAAATCTAATCCAGATTTGCAAATCTCGTTTAAATGGCTAGGGAATATTTTCTATGCACCGACTACGGATTAGATAATCGAGTTTAATAATCTGACAACACTGGAATTTTATACATTTCACAAAAAAGAGAAGAAGAAAACGTCAGATTTGAGTAGGAAAAATGTTTGTCACAGGGCTGGTTTGTCAGAGGATAAGAGCACAGAATAACCACTATTACAGAAATGAAGGCTTGCGTCGGCACGTTTGATGTCGGGGTGGCCAAAATTTAAAGTGACACTCGCTGACAGTTGACGTTCTTGCCGGTTGTTACACTGGTAAAAATTACCAAGATTCTTATAAATTCGGATAATACACTGAGAAAAGGATTTAAATATATGTAACAAACTTATTTAGCAACATCCACTATTTCTTCTCTGAATTGAAGGTTAGTGATATAATTAGAAAAAATAAGGCTTCACAATAATTTATTTTGAAGTAAATTTTACTGATCGCTATATTAAAAAAGAGTTTTTACTTGAGGAACCAGACCGAATGCTCGTTGTACTTAATTCATCAGTTTTTTTTGATAACATTAACTCTTTAACAGAGGGATTCTATTACAAATTATTGATGTATTAATTAATTGTGTACTTAGAAAAATAGATTAAACTGATAATAACTGGCATTAAAAATGCAAATACTTCCGAACTGTCATTTTGAAAGCCTTTTATGTGTTTTAGAACCTTATCATAATGTCAATAATACCATAAACAATCCTTGTATTAAGACTTTCGCCATACTCTTATAATAATTTGACAACTCGGTGGATAAATCTTTGATTTTTTACAATTCCATTTTTGTAAACAAAATTAATCTAGTAGTCGTTAGTAGAAAAGCATCACCAATAATTGGCGTATCGATTTATTACACTGTTTTACACTAGCACTAGCTCAAATGGCTTTTCTTTCGAGTCTTCTATGCAGAGTTGTCCAGTCATTGCAGCACTTCATTAACGTGGGAGTGGAGTCGACCCTCATGTTTTGCAGTAACCTCTTTTTCTTATTTGTCTGTATGAAGATAATCGTTTAGATAGAGCCAGGGTGCATCAATGATACATCTAAGGACTTTATTTTGGAAAACTTATATTATGGTACATCCTCGTAGCTGTATTTCATAAATCCAGACGACTTAGGATTTGTTTATAAATCATATGAATTTGTTGTATACATAAATTTGCATTTTTAGATGCATAATTATTAGAACTATGAATTAAATTGAGATTTGAAGAAAAGTACTGTAGGAAAAAGGTTGTTATAAATAAAACATGTACCCATACTGACTATTAATTTTAATAAACCAAAATACGAAAAACACATATTACAAAAATCAGATTAATAAAAATATCAATATGAAAAATACCTACACATCAAAAGGCACCAAATTTTAGACAAAGGAATATGCCCTAGGTCCTAAAAAATACAAGGTAAGCGCAAACTGCGTATTCATTGGAATGTCTTCTAGCTAGAGGCTTTTTGTTTTTAAATTGAGATTTAACTAATCCGCAAATGGTTGGTTTAAAAATTGTGGCCCAACCGAAGGATATTTTTGGGACTGGCACATGCATTATCAAAATAGAAACAACAATATCTCTTCAATCTTCAAAGTTAGTCATTCTTTTGCTGGGACCTAAAAAAAAATATTTAAATTAAAAAATACATAAAAACAACACTTTTATATTATTTTTAATACCTGGTGTACTGAGAAAATCGTCGTGGGATTTAGTAGGGTACAGATTCATTCAGAATGATCAATTATTTCATTTGTTGTGGGTGTGTGTCAGAATATTGTCAAAAGTATATTTTCAAATAAACATTTCTGAGTTGATCCAAATGAAAAACTACTGGGCTGGAAATGTTTTTTACACAACTGGTAGCTTTTGTGTAATTATTCACTGGTTATATTAATCAAGTCTTCTCGACTACAGGCTCTCAACAACATGGGATACCTAAAAAAATACAAAATACATTGTCATAGGTACATAAATATAATTTGATTTAAAAATGATAATAAAATAATTGTTCTGATTAAATAGCCAAATAAATAACATACCGTTAACATTGCTGCATTTGAAAAGTACCTCGTTTTACTCATTTTACTCGAAGCCGTTCTCGATGGGATCTGCTCCATGGCCTTTTAATGCAGAACTGATAAGTCAAGTAAGATCTATTTCCTCTGAATTAAATTTTAGAGCTTACGGAGTAAATGTAATTTATGTGACAATGGACAAAGAAAAAAGCAGAAAACTATTTTTAACTATACAGTTCACTGGAAAAAAGCAACTGAAGTTGTAGATGTATTTCTGTGAGATGTACAGACAGTTGTCTTTTGTGTCACAGTTTATTATTTTTCATCTTATTTACATATCTGATTAAGAGCAAAAAATATTTATAAAAAATGTTAGATGAAAAATACCACAGCTAAAAATGAAGTTTATTTTGAAACTTGCAACAAAAACCAGGAGAAGAGAAATCAAATTTGATTTAAAAGAAAGGTTTTAGTTTATTCTAATGGAAACCGGAAACACAAACAAATCTATAGCTTTTATTCCACATAAGCTCGATTATCACATGATTAAAAAAAATCTACTAGTTCTACTCCGTTCCACGAGGTACTTTTCAAACGTAGCACATAACGTTGGTAAATTTGGATATCTGGATCAAAATTTAAACTATTTGTTAGGTAGAGCTATCAGTTTTCCTCATTTAAATTGCATAATTTATTTTACATACCTTTCTGAAACTTTGGAAAATGAAAAATAACTAGTATTCGAATCCGTTCGAGGTAGACATGGGCGATAAACACATCTCTTTCTTTTAGATTCCATCAGTTCACTAAAAAATTATTTTGCTTCAATAAAATAAATAAAAATATTTAAATAGCTCAGCACATACCACAAAAAGTCTTCGATTAAAAACATGTTTACTGAACAATGTTCATAAAATAGACAAAGGAAAGCACTAAACACAGATTTACTCAATAATTGTTAAAAAAATATACAAAGGAAAACACTAAAGACACTTAAATTCGATAAAAAAAAAATCATAAATTACAAATGACTGATCCTGACACATTAAAACAACACTCGTGACATGACAGTTTTGCCGGTTATAAAATGGCGCAAAAAATGTTGGACCCCAAAAATTGACATGCCTTCGCTTCTGTAAAAGTATTCTGTGATAAGAGGCCGTTGAAAATAGAAGCCCTATTTTTTAAATGTACCAAAAACGTAAACACGTCGTAAAACGCATACCGAATTCTACGCATGGTGAAAAAAAAAATGTCAAATAATTTTATAAAAATAATTCTATAGTAAGATGGCGATTACCATTATGTTAATTTTTGGTAATTTTAACATATATACATACAAGCTGCTGTATTTCAAGCTTTTTTATGCAAAAGATATACCTATGTGAATATTTTATTCCCTATACTGTGCATGTTCAAAACTAGATATGACATTATCAGTATTTAAAAGTGGACAAATCAGATAAATATATGTACCTATTTTTTTATATTTTTCAATGTATCCGAATTTGCCATCTAACTACAGAATTATGCTGTAACGTTAGAATATAAAAAACCTCTTAAAAATGACAAAGTTGCCCATCGTATAAAAATATTCACTTCTCTAGTAATTTTGTCAAGAATCTTTATCATCTTCCAAGAAAAGCTGGTATTCTATTTTTATTAAAATTCAATTAAAAGTTCCAAATATACTGACAAAACATTGACATCTTTTTGACGTAAGAAAATCTCGATTAGATAAGTTGATCCACCGATGTCGACGGATTAGAATAAAATCGGATTAAGAATGATTTTTATTACGGTGCATCGCTAAAAATGGTACTAAACGCGATTAAACCCTTAATCTGGATTAAACGTGTACGGTGCATACGGGCGTTAATGTGTCAGATGTAAACGTACCTTCAGAGACATGGCTTAAAACTGATATACCATCTTCTCTTATACATATTGATGGATAAAAATTTTTTCGATATGAAAGAAATAGCTGTGGTGGTGGAGTTTAATAAAAAATGGAATAATTTTTTTTCCGTAATTTTAATGCAATAAGTCGTTTTTGGAATTTTTATTTATTTCAGGAAAAAATAAACCAAAGTTGGGAATTTGTTTATAACAAATTGTTAACTTAATAAACAATGGAATTATTAATAAAAAAAATTTTTTGTTGTCACTTTGTAGAAGACTATCAATTATGATTTAAAAAAAAACACATTTCTTAACTAATAATTTAAACAATAGATATATTAAAAAACGATTATAAACAATTAAAAGTTATTATTAAGAAAAAAAAATTTTTTTTTAAATCATAATTGGCAATTGTCTAGAAAGGGTAAAAAAAAATTGAAAATAATTGAAATACTCGATTTGTTTATAAAAAATTTATAAACAAATGGAGGAAAAAAATTTTTTTTAATTAATAAATGTCTTTTCTCGACATTAAAACAGTAATATTATAATAAATTAAAAAAAAAATTTTATAGCACCACTCTGACTTTTCTGTTTTTGTAAACTTTAAAAAAATATTATAAAGAAAGTATTAACATTTTTTAAACTTTTATGAAGCTATTTTGTTTTATATTGTAATGAAGTCAATTTTCATTACTATATTTCGCCCTATTCCGGATGTAAATTTTAATTTTTATTTTATTTTAACTTCATGGGTAGACCCTGTATATCAAATTTTGTTTCATTTAAATTCGCGTATTATACCTGAGTAACGATAGCGCGCGCGATCCGCGCACATCGAGTGGGGAGCTAGCCTGCTTGGGCATAGAGACTCGGATTCAGCATTTTAGTATTAAAATTCAAAATCATTCGACTAATTTATCTTTTGTAATTGTGGAAGTTAATGATGTTGGAACGCCCGGTTAGTTATTCGGAGGTACATCCGTAGAATTACAGCACATATGCACTAAGTTATCTTTTGGTCGCGGATGATCTCTTTCAAGACAGTGAAATACTCGAAGTACAATTTGTTTTTCACTTAGCGAGCGAGACTTCGACCGTTTTACCTTTTTCGACGTTGAAGGCCCTTCAATGTCTTCCATTTTTTGCATAGTTTTAGAACGGTGTATAAATATTATTATTTAATGTTTAAACACTTATTAGCACTAATATTTTCACCAATTGTTCTTACAACACGTCGATTACTTACTAACTTAACTGTAAAACTTACAATTCACACCGTATAATTCAAAACCCGATGTTACGCTCGTGGTTAGAAATACACTACTGAGAACGTCATCGACGAGATGGATTTTACGCGTAACAGACAAAGACACAAATATCGCTCCGTACACCGATGCCATTAGTTGTAACAAATACTGAACAATCCATAAAATAATTAATTTTAAATGATCAAGAAATGTATAAGTATTACTCATTACTGATTTTTGTTATAATTAATATCTTTTATTAGTACTATGATTGTATATTATCTATAATTTGCCACAACTTACAACTCTACTACTTACTCTATTTTGATTCTGCTAAAAACTAGTAAGGTAAAATTGAGATATGACAACACGGTTCACTCTCAATCATTATTTGTTTGAGTTTAGCTTGATTTCATTTTTCCGACCTCGTTAAGTCTGCTTCGTTATACGCCGTAAAATCATTGCAGAGCAGATAAGCTTCGTTTTGCGTTATGTCGTTCTAAATGACATTTCTAAAAAGTCTCAAGTACAAGAGTTTCATAGCGTTCAACCCAATATCCGACTCGATAGGGGAAGGGTTATTTGATTTTGTCGTTGGACTTTTGAAAAATTTGAATTTAGATATTAGATATGAGAGGTCAAGGGTATGATAATGGGGCAAATATGCGCGGAAAACATACTGGTTTACAAAAACGCATACTCGATGCTAATCTCAGGGCATTTTTTGTGCCATGTGCTGCACACGGCTTAAATTTAGCAGCAAATGATGCTGCTTGTTATAAATATAATCCAGTGCTTAAAGTGTTTTAAAGTTGGTAATATTGACTGTCACCTATTTTCTCTTATGTCAATGTCAAGTGTCATTTCGGGTAGTAGGTAGTAGTAATTTCGAGAAGTTTGTCGTTACAAGTTGTGTTTCCTTTTGTCGTTTAAATAGGCAGCCATTTTGTTATAACAGTGTTTGTAATAAAAGTTTACTTGATTAATAGAATTGTATTATCAGTATTGTCTCTGTTTTACTTTACTAAAGAAAGCTGACAATTACGATCCACATCATAACAGGTTATGGGCCCAGAATACCCTGATAATAAAAAGTAAACAGATTCAAGTGTGGAGCCACGTGCTACCAGTAAAGAAAAATTGACTGCATTAAAGTTTTTGGAGCCGAGTGCTATCCGTAAAGCCGAATAAAATGGAAGAAAATTTAAAGTTCAGTTTTGCTAGACTAGAGAACCATAATTACCAGAATTGGAAATTCCGAGTGAAGATGATTTTAATAAGAGAAGGTATATGGTCAGTAATAGAAGATGAATTACCCACGGAACAAAATGCAGAATGGAAAAGGAAAGACGAAAAGGCACAAGCCACAATTTCCCTAAGTATTGATGACAACCAAATAGTACATATTTGTAAATGTGCAAATGCAAAAGAAATGTGGGATGAACTGCAAAAAATACATGAGCGAAATAATTTAAGTAACAAACTATACCTATTAAGAAAATTGTACCAATCAAAATTGGAAGAAAAAACCATGTCAGAGTATATTAAAAATATCCTAGAGCTAGTAGAAATATTAAGAGGTATTGGTGAAACGATAAAAGATTTCCATGTCGCCGCACTCTTATTAGGAGGCCTACCAGATACCTATTCAACATTAGTCACAGATTTGGATGCCAGACCTGATGATGAGCTGACTTTGGAGTATGTGAAGGGAAAATTAATCGATGAATTTAACAGAAAAAAAGAAAACTCTTCAGAAGTCGCATTAAATACAAATAAATTCAAGAATTTTAACAGAAACAAAGAAAAAAGAGAATGTAACTACTGCCATAGGAAGGGACATTTAAAAAAGGATTGCTATTTTTTAAGGAAAGATTCAAAGAAAAATCAAGCCCAAGTAGCTACAGAAGAAGGTGAGTCTGAAAGTCATTTAGACTATTGTTTCAATGTAAAAGGCAGTGGAAATAAATCAGATTGGTATATCGATTCAGGGGCCACCAGCCATATGTCTAATGATGTAAAATATTTTTTAAATTTAGAAAACGTAAACCTTGATAAAATAATGGTAGCAAATGGACAGTTTATGAAAATTAAAGGTAAAGGAGATATTGTATTAAAACATGAAGTAGCTGGTACTGTCAGAAATTTAAAATTTACAGATGCATTGTACGTGCCAGAGTTAGAAAATAATTTATTATCAGTCTCAAAAATAACGAAAGCTGGTTATAATATGGTTTTTGATGAAAATAAATGTTATATTGAGAAAAATAAATGCCTCGTCTTTAGTGGAAATTATAAAAATGGTCTATACAAAGTGGACATTTATAATGAAAATATAAATCCCTTTTAGAAAATGAAGCTTGGATATTAGTCGACCGTCCCCCAGACAAGAGCATTGTGAAAAATAAGTGGGTGTTTTGTGTAAAAAAGGTCTCAAATGGTGAAGTGCGATACAAGGCTCGGTTAGTGGCTAAAGGTTTTTCTCAAAAATTCGGTATAGATTACCTTGAAACTTTTTCCCCAGTTGTTAGGAATTCTACAATAAGAATTTTATTTGCTTTGTCAGTTGAGTTGAAACTAAATATTGACCATTTAGATGTTGAGACAGCCTTTTTAAATGGGGAACTAGATCAAGAAATCTATATGAATCAACCAGAAGGTTTTATTTCTGAAAGTAATGAAAATAAAGTATGTTTATTAAAGAAGGCAATATATGGTTTAAAACAATCATCTAGAATTTGGAATCTAAAGGTCAAAAAACTTTTATTGGAATTAGATTTTCAGCAATCAAGTTACGAACCATGTATTTTCTTCAAAAATGTAAATAAAAATATTATAATTGTCGCCATATATGTAGATGATTTTTTGATTTGTTCGAACTGCACTATTTTAAAAACTAACCTCAAAGAGGAATTATCTAAACAGTTTAAGATAAAGGATTTAGGTCCAGTAAAATATTTTCTTGGTTTAAATATTGAACAAAATAAAGAAAATAATATAATTAAAGTAAATCAGAAAGAATATATTTTAGAATTATTAGACAAATTTAAGTTATCGGATGCGAAAACTGTTTATACTCCTATTGAAGTAAGTTTAAAGTTAAAGCCTAGTAATGATCAACCAAATGTACCTTATCAAAATTTGATTGGTTCTTTAATGTATTTGTGTGTTCATACAAGGCCAGACATTTCATATAGCATAAGTTATTTAAGCCAGTTCAACACTTCTTTTAGCTTAGAGCATTGGAAACATGCAAAGAGAGTTTTAAAATATCTAAAAGGAAGTATTGATCAAGCTTTAATTTTTTGTAAATCAGAAAATAGTATTTTAGGTTATGTTGATGCGGATTTCTCTAATGATGTAAATGATAGGAAGTCCTATTCAGGCTATGTCTTTAAAATGAGTAATGCAGCTATTTCTTGGGAATCGAGAAAACAATCTTGTGTTGCCCTTTCCAGCACTGAATCTGAATATATACCAATAACTGAGGCAACTAAAGAAGGTGTTTTTATATCTGGTTTTCTAAATGAGATTTTGAAGCATAATGAACCACTAGTAATTTTTAATGATAGCCAAAGTGCACAAAAGCTCATAAGAAATCCAATTTATCATTCTAGGACAAAACATATAGATACCAAGTATCATTATATCAGAGAAATTGTTGATAAAGGTATTATAGTGATTGAATACCTTCCTACTGATAAAATGGTAGCTGATATCTTAACAAAAGGTCTTCATAGTCCTAAACATAAATTTTGTGTTGAAACCCTTGGAATTAAAAAATCACTGGATTAAGGGGAAATGTTATAAATATAATCCAGTGCTTAAAGTGTTTTAAAGTTGGTAATATTGACTGTCACCTATTTTCTCTTATGTCAATGTCAAGTATCATTTCGGGTAGTAGGTAGTAGTAATTTCGAGAAGTTTGTCGTTACAAGTTGTGTTTCCTTTTGTCGTTTAAATAGGCAGCCATTTTGTTATAACAGTGTTTGTAATAAAAGTTTACTTGATTAATAGAATTGTATTATCAGTATTGTCTCTGTTTTACTTTACTAAAGAAAGATGACAATTACGATCCACATCATAACACTGCTATAGTTTCAAATGAAACAGTTAAATTTTTCAATATTGTACAAGAACTTTATGTATTTTTCTCTTCAAGAACAAAAAGGTGGGATATTACAAAAAAGCTTGTCCCGAAGTTAAATCTAAAACCCTTAAGTGATACTAGATGGTCAAGTAGGATTGATGCTATAAGGCCGCTAAAGCTTTATTTAATTCAAATTTGTGATAGCCTTCTAGAAATAGCAGAAAATGATACTTTTAACATAGAAGCTAGGCATAAAGCTATTAAGTATACAATCTTTTAAATTTATTTGCAGTGTAATAATTTGGTATGATGTTTTATTCCAGATTGGCATTGTAAGCAAAATGATGCAAAGTGTAACGACTGATATTAAAATGTGCCAAAACTATTTAAAGAACCTAGTCGATAATTTTAAAAATTATAGGGACCGTGCGTGAAATATAGAGGAAGCACTACTGCCGAACTTAGCCCTCTCTAGTGTTTAATTTTAGAATTAAATGGGGTAAACATTGCAAGTAAATAATGAAGGGTATTTTTTTTAATATTAAATATAGTTAAAAATAGATACCGGCCCGTACCAAACAATCGTGTACATGGTCAAAATGACGTAAAATGTGAAACATTATTAAAATCTGGACATGCATATACATTTTAAGCAAAAAAATTTAAATGGCTAAGTGACAATAAATTGTAAAGTTGTACCTTAAACAAGTGTATCCAATGTTAAAATATCGGTATTTAGTAACACTGAATTTAAAAGTATTACAATAACATTTAAAAAATGTAAATTAATAAAAAAGATTGATAATAATAATTATAAATCTTTTTAGCTTTATGTTAATCGAAATGTCATTCATCCACTGGCGTTTATGAGATGTTCAATGATACATATATTATAGATTGCTCACCCAACTATAAAAAAATTATGAAAAGCGGGTTGCAATGTGCCTTTCCTAGTGCTCACAAAATAGAGCCGTTCTAGCCCAAATGTGTTTTAAAATAAAATTTCAGCATTTTAATCTTTAGAAAAAGAAAATAATTAAAGTTTTACTTCAAGACATGTCATTATGTATTTGGAAAGTTGAGTTTTCATGTAGTTAAATAATATTAAGAGATCTAAACAATTTTTATAACAGATAAATATAAATAATTTTAGACTACTATTTCAGAAACAATTCTACATAAAATACATAATTGCAATATGTAATACAATTTTGAAAAGGTAATGTAAACAATTTTGATATGAGGTATAAACAACTTTGGTAAGAGTTGTAATTGGACACTTATCTATTATTCTGAATAATGTTTAATGGTAATGTCACTAAAAAAATTACAAAAAATCACTGGATTTTTAATATTTTAAAGTTTGTTACAATCTCTTTTGACAGTAATTGCAATGTATTATTTATGATTTGTTTATTTTAATAATAAATGAGAAATAGTTAATAAATTGTAAAGAGGGCCGTGATATTTTTGTCAAATTGGTCATTCTTATTTCATAACATTCTACATTAGTTTTAATCAACAGAATAAACCATTATCTGTAAAATTATATTTATATAAAATGTTCATTTAAATATGTAAAAATCTTAATGACAAGAAAACACTAAAGATTCTAATTTCTAAACCGGTTCTGTAAATGATTTCTATATAACTAAGTGCTCAAAATTGATACAAGCTAGATAAAAAGAAAACTTTGCCCAGTGAAATACGCTTTTCGTCGTCTGATTTACATATGGATAAGCAATCTTTGTAATTATGTATATCATTGGGTGTGAGGCATAATTTTGCTCTGTGGAAATTTATAAAATTTCTTTACTATCGAATGAAATAAAGGTTTCTAAAGTGATGTGTTTGTACATCCACGGATGCAACAAGTTTTTTCGATATTGATATTACGAAAATAATTCGACTTCATTTTATTAATAATTATTAAACAATAAATGCCGTATAAAACATTAATAAATACCCCCCAAAAAGTTCACATTTTTGTCACCAGTTAGCGTTAAAGTCATGACGCACGGTCCCTATAGAGATGATAAGTTTTAGAGAAAAAACTTGGTCAAGCTGGATAACTAGCAGTCGCTCTTGAGATAGAGCAAGGTTTTCCTCTATTAAATACTGTTAGACGAAAATATAAACCAAAACTGTTCGATTATGAATAGAGAGATAAGATACCTCAAGATCCAAAAACGGCGTTTAAAATAAATTTCTTTTTAAAAATAATTGATCAAACACTAAGTTCTTTAAATAGTAGATTTGAAATGATATCTGATTACGACAACGTTTTTGGTTTTTTTAGTGATATTTTTAAATTAAATGACGAGGATCTTTTAAAATGCTGTCGTGCTCTGCAGCAAAAGCTAACTGATCAGAAAAAGGAGGAGGCTGACGTAGAAGAAAATGATTAATGAGATAAAAGCTCTAAAGCTGTTTTTTAGCCACCACATTGGTTTAAAATATTTTTTAAACCATATTTAAAGTGACGTCATGAATTAATAGATGGCAAAAATAGATTGTTTTAAAAATATAACCTGCTGTCATATGACAAAATTTTAAATACTGATTTCGATCGTATTATTTTCTGATGGATTACCGGTTGAAATAAGTTCTAGAAAGGAGAAGCGAAGTCGATTTAAAAAATGAATTGATTTTTTTTTAATGATTATTTTAAATCAGATGAAGGAAGATAAGTGTTTGATAGCGATTTTAATTAAAAATTGGTGGATTTTTAATACATTGCAATCTGAAATGTTGTTTACTGTTTTATTTTTGGTATTTTTCTTGTCAATTAACATGGCATCATATATTTATGATACGCGATTATCTAACGATTATTTGCTGTAGATTTTTTGTGCTTTTCCAAAGTTCATCAACTGCCAAAGAACGTTTAATTGCTTTTATATATTTGCTGGCAAATTCAGAATCTGAAGCAAACTACGTAATTATTTTTGCTAAAAACGTACAACTGATAAGTAATCCTTTAACCTTATTTCAATTGCAACATTGTTTCATAATCAAGAGTAACCTACAGGTAGATCACATCGTCCAACTGTTTATGATATAAATAAATATTAATAATTGTATTATAACATTATAACCAATTAATGTATGAATATGAATCACATATATGTATGAAGTTATCAAAAATCAATAAAAATCAACAAAAAGTCAAATATATTAAAATGTTCAAAGATGGAATAGAGCAAAACAACATACAACAGTCAAAATCAGAATCTCTTATGTGTCAACCGTTATTGAACCATATGCCTCCAACTGGTTCAAAAAGTTTAGCTTTGGTTTAAAATATTTCGTAAGTGACGTCATAGTTGCATCGCTAAAATTTAAACGGTTTAAAACAGTCGAAAATATTTTAAACCAAACACTCGCTAAAAAACACCTTTAGATTGTTTTCATTACCTGAAGCGTCAAATCCCCTCGACATTTTACCATTTTACAATATATATTTAAAAACAATCTAACTTCATCTCTACTAAATATTACCATTTCGTTAAGAATCCTGCTTACCTTACCAGTATCTGTAGCTTCTGGTGAGAGATCCTTCTCAAAATTAAAAATAATTAAAAATAATTTAAGGGCTACCATGTCACAAAAAAGATTATCGGGTTTCGCAATCTTAGCTATAGAGCAAGAGATCCTCGATAAAATTGATTTTGACAATATTATAAAAGAATTTGCAGCAGCCAAATCCAGAAAGAAACCTATTGAATTTTTGGATAACTGAATGTTTTATTTGTTTACTATTTGGTTTGTTTTTCGTTTGTAAGAATAAAATATTGGTTTTTGAAATATCTGTTGGTTCATTACAAAATTAAAATAAAATGTGGTTTCGCAATTCGATCAAATGTTAAACGACTACTTACAAGAATATTACAGCAAACCAGGAAATTTAAAAAACACATGTAACAGCTTAAATTTGTTATTCTTCAAAATATTATTTATATAAGTACTACATATATTCAAAGGGCGCCAAAATATTTCCGGCACGCGGGCGGCGATAACCCTTACGGGGGCCCTGATTGTACTTAACTTTTTTATTGCTTATATTATTAATAGTGTAATTTAGTTTAGTTCGTTGTGATTTGTATAATACATATTTTTTTAATCTAATGATAAAATTAGTTGGTATTTTATCTGCACCAGCAGTTTTTCCGGAAGATTTTTAATCTTGTCAACAATTTTATTTAAAGGGATATGATATATTATTAAATTATAATTAGTTGTAGTAGTATTATTAATGTTTGGGTTAGTCTGGTGTACAGGGGTGTAGAATTTAATCAAATAAGACGAGATGATATCACTAACTTTATTGCTCCAATATTACACACAATTACACGTGGTAAGAACAGTTCGTTCCTTTGGTACAAGCACCAACGTTGCATCTTGCTGGCACAAATTAGACTGTCGTTTCTGTCGCTGAAGCAGTATCTGTTATTTTTGAAACAGATTTTCACTTGGAACAGATTGGAACAGGTATACGTCGAATCACGAAACTGTTCCACGGAACAGTTGATTCGGTGGACGTTAGGGTGGACGGAGATTGTTTACTTTAAATTGCTACTTTCTGTCACAGTCGCAGAGCGCAAATTGCGAGGGACTGGAACAACTTGTTATTGGCTTTATTAATATTAACCCTTAAGGACCATGGCGGGGTCAAATTTGACCCTACACATTTTGCACGGTAAATTTTGCATGTAAAGAATTGAAAGCGGTAGGACCCCCTCCATCTAATCCTTAATCGGTTGCTGGTCTATCGATGCGCTGGAACGCCTTTTAGTTGATTTAGTCTCCGAGGAGTTATCGGCTTTAGAGTCAAATTTGACCCGCTCATGTTTTAAGTGTTACAAAATCGAGTTGCGCTAACAGTGAAAAATGACCGGTTGTTATCGTGATAAAAAGCCTTTAACACAACAAGAGCTTGAACAAGAATCTGAAAGGACTATGGACCACGGATTAGATGTGATGAAGAATTTTCTAACCAAGAAAGTGAACATAGCAGCATTGACAGATGAGGTCTAAAACATGTCTGTCATTTTTTAAACAAAAAAACAATATGTTTTTTTATTATTATAGGAAGGAGCCAAAAAGCACCAAAACTACTAGGCAACCTTCATAAATATATTTTTTTTTGTAAAATTATAAAGAATATATATTGTTATGTTAATTTTATGTTAATTTTTTTGCGTATTAAAATTTTTCCATAAACTATGTATTTTTTTTTTTTGGCTTTAAGACAGTTTCAGGAGTTGCCTTAGCGTTTTCCATTCATAATAGGTGTAATAATAATTAATAACAACTATTAAGTTGAAATTTGCATTTTTGCGACTGCTACACTGTGACTGTGACAGATATCCTTGAAACAGTTGAAATATTAAAAATCAAACTGTTAAGTCGACTTAAAACTGTCTTGTTTTAGTTTCGGTATCGAGGTTTCGGTGTTTATGTATGTGTGGGACACGGCGCTCGCAAGTCGCAACAGACGCGAAACAACAAACATCGGTTTAAATTGTTGGAACAACTTGGAACTGCAACAGGTTTTTTGAAACAGGTATTTTATGGAACTGAAGCAGACTGTACCTGTTATTAAAAAGTCACTGTTTTACCCTTCCCTATTTCTGCGCCTGTCTTCCCGTCATGTGTATGACGTCAACATCCTGCTGCTTCTTCTGGGCACTGTTGCCAAAGCCTACTTTACAGTTAGATTTTTAAAAAGAGAACTGAAGTACTTCGAAAAGGTCTCAGAGGTTACTGGACCATTGGTGATTAATGTATTTATTGTTAATGTATCTTATTGTTAATGTATCTTTTATAACATCGATAGTACTAGATTTGCCTTTTTTTACTCAACAAACTGCCAGATAAGCTTTGGGTTTGAGGTTGTTTCAACGTGGTGAAGAGGAAAATTTACATTACAAACTAAAAGACCTGCGGGGCAACGGTAGTTTAGTAGGTATAAAAATTACAACTTAAGGGTGGAGCCTAAATACTACAAAATTACTTCGGAGACTAAACAAAATCAGCATTCATTCATAATTTTAACAATTGCATGTAGATACGAGGTATGCATATTCTAAACTTTAAGGCGCGTATTTGAGACAAAGGAACTGAAAAATATTCCACAATAGCACAAAATAATATGTATTTTACAATATAAGTATGGTGTAGATTAAAACTTATTTTGGCTGTTGACAAATTAGGTTAAAAAATCTTCTTTTAGAAATATACCTTTCATTTGACGAAAAATGAAGGCCTAAACGAAAAAAAAAAATATTCTTCATAAAAGTTTCGCCGGTGTATTGGCAAGGTAAGAGTGCTTTCCTTATATTTTTTGCTATTAAATTAACAAAAATATAGCAATAAACAATTACTGATGTCGTGGTTTTACAGGAAAGGAAGCAGTCTCTTGACTGTATGAGTCTCTCTCAGGGATGAAATGTATGTAATCTGTTTGACTCTCTTACATTATTTTATATAGGTATTATTGATTTATCCTCTATGAAGGCGAATAATGTTTTATAGGGTGTATTACTTCATGATTTTTTTTGAGGAAAATAAAAAAATTAAATATAAACTATTTATGGAAAGTATAAGCACAGTATATATAAGTATAGATTATAAACAGTAAGGCTATTGCTTTGCAGAATACAATAAATTCCTAATAAAAAAATTCAATAATTAGAAGTATATAAAGCATAAATTAATAATATTAAAATATATAAGTACAAGACTCAAACTAATCAGAATCAGATTCATCACATTAATCTACATTTTCCAAAACATTAGCGGCTATGATCAAACTATTTCTGCAGTTTTTCTGTGCCATACAGGTGCATTAACCGATGTAGCCAATATTTTTTTCTGCATTTGCAAATTTTGCTTCCATAGTCTAGAATAGAATATTGTTAAAATATTGTACATGTATGAAAATTATCGGTGTATAGTACCTTTTTTGCATTTGCATGATAATTTCTGTTATTTCTGGTGGCAGGTCGAGCATAATCTTAAGAGTGGGTATCAAGCTTCCATCTTGATTTACTTTCCATTTATACTTTTCAACATTAGGAAGCTGCATCTGGGTCTTTAAAGAGCTTAGCCAAATACTTAGCTGGTAAAAACATCTTAAACAAAATAATCTTAGGGCGTCTTCAGTCAATGGCAATTTAGCAATTATTTTAAAGAGGCCATTAATCCCCTCAAAATGTTAATGGAAGTAACATTGGCAGTTTTTGAATACAGTTTTATAAAAAAAATTTCAAGATTAGATAATGTGTTTTCAGAGTACCTACCTACGAATCAGTGCCAAATCCATCCAAAAGGTGATGTTGTTCAAGATAGGTTTTTCAACAGGTTCTTTTTTCAATGCCAGACAATTGGTTGGTTTTATTACGACCTGTCACAGAATGAAAAGAAGGCAAATTTTTTAGAAATTTTTTATCCAAATTTAAATCATGTTCTGCTATAAATCGTTACGCGTCTCCTCGCCCTAATATGAACCATATCTTTTTAGTTCAAAATTACTTAAAATAAATTAATAAGACTAGGACATCTGTATCGTTGCAATCAATAATGCAGCGTGAATTCCCCGAATTTCTGGCTGATAATATGTGCAATAAGATACGAGTATCAGCTTCTTCATGATTTAAATTTAAGAAATCGTCTTTTGATGGTTCACAATTCATCCCATATTTATTGATACTCGCGAATTCATCACTAGTTACAAATTTTGCAAGATCACCTAGGTGCAGGTAAGTCTTTGTGGGTCATATTGCTCTAAAATGTTTCCCAATAAACTCTTATTTGTAGAGGAGCCGAGATACCCATTTACTGTTAGAGACATGAGAGAGGCTGTCAGATCAAACTTAAATATTTTGGCATAATTACCTAATGCTTCTGTCCATATCCTTTGCTAATAAAATATTGTGAAGAAACTATTAACCCTGCAAGGATTAAGAAATCATATTTTGATATTATTTTTTTGTTTGCTTCTTGCAACAACAAATCCGTAATTAAAATGTTTAACGAAAACTTACCCAACTTACTCAAATATATTCAGGCTTTCAGCTATAACAGGATGAATGTAGATATAATAATAACGTAAAACATGTCTATATTTTTTCCCAATTTATTAGGAACTTTAATATGTAACACACTTAATTATTTTTTACTAAAAACAGACAATATGACACTTTGTCCATTGGCACCTAACAATAGTTTTATAATAAAAAAATGAGAAAAATCTTAGCATATCAATAATGTGATGCATCAGTCAACACACAGAGAGAAACAGAGCTATACTACGTTTTTCATTAGGGCCTTCCTTTTTGTTAAACGATAAAATTATATTTAAAAAAATGACTTTTTAAACAAATTTTTGAAGGGCTGAATTTTTTTTAAATAAGTATAAAAATTACACCTTACAAAGCTTTTATTATGCATTGGACCAAAAAATAAATATATTTTTTTTTCTATTTGGCGGTATCAATATCTGGATTTTTGATGATAGTGCCCTTCTTGCACAGTTTAATTTTGTATTACCTCCGGAATAAGGGTTCCTTATCATGACCTTTTATCTCTGAAAAATTCAGCTTGTGAAAAAGGGAGGTAAATCGTTTTCTAGAGGGATTTTTTTAATACATACACATACACTCTACTAATAATAGTTGATTAAAGAGTAGAAACGCGTCCATAGTTTAGCAATACATTCCCTTCTATATCACATAATAATATGTCCTCGATACAAAAAGTCAAAGTAACAAAAACAGGAGGCCAATTTAAATAAACAATAAACGGTAAAATGTCATATTTTATATATTTTTTATATTCAAGCGGATTTATAATATTTAAACTTGGAGTAGCCATGTGTGAGTTAGTTAAATGAAAAAGTACCTTTGGCTTTATGTGTAGCGATCAGATATAATGTTTCAGCATATTATTATTTATATTTTAACAAAAATTATTTTTATTGTTCGAATAATCTGTTATAAAGAGGTACAGCTTCTAGAACAAATTCATAAAACCCGTACTGTTAAACTCACCATTTATTTGGCATTCTGTCCCGTACTTCCATGTCTCTATTAGCTCTGCTGTCAACTAGTTCTGGTAAGGCATATTGCATATAATAATTTTGAATTTTATTTTGCATCTTTTCTTCCCAAAAGCTGTCATTATGAGGAATTTCCTCCACTTTTATTTCTCGAGGAGTCCAAATGCACAAAATGCCAAAATTCATTTGTGTAATGTGCAGCTAGCCCTGAATTTGAAAGTACAGTTCATCAAATTTCTAGAGGCTTTCGACGGCTAGACGGAGAAAGCACTACTGACAGGCATCCCGACGGATTTACGCAATGAAAGTACACTCTGCGCATCAAGTATTTCACTATTTCATTCAGACGTAAATGTCAGATGTAAATTTCGCTAAAACATTTCTTTTATTTTCGTTTGTGTTTTTTGCTCATTACAGTTTAATAGAACCTAAGTATGGAGTTTAATAGCAAATTAAGAGGCCGCGTGATTAACAGTCAATCTCGCGAAATAATAGCCAATGTTATAGAGTTTATGAGAAGAGAAGGAAACTTTAATTCACCTTCAATACCATTTAAAAATGTAAATGATCGTGTTGCTGCAGCCACAGGAGTATCTAAAAACACTGTCGTCCGCATTTCTGGAGAGAAAAAAAGAATCGATAACCGTGAGATATCGGAATTTTCATCACCAAGAAAAACCATTAAAAAACCAAAAACAGTTAATGATATAGATGAAGCTGCACAAGAATCAAATTTTATTTTTTTATTAGATAGCTATTTTTGTTTCTGAGTTGTGTTCATTTACAGGCTCAATTTTTTTCAGTTTCTCCTTTTTGATTTTATATGGGGTTTCAAGTTGTTTTTGACTTATTTTGACGTAAATCACAACAACACACTTTTTTAATAAAGCAAACAAGTGTTAAGAGGTATATGTACGTGCAAACTACAATTACAAAAAATTGATATGAAACCCATGAAACCACCAACAAAAATGTAAAGCCTAGCTTCCGTACTAGAACATGGTGTCATTCGTCGAGATAATTTATCGTTTTGTTTAATAGATCAAGAAATGTAAATATTCCCCTGTTATTTTTTATAAAATTATAAGAGAAATAAATTTTTTTCTAAATAGTATAGTTTATTATTTTGTAGAAAAACAAAATTTCGAAAATTTTAGTAATGTTTCAGAAACAACCGTTATTAATAATAGGTACCATTTTCCTTAATAAGGTAGAAATAAAATATAAACTATTTCCACGATTTACAAAGGCCTACAAAAAAATTATAGGTATTTTCCGCTATCCTATAAAATTTATATTTTCTGACTCAATTTCAAAAGGTTGAAGGAATTCCAAAACACCTTTTATGGCATAATAATTATTTTTAATTCTACATACTATCTTTAGCTGCTTTTAAAAACGTTCTAAGAAAGTCCAATCAGACCAATTTAATCCCTAAACTATTCCACACTTTTAAAATTTAATTACCTAAAAATATTAAAAACTATTTAAAATAACTTGTTTAGCAGACTGTACAATAGCTATCTTAGTCACACGTAGCGCGTTCTCTGTCTGGGCGTCGAACACCTCTAGAAATTTGATGAACTGTATCGATTGTGGTTCCCCTTAATGGTATTATCCTTTTTCCAGAAAGTTATTTTTCTACTGCATATTTCTTCTTCTTCAGTCAACACTCTAGCTTCATATGGACATTTTAATTCTATCAAAGAGTTTTTTGTTTTAAATTCCATCTGGACTGGCAGCAACATAATCAAATTCGGAATCAATAAAAGTTCACACATAAAAACTTTTTCTTGCAAATAAATTTACAAATCCTATTTTGTTCTGGGTTTATTGTTTATGTCATATTAAAAGACTTTAGCAAAAATAAGAGATTTTATGAGATTGTTTAAAGAATGCCTTTCCTTTTATTACAAATGTCTCCAAATTTTGAAACAGTGACTCGTTTTTGTCTTTCATTTTGCTACAATCCACAATTAGCTTGATCTCTTGTCACATTCATTTTTTTCTCATCTATAGACATTATCAAAATTTTTAGAAAATCTTCTTTTGCAACGCGCATCAAAGAGTGTGAGAAATCAAAGCCACGCTCGAAAGCAAAAAAAAAGTGATTTACTAAGTTCAAAAAAATATACATTACTTTAACAGCTTAAAGAGTTGTTAACATGCTGGAATTTATTATTCTTAACTCGAAGATATATTCTTAAAAAAAAACCCGTGCAATATAACAGTTAATTTATAATTCAAATCTCATTGTATACCTTTTAATTTCGGATATATTTTTTTAATAAATAAATGATAAAATTAATTTAAAATAATTTAGCGAAATTACTGTATGTAAAAATAACAAAGTGTGCAGACATAAAACAAAATAAATTCAAATCACTTGCGTACGTTTATCACTTGTAAACAGTAGAAAAGGATATACATTTTGTTGGTGTCGCCCTCTAGACGAAACAGCTTTTAACGTATCCAAATGATTAGCATACCTTTTCCATTTGACATGAAACTTTTTCTTCTCTTTGATGACTTTGATAGTGCTTAGGCCAAACCAATGAGGAAACTTGGACTTAAATTTTGGGTATTTCGGTATTTGGGTATTTGGGTATTTCGGATAATATACACCCCACAAAAATTATCGCATCACTAATAGTTTTCAAAAATTTGGAGTTTTTTTTTGAACCGTTTGATTGATTTGGATATTCTTTTTTTGGAAGATAAGTTGATTCTTCAGAAATAGTAATCTCTTTGATTCTTTAAATAAAATTTAATTTTAGAGTGTATACCGGATGTTACAATAATATAGGTTTTTGGTTGGAAAATTCGTAACACCCTGTGGAGTGTACCAGCAATAATAGCATGTTATAATTAAAAGCCTACTTTAGCCTCATTTTTCGCAAAATTTTATTTTTTTGATTGTTTTATTCTCTCTGTTATTAGAGGAGAAATACAATTTTTCAGCACTGCCTGTTTTTATAAACATACATTGCAAACATTTTAGTGATGCGATAATTTTTATGGGGTGTATATTTTCTAAATAACAATAAACTTGTTTATGCTATCCTAAGTATTTGAAATTTAGGAATTCACTATCCCTCACAATAGAGGATAAATCATCCCTAATTAAATCATTATCTTAAGTGGTCGTAGGAAAAATATATTACCGCATTGGTTGTCAAATACGTCAGATGCATCATTTTTATTTATGTAATGTTTATAATAAAAGTAAACTCAATTTGATGATAAGATATATTTAAAACAAATAAAGTACACCTAGAAGTAAATTTAGAATTAGAAACTTGGAAACTCACAAATAAAATACAAACATACTTGCTTAATAAATTATATTGTTTGTAATATATAAAATACAATAAATCACATTTTTAATATTAAAACAATAACGAAAGATGAATCTTCACGGACGTGATATTTGAAATTCATCTTTTCTTAATATTTTTGTCAGTAGAAATGTTATCATAGAGTTCCAGTTTTTCAAACACAGATGTAGATATACTCGTAGATCCCTTTATTCCTCTCTTTTATAAACTTGAAATACGTAAATTAAAATAGGAATACGATATACTAAGATTTTATTTATATCAATTCAACTGAAATTAAAGAATTTTATAATATGCTCAACAAATTTAAGTAGATAATTCTAATTATTACAATATTATGGCTTATGAGTTGCAAACAATCAGCGCTTTATCAATAATTTGAAAATGATCTTTCTAAATGGAGTAACTGCAGTAAGCCAGAACTGGTGGTGTTACTGGATATTAATATTTTTGTAACTTATCCTTTACATCATAACATTGGATAATCTTAATGTCCATGCCGTGTTTTATTTCAAATATTTACACTGAAAATTTAGAATTTTTCGAATTATCTACTTTAATTATTGGGCAGTGTAGTATTTTGTCAGCTCTTTAACATTACATTCAAAGAAAAAGGTAAAAAGGTATTACTCAAATTTGAGCAGTATCTTTTTGTGACAATATTGTGCCGTGTATGGAATGATGTATATATCATCAAAAATACATTTTAGTATAAAATTTCCTATTTATTAACATTTTTTAAATAAGATATAATAACATAAACTTGAAAATTATAGAGGCTACATGGTAGCTAGAAAAAATGTACATTTTCAAATTCATGTATATGTAGATTTCACTTCATAAACAAAAAATAATAGCATTTAACAATTTTATTGAGAGAAATATAATTAAATAATTTAATAGCAAAGGGTGATCCAGAAAAAAATGTTTTTAAAGTGAATCATAGAAAAATCTCGTATGTTGAATTGTACAGGGTGGGAAAATTTCGATGTTTTAACACATTTTGTGGTGTGAATAAACTCAAGCAATAGCTTGAAGCAATAGCTTGTTAGTTTTAGCAGTTGCTTAAAACGGAGTGAATAAACATGAGTTGCCTCTATGAAGTAATTGCTTACCGAAACGAAGTCGAATCCGGAAAAACCGAAGCTGTAACTTGGTCAAGCATTTGCTTCAACGGACAAAAGTCGAGCACTTACTTCAAAAGTCAAGTTGTGACATGAAAGTTTCTCGTTCTATCGCCGCTTCACATCACGTCTGTCTAGGTGAGTCTTAATTAGTAAATAAACTAAGTAGACATGTCAAGTTCTAGCGAAGATGAGGGTTTTATGGGAAAAAAGTTTGATCGGGGTTTATTTAACAAATTATTGGCAGATAACAAAGTTGTCTTAGAAAAATCTAAATTACCGGCAGTTGTACAGGAGAAAAAAGAAGCGTGGGAAACAATTAGGGCGCTATATGCAAAAGGAACGGGGCATCAAGTGACGAAAGTACAGCTGACTAAAATGCTTAGTAATATGAAGACAATCGTAAAAAAAAAGACCGATGTCAAAGCCACGGGCAATAAAACAATAAAACTAAAAGTGTGGGAGAAAGATTTTTTTGCCATCATCAGCGATGAGAATAATCCAGTGTTTTCTAAAGTGCCTGGTAGTCTCACCGTCGGAGTAACTGTGGATAATGTAAATGTAAGTAATCAAAACGAAGATGAAGAGGTAGATGAAGTACAAGAGCAAGTGACGAAAAGATCGAAAATTGAGAAAATAAGAAAAAGTGCTAAAATTGTGAAGCAGTATGAATGCGATGAAACAAAAAATGTATCAATACCACAACTTCAACGAATCGTATTATTACAACAATTTGAAATAAATAAAATGAAATTAGAGAGAGAAAAGAAGCTAAAGGAAAGTATGAGTAAGAACTGTAAAGAAGAGTCAACTCAAACCACAGAGGAAGAAACTGGGTGTTTTATTTTATATGAACAATTGTGAATAAATATTTTAATTCCTTTGTGATTGTGCCTTATCTTGTAATACATCAATATTTTTCTCCAAAAGGTTTAGTAAAATTTATTAAAACTAACAAGAATTTTTTTAAAACGCCCTTTATAATAGTACTTAGTAAACAAATACAAGGTAGCGAAAAAGTGGCAAAAAGGTATTTTCGGGTAGAATAAATAGATTTTAGGAAAATCGCTCAGATAATTTTGACCTCGAGGGGGACATTTTGACATAAAAACCATCATCGTATCATTTCATCCCTTTGCTCAGCAATTCCAACCCTTAAAATTTGAATAGGGAAGGAGATCAAATGGCACATCGATTTAAAGGACGTTTAATTCTCTTTCCAATGGTACCCAAATTTATTCACCAGACCTCGATTTTTGTGCCCTTTTTAGGGTAAAAAAGTGTGGCACCTCATATGAAAGTTTATTTTCGTCTAGGGTATAAATTTGAATATCATTGGAAAAAGAAATAAACGCCCTTTAAAATGATGTGTCACTTGATCTCTCTTTCCTAATCAAATTTTAAGGGTTGGCGTTGCTGAGCAAAGGGCTGAAATAATATGATGACATGTTTGAGCGAAAATACCTTGTTGCCAGACTTTTTCGATACCTTATGTACTAGAAAATTTGAAATAAGCAACTCCTTAGATAAATAAAATACAGTATGAAAGTATGTGCCAAATAAACAAATTTTTACAATTATCATCAGTTTAAATACCCAACTGTTCCAACATTTCTTGTCTTTTTTGTTCCCCGCGTAATCTGGTTGCTGCATTCTCGTACTGATCTTGAGCATTTGCATTTTCATGAATATTTTCGTTATCATCTATTTGATCTTCAAATTCGAACCGATCATTCAGATGTTTGGCAATATTGTGCAAAATAGCACAAGTTACAATCACTTTTGGTACCCTCTCTATATTAACCCTAACACAGTTTCCTAGAATTGGAAATCTTCTTTTTATTTGTCCAAAGACCCTTTCTATCACAACACGCTCCTGTGAGTGGTGCAAGTTAAAGATCCTTTGTGCCTCCGTATGTGCCGGCTTGAAAGGTGTGATTAGCCATGGCGAAATTCCATAACCAGAATCAGCCAGTAAACAAACAGAACCATCAAATCTCGACAGGATGTTTCTAAATGGGGTTCTCCTCCATATACGTGAGTCATGAACGCTGCCCGGCCACTCCGCACTGATGCTTGTGACTTTTTCACTTGCGTCGCACGTAGCCTGCACATTAATACTAGTGTAACCCTTTCTGTTGACGTATTCGCATCACCAAATATTGATGGCTTGTTTATTTCGACGTGCGTGCAATCTAAAGCACCTATTACCGAGGGCATATGAAAGCGAGTTTGCTACAAAACTCTTGCTTCATTCATTTCTCTTGCTGTCGAGGGAAAGTGGATCCAGTCATTAGCTCTTCTAATTATCTGATCCATCACAAAATTTACAGTTTTACACACTGTACTTCGGTGCACGCCAATATCTTCAGCAATTCCAGATTGAAAACCTGGGTCCCCTACGAATCGCAAAAGAATCTCCATTTTTTGTCTCGAAGTCAACGCACCACCACGAAATTCATCCCTTTCCGGCAAAAATTCGTTTGTCAAAAAATCAACACTTTCGTTTTGAAAACGCAGCAGTTCTTTTGAATTTACTTGTCTTCTTTCACGATAAGTTTTAACGTTGCGTACATTCATGAACATCGCCATAATCACTACTTAGATAAATGAAGCCTGCTGTACCCCAGACTTCAAAAAATCCAAGTAGTTGCTTAGATATAAAGAAGTATCTAATTTTTATTCACACCATTTTAAAGGAATTGCTCGGCTTTCCGGAAAAACCAAGCTTTTGCTTGGCCGAGGAATTTCTTCATATTTTATTCAATTGAATTAAAGCAGTTGCTTCCAAAAATCATATTTTAAGCTAGTGCTTCACTTTATTCACACCACCCATTGTCTCTCATATATGAGCGACATTGAACCAAGGGCGGCTCCAAGACGAATTTTCGGAGGGGGGGGGGGAGGGGGACATTGCCTTTAGTCATTCCATTTTCAGCATATTTTTTTGAATAAAAGGTTCATAAATCGAAAGAATTTTCATCTTGGGGGCTATGACTCCCATAGCTTATCCTTTGGAGCCGCTCTTGCAATGAACTTTCCCGTTAGACTTTTCGTCGCTCATAGGTGAGAGACATACATTATACGCTATCAGTGCGTGTCTCGTATAAATCCATCATGCTGCCGTACATTTTAAATGGTGAGTATAGAGAGAAGCCCCTGGAGAATACCATGTAAATCTTGGTTTGAGTAAAATTGGAAATATAAAGACTTTGTAGTACAAAAGGTAAAAACTATATTTCGGTACAAAAAAAGGTATAACAACCTCTGCGAATAAACGTTTATTGTTTCAAAACAAACTGAAATATCTGCCATACATCAAGTAGAAAAATAGAACAAAAAAATTGAACTAATGTTTTTTATTGAAACATGTCAAACAAATTTGTGATTGGCCAGGACATTTGTCGCAGTAGTTGTAACGTCAATTTTAATCTAGATTTCGCTACTGCACGACCTACTTCCTGGACTAAGTTTTTGTAGCACGTTGTACATCTTCGACGAATTTTCTTGTCAGCGTCATGTACTCTTGTAGACAAATGATGATACGATGAAGGATATGCTTTTGCCGGATATGCACTTAAAATAAGTTAAATCTCAAGCTTTTTGTACCACTTAACGCCTTTTCGTAAGGTAGTGGCGTATTAAGCCATCTGGTCAGCTTTTCCTTTGTTATAAGCCAGAATTTCCATAGGCTTTTCTGCATGACTTCCTTTTTCTCTCTGGTACTGTTGAAGTTTCTTCCTTAGGTTCTTGGATGTTAAATGATTCAGGGAAGTCACTTCTACTGGTCGAAGCTTGGGGTTCAGGGACACTGGAAGTACTAGGTATTGGCTGATTAATTTCAGGATTGATTTTGCTTACTGAGATCATCAAACGTGCATGCTTTGTGGACAACAATCTCACATCCCGTGTGTCTTTCCACTTCAAGATAACAATTCCATGTTGGTCTTCCCAAAATACCATCTCTCCTCGTTTTAGATTTGCCTTGAGCACTTTTTTGGGGAATTTTTTTTGTTGGCATGTATAATTCCCACGACATGAGTCATCTTTTCAAGCATTATCGTTGCTAGATCGTAGTTGGTATAGAAGTTATCTATATACAGTGTCCGTCCTTGATAAAGGAGATTTTCACACAGTCTCAAGCAAACGTTTACTGGAAAATCTACTTCTCGCTGTCCAGTTGCTGATTGTCCTGCATACACCTCTAGTGCCATCGACAAAACATAGTTTGAACAACTTTATGTCATATTTATGGGTCTTGTTGGGAATATACTGCCTAAAAATTGGAACCAGTGTCTCATCGATGACGATATCTTCGTCTAGTTAGAATAAAGACTGAAATTTTTGTTGTAGAATGTTGATCAACGGCTGGATTTTTTCTACACGTTCACCTTTCTGAATTTTCTCACTATCTTTGAAGTGAAGTAGGCTTAACAGCAAGTGATACCTATTGCGAGGCATTACTGATCTGGCAATATCAAGACGATAAATTCTCTTAGAAGCCCAATAATCTTGTTTGCCCATAAGCAGTGAAAATTAATTTTTCAAATGGAGGTCTTGTTATTATATTATTACTGAATGGTAAGTAGTGGGTTTTATTTACATTTAGTGTCAGTATTTTACTGTCAAACAACTAGTGGGTTTTATTTACATTTAGCGTCAGTAATTTACTGTCAAACCAGCTTTTCAGATTTGGGAGGTCCTGTTCAACTTCTTGCTCTATTTCTAGCCATGAGTTGGCTTTATAAAATATTGAAGTATCGTCCGCGATTCCCAAAACTTCCCCTGAACTCTTGATAGAAAATAATTCGTTGATGTAAAGATTAAATAGAATAGGACCGAGTACCGTACCTTGTGGAATACTGTAAATTATGGATCCTAGATCACTGTAGACACCATTTACTCTTGTAACTTGTTGTCGGTTTGTAAGATATATAATTTGAGTGATGTGTCCCTTAGACCTGTTTCTATGGTTTTTAGAAGTAAACGGTGGCCGACAGTATCTACTGCTTTCGAGAGGTCTAGATATACACAGAGACATGAACTGCCCATCTAGAGCAGTTTGTATTTTGTAGATAGTGCTATAATAGCATATTCCGTAAAATCATATTGTATTATACCATTATTTGATGTAAAATTTACTAATCTGTTTTTAAGAGCTTTTTGAAAAATCTTTGATATATGTGTTATTAATGAAATTGGTCTATAATTGTCTGTTTAAATATATTAGGCCATACACCAGTATCAAAAGTCAGGTTTATCAAATGATTTAGTAGTGTTACAATAAATTTAGATATATCTTTTAATATTTCGGCCTTAATATTATCAATACCAGAACTTTTATTAGATTTTAACTATCGTTAATAATCGTTTCAATTTCTCGTTCGGAAGTTGGAAATAGAACGAAAGAATTGCATAGAATATTACGGGGTGCTCGATAGGTTGGTTTGGCTTAATATTTTCAGAGAGTTTTTTTCCAACATTTATATAGGTTTTATTAAAAATATTTCAAATTTCTTTGAATGTATTTATTGTTTCCCCTTTCGAGTTTTTTATTGAATTTATACATTTTTTTGTTTCTCTATTGGGGTTAATTTTATTTATTACTTTCCAAAGTTGTTGGGGGTTACAGGAGTTATTTTCAATATTTTTGTTAATTGGGCTTTTATAATAGTTATTTTCCACAGTTTTTATAGAATTAGTTACTTTGTTTTTATGTTTTATATTTTGGTTTAATTTCTAGGTTATTCGGGTTTTTAATGTTTATTGAAAAAGTGCATTCTTCTTATTTATCTTTTTTAGCAGGTTTGTGATCCAGGGATAGATTTTGTGTTTTTATTCTTAATTTTATTTCTTTTGTGCTACCTTTTACAAAATTAGATAATAAACTAACGAATGTATTTGTTGCAGAATCGACTTTCCTAGTAGGCAATAGATCATCCCAAGATACACTATTGAAAAGATTTTTTTTAGTATTTTATGATCAACCAATTTTATAAATCTTGCTGTTTTTGTTTTTTTTTAGATTTTCTTGTAGGTTTAAGAATAAATAATTGTAAAGCTGTTATATACAACAAAGTGCATTATTTTATCACTAATATTATAATTAGATTTAATAAAAATATGATCAGTATAAGATTTTGTGTTTTCTGTAACCTTTGTTGGACTATTTATTGTAGATATGTAACCAAAAGCATTTAAAACATTGAGATATTCGTTAGAATATTATTCGTGCTTTAGAATGTCGATATTCATGTCTCCAATAATTATTGAATATGCCGCATTTGAGTAATCGTAATTTTTAAAATAATTTTGTAAATGATCTGTAAATTCATTCGGATCAATTGAAGGTGAATGATATATAGCAGTACCGACAATTTTATCGCTATTATTTAAGGTGATTACAGCACCCCCTTATAATTTTCGGACAAGGATATCTCAAAAAGTGATTTTTTTTTAATTTAAATTTTGGAAAAATAAATACGTCAATAATATCTAAAATATGCATAGTTTTTAAAGTTTTAATTCCTTCCAGTTGAGAAAAAAAAATCAAAGGGCTTTAAATTTTGAAATATCATGATGAAAATAAATGCATTCCTCAACAGCACTATTTCTAATATAATCCATGAATTTAAGCTCTTAATGTCTTGTTAATGATTTTTTAAAATTCGTCGAAGTTAGTGGCTAAAACGCCTCGTTAAGTGCTATCTTCTGGTGTAAACTGGTGTAAATCATTTTAAGAAACGAATGATGACTGAGAGTTTACGATACGATAGTTAAAGTCGCGTTACAACAACGTTGTACAACAAAAAACAATAGCCAATTTTTGAAAATACCATTAACTTTTTCTCAAAAAACGAGATCGAGGATGGGAGGTCCATTTTTCCATACCATTTATAGTTAACGAGATTCTCTATTAAAACATCGAAATTTGCTCACCCTGTACAATTATTCTTCTTCTTTTTTAAATGACAGTTTGGATTTAATCCAGAAGCATTCGTGGTTATCACGGACGTGACTCGTACTTGTGTCTTTATCAGTCATGAACTAATTTAAAATTATATTTATGGATCAGTTTTTATTGGTATATTTTGATTTTTCTAGACCGACAACATTTTTAAATTGTTGATAGTATGGTAAGTAATGATACACAAAAAATGTTTCCAAAATAGGTCTTGAAAAAATATCATGTATGTAGGATCGTCCAATTCCTCTTCTTTTTTGCTCGAAACTCTGTCTTTGTCAGTCATTGCCTATTTAAGAAACATTTTTGTAGATTATAATTATGCAATTTTACATTCATAGGTCATGTACCTACTACGTACGTAAGTACTTACTAGATTGTTGAAGTGGTGCTATGAACGCATCTATGAACGTAAACGTATACGTGAAAATTCTCACAGAAGTTAAAAAGTGAAGTTCGGAAAACATCACACTAGCACTTTTACGGTACTTACCCTGAAAGTTGCTCTGAAACTTTCTATAGATGTTATAATGTGAATTCATTCTACAGCATTATACAGTGTGTCCACGGATGGACTTAACAATACTTGTAAAAATATTTATTTTAAATTTGAAAGTACTTCTTCATAATTTCTTTTGCTTGTTAAATAAATACGATTAACGTTGAGAAATTATGAAAAATACCTTTTGAAAAATTTAAAATAAATATCTTTACAAGTATAGTTATGTCCATCCTTGGATACACTATATTCAAAATAGTATATTGAGGATATAGTAAAATCTGAAGAAAACAAAATAAAAAATTGTATAAATTTATTATTAAAAAGCTTTTGAAATCAAGAACCAATATCATACAAGTAGAGGTAGGTATTAATAATATAGGTAAAAAAAACACTGACAAATTGGACAAAAGTTGGTATAAAGGGTATATAAGGAATATCTCAAAGGTTCACTAGAATCGAAAACACTGAACGCTTGCACGAAAGAGTATAATAAGGTACCTATATTGCAAAGGTTCACTGGTAGCTAAAATGGTGCATGATTGTACAAAAGTAGTAAAAAGTGTATTTATATAAGGTATATTTCAAAAGTCACTAGGTTTTTATTAAGATGGCAGTTGTAGGATGCTAAAAAAAGATATTTGCCTACAACTGGTACTAATCATAGTTTTAATATGATATAAACTGAATATTGATAAATGTAAAGTCATAAGGTTTAATAAAACAGCTAATATCATTATGCATGATTGTCCTTTCAGGTTCTGAACTAAGTTTTGAGCAAACTATAAATGATCTTGATGTTATTTTTGAGAGGGACCTATAAGAGTTTGGAATGCAGATGTTGAGAAGCATCATTTGTTTTCCTGTATAAGTTATTGAACGGTTTGATTGATAGTGACAGCCTGGTACACTTTATTAGATTCCTTGTTCCTGCCAGACTTACTAGGCATATGAAACTATTTTATGTAAATGCTCATAGAACTAACTATGGACAGAATTTATTTGTAGACCAACTGATGTCCAATTACAATAAGTATTTTTCAAATTATGACATTTTAAAAGGTTTATTTTTTAAAGTGTCAACTTTTATTACACTATTGACTTCATTTTTATACTGTGACAATTTTATTAATTTCTTTTTTATTTTATTTTGATATTTTAACCATTTAGAACTTTATATATCAGTAGCGTACTGTAAACAAATAAATATGTGAACTTAATTACATAGTTTCTTCCGTAAAAATAACTTTGTAGATAATAAATTTACTTGTTTAATTATTATTAAGAAAATAATATATATATATAAAGAAAATAAAAAATATGCTCGTTTAAATCGTTGCACCTATTTTTAGTTGATTTTTACTTACTTTGTTTTTTTAAATAAATAATAACATTTATTTTGACTTTTACAAATTTGATACTTAATAATGGATGTTCAACTTATACAGAACAATGTTTTTTAGCATGATATTCTGCTATGAAAGAAAAAGAAATAATCTCAGATGTTATATATTCTTCTTCAACCAATTCTGTATTAACTTTTGCTTCTAAAATTCCTGAGATTTTTACTAGAATTATAATCCAGCACAAAGGAAACCTAAAACACAATATTTTTAAAATTTATTTTTAGTGATTAAAATATTATTACACTATTTTTAAAGTTTGTCCAGCAATTGGTATTGTGCAGCAAACGTACAGCAAAATGGCATAGGTATATATATCCAGTGAAATGCTGTATTTATCCACCAAAACGTCACTACTGTCCAGCAATGGTAATACTTAATTTACTGAAACGTAACAAATTTAAATGTTATTTATCTTTAGTGAACTACATGAGCACTTCTATACTGCTGTTCTAGCAAGAAAGGTTTTATCTGCAAAATTAGCAGTTTTTTTTATGTGTATTTGTCTACATTTTATCTTTCTCGATACTGAAAAGGAATGTCTTATTTGTAACAAAGGTACTAAAATGTTAAAAAGTTACACAAAAAAAGGTTTAAAAGATAATAAATATAAATTTTCAGATAGGACTTCTCTTGTTAGGATGGCAGTATATGACTTCTCTGTTTTTGTATTTTTATAATTGGGAGTAGGGTTGAGTATTGGTCAAAGGTATCAATACCGGTATCATGTGAGATACTTTGTGGTAGAGGCATCGATACTGTTCCATATTATGTTAAAGATATTGATATTTATAAGTCTCGAGTAACAAAGTATTGAAAAAGTAAAAGATTTTTGTTAAACGGCTGGCAACCCCCATTCAACAGGACGGAGTAGGCAACTTAACTAATAACAAGAGTGCATCAGTAAAGTATATTCTGTAGTCGACACCTTTTCTTTCTCTACTGGTACTCTACCTGGTACAAGTTATAGTGTCAATAACTGGCAATTTACCTTATAATTAAATAACAAAAAAACAGTGGTAACGCTTAATCATATTACCAAGTTTCACCACATGCAAAAACTAAAATATTTCAGTACAAATATTTGAACAAACCTTATAATCTCTGACCACACACATAGCGATACAATACTTGCTTCTAAGTATCACTATGGCGATAGTATTGGTAATTCAGTGCCTAAATATCGATACTTTCATTGTTTAATATCGTTACTTCTATAGTATTAAGGCATCAATAAGATCCCTATTATCCTGTAAAATAAATATAAGCAGTCATTTAATTGTATCTACTTGTTTACAATGATTTATTTTTTATTGTATTTGGAAATTGAAATTTTACCATCTAAAACAACAGACAATAAATTAGAAAATTAGAAAATTTATTGAAAAGAAGAAAACAACTTACCAAACTTATTCAAACGTATAGTTTCCAATTTCTTTAAAATCTGAAATACGTACAAGAAAAAGTGACAAGTGACATTTTTTTATGTTTTGTTGGTTATGACAAACGAATGGCTACGTTCGAAAGTCCATAGTACTTCTCGTGGAAACTTTTTTAGCAAGTTACTTAATTACGTTGTGTTATCATAACAGGCAGGTTAAATACGTAAGTAACAAATAGATGTTTCGCGAGGTTTTGATTTCCCTCAACAACTTCTCATTAACGTTGCAATTACGTTGTATGGGTATGTTATTAAGTTCCCTTAAAACAACATCGCCGAAAGGCTTGGTAACGTTATGTGCTAGCTGGGTACCGTATGCAGATTAAGAAGCGGTCATTGTTTAAGTATGGTGCATCTAAAGAAAATAGGTGTAAAAGAAAATGATAGGTGTACGTGTGGAAAACTGGAGGATTTACAACATATTTTTTTTAATTGTCAAAATAATTTTTATAATATTTATACATTTTTAGATAGTTTAGATATTCCATTTATAAAACCTGTTACACTTTTTGATGTATTGTTTAAACTTCTGCCTATCAAAATTAATTTATACAAATGTCTAAAATTAAGCTGTAAAATATTGTAATTCTTTACCTGTTGTTACCAAATGGCTGTATCATCTTAGCTATGTAGGCCAATAAATTATAAAAAAAAAAAAAAAAAAAAAAAAAAAAAAAAAAAAAAAAAAAAAAAAAAAAAAAAAAAAAAAAAAAAAAACTTCAACGTAAACATTATATTTCTGCGTTGACGTTTACGTTCATGTACTGGAAATACTTCAACACTCACTACACTATACCGGTACGGTAATTTTAACGTGTACCCATCCAAGCCAAATCAATTAAAGACGAGCACAAGTGGGAGTGTGGTGAAAGTCGTACCTATCGTGCACCAGGAGCTCTTCTCCGATCAGTGTTCTTTATCTTTCACGCACGGTCCTATTATAACATTGTCAAAGAGATGGTCCTTGTTTAAATTTCCATGTTTATATAAATACGTACGCATTGTGACTTAAATGTAAATTGATTTTTAACCAGTTCGGAAATGTAATTTTTAAATAATAAATATAATAATTACTTTTAAAATAATGAACTGTGTTTTGAAAAACTGGGATTATTTATAATCGAAGTCCGTTAGACGAAGCATAGTTGTCATTTATTATCATTCTTGTTTTTAAACAAATTTAATGTCACAGTCAATCGTCTTAATATAATTAGTGTAAACTATTTAGGTATCTACGTATTAGAAATTACCCATTTTTATGAAACTTGAATTTAAAGAGGTTTTTTTTAATAATATGGTACTTGAAGATATTTTTAGATGCAATATACCAAGAATAAGGTCCACTATAGAGAAAATAATGTTCATTTTTAATTTTATAAAAAAAATTCTGCTTATTTTAACCCCAATAGTGAACATTTTAGAACTAACTTTCTATACAAATTTTCATGCTTGTTTACAAAAATAATTATTGGCAATAACTATAAGAGGATACTTTTATACTCATTGCCAAATCAAGATAATTTTTTTAAATTAGATAGTGCGAAATTATCTAGAGAAAATTTCTTTAGGTTGGCAACACTTTCAACTATTGCACCGGGTGTTCCATTAAAAGAGATAGACTGCTATATTTCAGAAACTTGAGGAAAACATAGTTTTAATAAAAAGTTTGTAGGATGGCCGCTACGTAGCGTAATTGTGACGTCAAAACAAAAAAATGTAATTTTCTCAAAAAAATACAAAGTAAAATATATTAATAAATATTACTATTTTAATCTTCAATATTTTCTGAACAAAAAAGCTTAAGGTGTATTTTTTGTCATTTGTGAAATAGAGTGGTGGAAAATGTTAAACTTTAATTTGGAAAAATGCTCATAACTCCGGTTTGTCTTTACCGAATTTACTGAACTTGGTTTCGTTTAGAAGAATTTTTTTAGCCTTATTTTAAGCTATATAAACTGTGCCTACTTACGTTTTACGAACGCCGCTAGAGGGCTTTAATTTAAGGTTTATATTACCCTACAAAAGTTACGTTTGGCAAACGCGAGATAGAGTCACGTTAGTACAAATATGATCTAAAATTAGCGATAATCGATGTAGTTGTCTGTAGATACAAATATTGCTTATTACAGTTGATACGTCAAACAAAAGAGGGCAACATTTTATATAGATATTGCAGAGGCCACGTACTTTGATTTTCTCTTGCTATTCGCTCCGTGCAAAGTCATGGAAAGGGAAGCAAAAGCGATACTAGCGCTAGCTGCGGATAATTCGTGCATTTTAGGGGGATATTTTGTAATTTTGGCATATCAAATACACGTATACATTTTACTTTTTTCAAAAAAGTAGGTAAAAACAACACAATAAGCAACAGGAGTTGCTGTGTTGAAAATTGTACAAATACTAGCAAAAAAAAACAGTGAAACTTATATAACAAATTTCACTAACAAAGTGGAAATTAAATCAAAGAAATAAATGGATAGGTGTACAATAAGAAGAAAAATTACCTTTATTTTTGTGATAATAACAGTAATGCTGGAAATAGTAGACATCAGAAACTAGAAAGTTTTTAAATAAACAATAAATTATCATTTTACGATGTTCTTTAATATCCCTTTATTCTTAAATGTTTATTCAGCAAGGACTAGATTTCAAGATTTCTGCCGTTGATTATAATATTTGGCTGGTATGCAATTTTGTGACTTACTGACCGAGAACCAGTTTTAATCATTCATTCTATGTTTTCTTTAGAACAAAAATGAAAATATAAGTAGCGATCCTTTTTATACATTTTAACTTCACGCTATTATAAATGGTTTCTTCAATGACAACTTATTAGACTTAGGCAACTTCTCATACATTTTCCAGTAAATACTGTTGCCTGCCTATATTTTATTATTGATTTTTAATGATTATACATAATTTTCTTCAATTTAAGCGTGGAAAATATATAATAATAATAAATTAATGTTTTAATTGTTTTATAAATCCATATACTTTTATTAAAACTAACATATATACTTTTTATTTACGAATTCTATTAAAAATTGTATTTGTCAGTATAGGCAGAAATACTCCTTTAATACCAAAACAAATCGGCGCTGCTGTCGCGCACGGAGCGAATACGGAGAATGGTCGCACTGCGCAGCTTTCTGAGTGCCTTTTGTGGTGCGTTTGATTTGATCATCGGAGATCTCCGAGCGCTGCAATCGTGTTTGAATTGACACTCCGAGAGATCCATAAAGTGTTTGTTTTGTCTTGGAGCGAGAACATGGAGCGAGCTCGATGTTCTCAGAGCAGAAGGATCGAGAAGAGGGAGAAATTTGTCTTTGTCTCTACCTATCTCTTTTTAATCAACTTACAAGTAAATTTGAATCTCAAAATTAAAGACCAGACAAGAAGTCAACAAATTACTTAACCGCTTTTGTCTTATAGCTGAAATTATTCGTCATAAAAAACACAAAATGTGTTTGGAAAATACATTTTCTCTGTCCAGATCTAATCACCAGTAATCACAGTCATGGAGTATGAGAGCGAAGCAGGCATTTATGGTATATGCTGCATTTCAGGGCTATTACCACTTTTTATTAAAAGTTTTTCCATTTTCTTTACTTTTTGCTCACTATTTTGACACACAAACCAGAAACAAGAATTACAGAAATGCGAGGTTATGTTTTTTACTCTGTTTTATTTGATTTGATTCAATGCTCTGTTGTGACGTCATCACCACTTGGTCTCCTCGACGCTCGCTCGATCGAGTTTCAAATCAAAGGCCCCTTTGAAAGGAAATAGAAAACTCCGCCATTTTGATCCCTTATTACGTGTTGCCTACATCTTGGCGCAATATTTTTAATAGGTGCGTTTTAATCATCCGCTTCTGCTTCGGAATTGTCGGTTTTCTTGTTTTAATTTGACAGGTTAAAACGACTAAACCGACAATTCCGGAAACAGAAGCGGATGATTAAAACGCACCTGATATTTTGCTTGCTGCTGTCAGTGTCAGTCAATATTATTTTTGGAGTCGCAGTTTATTGCTAATGAATCAGTTAGCTCACTCGGACCAGTTGAAAGTTCCAAAATAACATCCACTCCAGGGATACAAATTCAGGATATGCAGAAGACTGCTGTTTTATTATAGGCGGTTGTCATTATATCCTAGTTGCGCAGTGTATAAACTGGAACATTGAGATCAAAAGTGCTGACGCAGAGTGAACGAACTGATTCTTTAGCTATAAACTCTGGTAAAGGCTTTAAAATGGCCGCGCCTATGTTGGGCGTGTCAGACCTCTCTCTTGCACCGTATAGTAATCAAAGTATGTGGCAGAAGCGGAACAATATACGTTGTTGCCAAATATATACTGTTCCAGTTTAATTAAGTATTATTAAGCGGCGGAGAGATAAAATCACTTAGTTTAGATACTGAGACGTAAAGACGTATAGATACTGATATTCTTAAAATAAATAGGTACGACGTCCAAGTGAATGATGTAAACATTTTTTATGCTACTATTGATTAGTCGTTTGTCGAACAAAATTTTATTAATTTTGGGTATTCAGAATGTTTGCCATACAGATTAAGCAGTTGTCGTCGGTTGAGATGCTGTTTCAGTAGCAGTTGAAACTGTATCACTTGGTTCTCTGATGGCCAAACAAGGCATGCGTTTTTGCAGTTCAAGCCTAAAATTACAAAAAAAATTATAAATTAACAGGTTTGTCTCGTACATTTTGAAATATTACGAATATCTACTGCAATTTGCATTTAGAAGTTTTGCAATAATTTTATCTTTAGAAGATAAGATAAAAATGACTTGAACAACAAATAAATATTACACAATTAAAACTAAACAACACATTTATTTAAAAAATGGTAAAAATTATCTAAAGAATGTTTTCGGGGTGTATAAAATACGCGTTTATTTGGATTACCGTATCCACAATACTTTTTAAACCATCTTTTAAATACCGTGACAGTTCAATCGTTTTAAGTACATGCAAACTACCACTAGTGGAACTGAAATTTAGTTTAATATTGTTATGCAAGCCATTTCATTATTCAGTCATGCTCTAATCCTCCAAGTCCCTTTCTGTCTTATTTGGCCTTTGAGGCTCAACTTGTACGATTATCATACATAATTAAACCCCTTAAGACCAAACATATGTGACGAGTATGGCGAAGGCGCTTTCGAGTACATTCCAGATAGAACATGATAATGTTTCTAGTTTTGGCGAGAACGTTCTAGACCATCACCAGAATTTTAAATGTGTATATAAATATTGGTGAAAACACGGAGCGGTCAGTCGTATACAAACAGTTGTGAAAATAAATAGTGAACAAATTCAAGACATTCGAAATATATTTATATAAATTAAAATAGTTTTAAAATAAATAAGTGTTCAAATAAATTATTAACAAATAAACTGTTTTTCAAAATAAACGAACGTAACATTGGTGTCTCTGGTAGTACTAGTTCAGAAAAAGGATGGAACTACGAGGTTCTGTGTCTTACCAAGAAAGACAGTTATTCTCTGGCCCGAATTAACGATACTGTAATGAAGGAAACCTTCTAAAATAAGGCTTTATTTAGCGAAACTTGACATACAAAATAACATAATAATAATAATAATATACATCAAACCTTAGACACAAAGTTCATAGAGTAAACTCTTTAGGCAAATTCACTACATTAGTTCACTACAGTCACCCTGGCCTAAAAAGTACACACTAGAAACAAAAATGAGCTGGCCAATTGCGACTCAGGCAGAGGCCAAAATAAAGAAAAAGAAGAAGACAGTGGTTATGGTTAAATCTTAGAATATATCTTAGGGTCTATTTATACTCCCTTATTATTAGTATTTGCATTAGTATTATGATTAAGCATTAAGTTGAACCTTCACAATGTAATGGGGACATTTATACTCGATTTATGATTAGTATTAGCATTAATATTTATGCTTAATAATTGACAGGTTCAACTTTTAAATTAAATATTAAATTTCTTCTTTTCTATAAAATGAATCAATAACGTATTTGGCCTTTGTTTTTAATAGACAAAGGATAGGGATAATTGACAATACACATATGATTATGTTGTTTATATGTTTGTTCCAACAAGCTCGAAAACGATAATATTTTGGTACAAATCATGCGCTGTATACAATTTTTGTGTATCAGCAGTGTTTACCGATTATAAAGTTGACAAATGACATGTCACCACGAGGAAGCAAAGGCCTCTTTTCTGTCTGATTTGTATCAAATTTCTGCTTCTTTTTATTTGTTATAAATTTGAGACTGAAATCCGTTAAAATGTCCTTAATTAAACCTATTTTTGAATAATAATATTTTTAAATAAAATTAACTAGTAAAAATATTAATAAAAATACATTTAAAACTCAAATATCTTAAAAGAACGCAACTCTGGCCTCTTACATATTTCTTCAGTAACCATATATTTTGTTGACTGCAGAATTATATCTTATTATGTATTAGGTTTAAAAAAGAATTACTAATACTAATTATAAAACGAGTATAAATACCTTTTTTGAATGATTTAACAAATTTAATGCTTAATCATAATACTAATACAAATACTAATACTAAGGGAGTATAAATAGACCCTTAGACTATATATATTCTAAATTAAATAGTTATGGTTGAACACTGGTAATATTTTAAATAATCTGGTGGTCGTCTTGCTCTTACAGGTCTTTCAGTTATCTCACTATTTTTGGTAGAATTACTGGCTTCGCTATTCGTCGATTTTTGAGTATATTCATATTCAGTTGGAACATCAACAACAACAGCCTGAGGATTATTTAAATTTGCAGTTTCGTTAAGATCTTCACTACCGTTGGGAAGCAGGTTCATATTAATATCAATGTTCTGAGGATCCGTTGGTTGTGAATTTGTAGTTTCGTCGTGATCTTCACTATTATTATGATGTAGGAGACTTGTATCTCCGCGTGGTGCTAAATGTTTTATGGATATGGTAGTCTCCCTTCCATCTTTGAACCTTATTGAAGCATAGTCCGGATTAGCTTCTATTAATTCAGCCTCCTCGACTAAGGGATCATATTTTGTATTTCTAACGTTTTTCTTAACTAACACCGGACCAGGAGTGAGTAACCATGATGGTAGAGCATTTCCAAAAGTTGATTTTCGAGTGTGAAAAAACATTCTTTCGTGAGGAGTGCAATTAATAGCCGTGCATAGTAGTGATCGAATAGAATGCAGTGACTGGAACAGAACTGTTTCCCACTGTTGTACATTCATTCCTTTAGATTTCAAAGCCAACAAAATAGTCTTCCAAATAATAGCATTATAACGTTCACATTGACCGTTTCCGGCTGGATTATATGGAGTAGTGCGACTAGTAGCTATACCTCTGGCCTGTAAATATTCCTTTAATTCTGAAGACATAAAAGAACTACCTCTGTCAGATTGTAAACAGTTGTTCGAGACATTTAATAACAGTATTAGAAGTTATATTGGAGCAAGCAAATGCAAAAGGAAAACGAGAATACTCATCCACTATTGTCAGAAGATACTTATTGTGGGTAGGAGATGGTATAGGTCCTTTAAAGTCTATACTTATTCTCTCAAATGGTGAGGTAGCTTTTACTAAATGACTCATTCTGTTTCTAATAAAGTGTGGTTTTATTTCAGCACATACTGGACAAGAACGTATCATTGTTCGAATTTCCTGAAGAGAATATGGCATATTTCGTGATTTGACCCAGTGATACATCCTAGTGATTCCAGGATGGCAAAGTGATGTGTGCAGATCGAATAGAACGTTTCCGCTAGTCGAGCTACATATCCTTGAGAACGTGTCACTGACCGTATTCTTAGCTCCTGGCCTATATATGATATCGTAACTATAACAGGATAACTCTAGACGCCATCTTAGAATCTTTTCATTTTTAATTTTATTATACTCTGTTTTTAAACTAGGAGGAGCGAATTGAAAAGACGCATTTACACAGGGAAAAGTAACTAGATTTGTTACTAAGAGCGAGTTTCGAAATATAGTCGGGTTCAAAATTTATGAAATAATTATCTTTATCGGCCTTAGTCGGCGAACGGCCAATGAGCGGTTAAGAAACGAATAAATGTCATACAAGTCATTTTTTAATTGGTCCCAGACAACGGTCGCAAATTTCACATTATTGTGATCTGAAATGTGTGTCTAAAACGAAATGTCACTGTCAAATTAAAGTCAATATGGTTGTTGATTGATGTCAGAAATACTTTTTTCTTGCTTTTGAAATCGACTTTTTGAGAATAACTATGATCTTTTTAAAATGGATAATAAATATTTAAGAAAATTGTTAATGGAATATCCAGATGTAGCCAGGTTAGTATAAAATATAAAGATCTGTTTACATTTTTAAGGATATATTTGTTATAGGTATAAAAAGTAAAAGTTAATCAGTGAATGACAAGTGGATCACACAGTAACTGATATCTCTTCTATGAGTAATGTGGATATTATGGCTTATAGAGTGTTAACCCATGGTTAACGCGCTAGAGGGCAAATAAAGGCATTCAAAAGTTTACAGGCCTATGAGTCAGAATTTGTTTTGAAAACTGGAACCAACATTTTCATAACACTACATGTCAACATATATTTTTTAAAGTGAACTATTCATACATACCTATGTATTAATTTTAAGTATTTTTAAAATATTTTTTCTACACCCGTATTATAATAATGCACTTATATGCCCAAAATCCGTTTCATAATGATACCCATTATGATACAGATTTTTCATTATGATACAGATTTTTAATCAATAGAAACCTACAATTTTTCAATCAAGCATGATGTTTGACGTTTGTCCTAAATTCCTATGTAATTGTTTTAGTTGTCAAAACGTATTAAATTTTCGTAGATAGCTAAACTTCGATAATTATAATATTAAAATGTCTGATATCAGCGATATAGAACACTCCTCCACACATATAGGAGAAAGGAGAAAATGCAGTACAAAATATTTTGCCCCAAAAATCTGTGGTAATACCAGTACCCAAGGTAATACCATTAATTACAATTTTGTAGAATTTTTTATAGAAATACGAGTAATTACTGTTATTGTGTTCAATACCAATATAAATAGAATATTTATAGGTCTTGATTATTTATCGGGTGTAGAAAAAATAGCGTATGCAACTCTCATGTAATGGTTATTAAAACACTCGCATAAACCATACGAAACTCGCCTTTGGCTCGTTTCGTATCCCGGTTAATGCTCGTGTATTAATAACCATCATTACATGATCGTTGCATAATATACTATTTTGTGAAAGTAATGTTCTCATTGTGTCAAATTAAGATTATTCCTAAAGTAGTAGATGGTGTTTTAAATGTTATAATAATTTTCTAAATAGTTTTATTTTATTCTAATAAATAAAATTTGCTTAAATATTTAGTTACATTTTAATCATTTTGGTTAGAAATTCATCAATTTTTAGTTTTAAAAAATCAGTAATAAAATTATTTTTTTCTAAAATACTTCGGAATTCATCTCTTCATGGTAATCTCCCATCTTTTTACCTTCAAAAACCAATAATGCATTTTCTACAAAACCTTCAGAAATAGCATGTAAAATAGGTGTCTTCTCGTAAGGCTTTTCAGGAATTGCTACCTTTAATAGTACTGTGTAGAAGGATCCATAATTGTATATTTTCAATACAATTGCTTACTGAAGAACTATTATTTACGAAATAAAGTAAAAAAACTAAGTAATGAATGAGATATCAAATTATAAAATGTCAGAACTGTCAACAATATCAATTATTAGCTGGAGTGCGTTTAGAAACCCCGCACGGCGCGTCTGGACCCTATTTTAATGCATGTGGTCAGACGCGCCGTGCGGGGTTTCTAAACGCACTCCTGATGTTTATGCTAAAAAGTAATGTGTGAAACTGACTGTAATCTGACCAATCAGAAGGCTACAGAATTGCCAACTTAAATTCAAATCGCTCCTCTTAGTTTAAAAACAGAGTATAGTATGCCTGGTGTCAAACATAAAAGATACTGACTTTTGATCAGTAATTAATTTGAAATATCTTCCAATCAAAAAATGCCTCCATTTCTTCAGTGACTCGACGATGGCTTGTGCTTCTTTTTCTACTGCTGCGTACCTTAACTCACTCTTAGATAGCATTCGGGAGAAAAATGCTACTGGCCTACCAGATTGACTTAAGCAAGCAGCTATTGCATGATCTGAGGCGTCAGTTTCTACTACAAAAATAGCATCATGATCAATAGATGTAACAACCGCATTAGATATATCTTTCTTGATATTTTCAAAGTCATTAATTGCATTTTCTTCAAGCGGGAATGATTTAGAATTGACAAGACTGTATATTTTTTCGGAAAATCGTGGTACCCACTTTGAATAATAAGAAAACATCCCAAGTATTCTTTGCAAACTCTTGACTGTCGTGGGCACTGGTAATTTCACTAATGATTCTAGTCTTGATGAATCTGGCCTGATATTTCCATTTTCAATTAAGTAACCTAGTATAGCGCATTTCTTTGAAAATTTACTTTTGTTTTTGTTTATTGTTAATTGATATTTTTCCACAGCACTTAAAAATTTGTGTAAATTTTTGTCATGTTCGGCTTGATCTTTGCCACATACAGTAATATCATCCAAGTAAGCATAAGTACCTGAAAGATCTTCAGTTTTTACGATATCGTCAATTACTCGCTAAAAACAAGCCACTCCGTTTGTTACACCAAATGGAACTCTAAGAAACTCATAAAGCTTGCCATCAGCTTCGAATGCTGTGTATTTTCTTTCTTCTTCACGTAGGGGTAGTTGATGATAAGCACTCTGTAAATCTATAGTGCTAAACACCCTGTATTGTGAAACAGCGTTAACTATGTCCTCTATATTCGGCAATGGATAAGCATCTAGGTATGTAAATCTATTAATTGTTTGCGAATAATCGATAACCATCCTCTTCTTATGATTTTCGTTTTTAGTTACGAGAACCTGAGCTCTCCATGGTGAGTTGCTTTCTTGTATTATTTTTTTAGAAATAAGATTTTTAATTTCTTCTTGTATGAATAATTTATCCTCAAAATTATGATGTCGAGATTTTGTAGCTATTGGACTACCGTTAGAAGATAAATTGGCAAAAAGAGTTGGGCAACAAACTTTAGCAGGAGCTAATGAACATAAGATAAGAGGAGATCTGGAACCACCAAAATTGACTTCAATTTTCGAATGTTGCGACAGTATATCATGACCAATGATTATATCTGCACAGAAATCTGGTAATACGGATATTTTAATTTGATCATACTTATGGCCTAAGAATTCCAAACTAATAAAACAATGTCCACAAATTTTTGAGAGCAAAGCTGTTGAAGCCATACTAATTTGTCCTTCACTTGGTAGTAACTCTATATTTGCAGATTGGGTGAAGTTTTTACTGATAAAAGTTTCGGAGCTTCCTGTATCTACAAGTGCATCACAGGTAAATTTATTAATAATTTTAATTTTAATCAAGGATTTATGTAAACAGTTTGGAGCAGCTGCTAAAACGTGGTAAAGGGGAGATATAAGAGAAGCTGATGTTGATACAGACTGAGACTTATTGTGTTGTTTCTTGGACATGCAGACTTTGCTAAAATGGCCTTTTTTTCCACACGTTTTGCAGAATATATCACGAGCTGGACAGATACTGCGAGAGTGTCTTCTATTCCCACAAAAGAAGCATTTATTGGAAGGAGTTATAGCAGCTATATTATTTTCAGCCTCAATTTGGTTGTTACTGTCTTCATTCTCTTGAACAGAGCATACCATACTAGTAAGATTATAAGCTTCAGAATGCTTTTGGGCAGACTCCAAAGATCTAGCTTGGTTCACAGCATCTTCAAATTTAAGTGTATGGTTTTCGAGTAAGCGCTGCCTGATATTATTCGAATGTAACCCAGTAATAAAAGCATCTCTCATATAGTCTCTTTTATTTTCTTCTGCAGAAACGGCAATAAATTTGCATTCTTTTGCCAGTTGAATAAGAATTTGAATATACTTATCTATAGATTCATTAGACTGTTGCTTCCTTGTAAATAATTGATATCGTGCAAATATTTCATTCTTTTCTTTGATGTAAACACTATTTAAAACTTGGATTGCATCGTTGTAACTCGTACATTCAGAAATATAATCATGAATAGAAAAACTCACATAATTAATTAAAATATCTAGCTTGGATCTTTCCGAAACATTTTCAACAGTTGCAATAAAATTTTCAAATGTCTTTAGCCAATGCATCCACTCCTTAGCTGCGTTTTCTGAATTTGGATCAGCATTAAACCGTTCAGGTTTCAGAAATTTATCCATTCGACTATGATGGTTTTTAAAATTTTCGCTAAATAAATTGTAATGAAGGAAACCTTCTAAAATAAGGCTTTATTTAGCGAAACTTGACATACAAAATAACATAATAATAATATACATCAAACCTTAGAAACAAAGTTCATAGAGTAAACTCTTTAGGCAAATTCACTACATTAGTTCACTACAGATACCTTGGACACATTGGCCGGAAGTAAACCATTCTCTACTTTAGACTTGAAATCCTGGATATTGGCAGGTGGAAATGGACCCCGTAGACAAAGAAAATACAGCTTTTACCACCGGATCTGGATTGTGGCAATTTAATGTGATGCCATTTAGACTATGTAATGTCCCTGCGACATTTGAAAGACTTATGGAAAATGTATTGAGAGGGTTATCATGAAAAATGTGCCTGATATATTTAGATGACATTATAGTCTTGGAGAAGTCATTTGATAAACATCTAAAGAACTAAAGAGATGTTTTTAAAAGACTTCAAACTGCCCAACTGATGTTAAACCCCAAGAAATACCAGATATTCCAAAATAAAGTCAATTACCTTGGCCATATAGTCCAGTAAGGACGGCGTGACTGTAGATAAGGAAAAAGTTGCTTCAATCAAAGAGTAGCCACAACCAACAAATAAGAAGTTTTCTTGGGATATGTACGTACAATCAAAGATTTAATAGGAAGTTTGTAGATATTACTAAGCCACTAACACGACTCACAGAAGAATCGAGAGAATTCTGCTGGGACGAGGACTGCCAAACTGCCTTTGAATAATTAAAGAAGCATTTAACAATAGCACCAATACTAGGCTACCCACTACCAGAGAGAGAATTTATAGATACTGATGCTAGTAATGTGGGAATTGGAAGAGTGTTTTCACAAATTCAGGAAGGGAAAGAAAGAATTCTAGGTTATTTTAGTAAAGTGCTCTCGAAATCTGAACGAAATTACTGCGTCACAAGAAGAGAACTCTTGGCAGTTGTAAAGTGCGTGGAACACTTCTGCCAATACCTGTACGGAAGGAAATTTTTAATTATGCAACTCTAAAGTGGTTGATGCAATTTAAGAACCCGGAAGGTGCTATCGCCAGGTGGATTGAACGACTTCAAGAGTACGACTTCAAGATTGAACATCGAGCCGGAATAAGTCACAGAAATGCAGATTCTTTCTCTAAAAGGTTGTGTCCAGTACTTAAGTCAAATTTGGCTCAACGGTACTCTCTCATTCTTAAGGATGGCTTATTAAAGCAAGTACTTGAAAATGATGATTGTTCCAAAAACAGAAGACAGTTGGTCATTCCAAAGAGTAAAATAGCCGAAGTACTTCATCAGTTACACGACAGTCCTTTAGGAAGACATCTCGGTGTTAAGAAAACTCTTCAAAGAGTTCGGGAAAGGTTTTACTGGATGAACAGTTCCGATGATGTAAAGGACTGGTGTACGAAATGTACCACCTGTGCTATGAGTAGTGGACCTCAACAAAAAAAGAAGGCTCCTATGAAGCAATACAACGTTGGTAGCTCATTTGAGAGGATCGCTTTAGATATTGCTGGACTATTCCCAGTGACCGAGGATGGTAATAAATACATTTTGGTGGTAATGGACTATTTTACAAAGTGAGCGGAAGTCTACGCCTTTCCAAATCAAGAGGCCGCAACTGTTGCAGATGTATTGATAAAAAAGTTTATTTGTTGATTTTGAGTGCCCCTAGAGATCCATAGTGACCAAAGCAGAAATTTTAAAGGTCAAGTCTTCTTTCGTGAAATCTGTGAGACTACGTATGAACAAAACCAGAACCACAGCGTTGCATCCACAATCCGATGGAATGGTAGAGCGAATGAATAAGACCATTAGCAAATATCTGTCAAAAGTGGTTTCAAACTATCACCGAGATTGAAATCAGTATCTTTCGCTCTTTGCAATGGCTTATGATTCGCTGTCAATGAATCAACAGGTCAAACACTAGCAAAGGTCCTGTTTGGGCGTGAGATGAGACTACCGTGCGACCTCGAATTTGGATGCCAACCTGGAGAAGATGTAGCTGGTGAAGATTATGTGATCCATAACTATTTAACTAGTTTTCAATTGTAATAATTTATTTTTAATAAATTTTCCGTATATAGGGAACCATAATTATTTAACTAGCTTTTAAATGTAATAATTTATTTTGTTTAACCTCCCTATATATATATTTTTTTTAGAGCCGCCAAATCATCTAGTTTGAAATTTTTTTAAGCAAAAAAGTCCAATATTGCTTTTCCAATTGACTTTTGCCGTTCCTGTAGTTGGAGTTACGTGGCCAATATAGATAGATTCAGGGTTCCTTGATAAGCGATATGTCTTTGACAACAGTTTTCTTGTATAATCTAACGTTTTTCAACTATTTTCGACGGATCTTCTATGGTAATTATTTCTGCATCTTTTAATATTATCTATAATATGCAACTTCTTTTGAAATTGTTAACGATTAGAATGCATTTGTAAGAATTCGTACACATCCGGAAGGTGTTATACTTATTCATATAGCACCTGCTAGTTGTAAGTTGAGACTAAAAAGCTAAGCAAAAAAGACAATCACATCGTGTACTGTATAGCTTTCCAAAGAAACTGTTAATATGTTTAGTTTGTCGTGCAGTTTACCTATTTAGCGTAAAATTTTAATTTACCTACCTATATTTAGGATGACTTATCGCATATACATAAGGATCGATACACGCTACCAATTTGCAAGTCACGGCTGGTATCATAGAAACTCCAGGCGTTAATAAAGATTGATCTCCAAAAGCTCCGATCAGTGCTAAAACAGCATAAGGCGTCCAAGAGGCAACAAACAGAAAACAAACCGTTATCGCCGCCTTGGCTATTCTCAATTCAGCCGATTCATTTTGCTGTTGTTGATTAGCTCTTAAAGATTCTACATTCATTTTTTTCGCCTAAAAAATAAATATTGTTAGAAAATTCAACTTGTTTTTAATGTTGGTAATGGTAATTGTAAAAGTTGTAAGTTGTGTAATGATTAGAGGAGAGTGCTTTCTGTAAAATAAAAGTGTAAAAAATGATCCAAACCAGCACGCTGCAGTCAATGGAGAGCGTTATAGAACCATGATTTTCTATTCTAAGTACACACACACATATAAAAAATCTTAACATTCATACCATAACATACCTAGATCTGGCTTTCGCTGGATCTCGCATTATAATAGGATATAGGTTAAACCTCTATATGTGTATTTAAAATCTATATAATGAAGACATTATTATTTCACGAAAAGGTATTAAGGCCGCAGTATCACTGTATTTCTCATATAAAAAGCAAGGGTTCACCATTTCCGATTGCATTTAAATCCCGCTAAATGTATTAAAATTAATCTTCTACCAGCTTAAAGTATAAGGTTTGGAGAATGAAATCTCCTATTTTTTATTTGTCCTGTTTATACACTGAATTTTAAAAAAAATCATAAAAAGTGATTTTAAAACCAGAGGCTAAAAAGTAGGAGATTTCATTCTACATATTTTTCCAAGTATCCCGCCAAAATATTTCTAAATTTTATTGCGTATTTTTTAAATCTAACTGGAAATACGATTAACAAATATTTGATAAATTTATTTGTCAAATTAGAGATTTTCTATGAATTCCTGTAATTGTGTATAGTTCATGTAGTTCATCTATTTTTAAGAAGATGTCACCGTAAAAAACAATATAGCTACTCTATTTTAGAGATGGTTTTAATAGGTAAATGATTGTTTAGAGGTACCAATTTTTGAAAAAGTGATACAGCTGTATGCCGTCTTTTATTGTTTCGTGATTTTCATATATATTTGTCTCGTTTAGTTCCAAATTATCGATTGATTTTGCCTGTGTATGAACAAGTGTTGACCACGTTGCCAGATTATCGATTTATACGATAATTTCACAATTCTTTCTAGGACGAATTTGATTTTAAAGAGGGTGAAATATACAATGGTGAAATGCAGGAAAGGGAAGGAACTTTATTGCATTCCGATGTAAATTAAATCCGAATGACCTGGCATCATTGTATCATACGCACGTAATATTGGCGGTCTTTGCTTTCTTCTCCTGAATGTTATTTTATCTTTATAAGGAATCCTATTTCTGAGTTAACACGTTGACTGCTATGTGTATGTACCCATGTGTATGTCCTATTAGTGCGTAATTGTTCAATATTTTAATTTATGTTAAAGACACGCAAACATGTTTCAAAGAAAAGTTATATGGATTTAAAAAATACATATTTTAAAAATATTTTTAGATATATACAGGGTGCTACATTTTTGCTTGGTATATTTTTAAAATAGAACATGTGTTTTATTTCAATTTTAGAATGGTTTGGTAATACTGTATTCAACCTTAGAATAATTTAAAAAAATATTACAGGTCTGCCAAGCAATTAAATTTTTATAAAATTAGAAAATGATGCAGACCCCAAATTAAATTATCATAATTCAAAATTGTTTAATATACTGACTTATAGCACATTAAGATAACGAATAGTAGTGATAGTGCTGGATTCTTTTATAGCGAGTGTTTTGAAACATGTCTTAAAATGGTTACTTTTAAGTCAAATTACTCAATTTTTCAAAGGCAGCATTTGATATAATATTTTAGCATTTATAAATTTGCATATCCAACAATACCAACATGTTAGAGAATAACATATATTCAGAGTGTCTCATCAGTGCGTAATTGATCGATTGCTGTTTTATTATTAGAAATAAGAAAAAAAAATAATATAAAAGTTGTATGACCATATTAAAAATTATTCCTATATATACAGGGTGGTCCATAAACGAGATGTTGACCAAACCTATACATTTTTAAATCAAAACACCCTGCAGGTAGTTATACATATTTGATTGTTTTCACGTCGTCAAATAATTTTAACTGACTTTATTCATTTGCTATGTTCTATATAGAGTGTGTCAACACGCGAGGTTTCAAATGCTTAATTTTTTTTCAATGGAATATTATATTAATTGGTGGCATAACATACAAGGTGTTCCATTTAGAAAATTAAGAAAATCGTGACCATTTTCACACATCCTATATACAACATAGCAAATGAATGAAATTGAAATTATTGTTCGACGATGTGAAAACAGTCAAATATGTATAACTACCTGCAGGGTGTTTTACTTTAAAAATGTATAGGTTTGGTCAGACAATCGTTTATGGATTACCCTGTATATTTATAAATAATTGTTAAATATGGTCATACAACTTTTATATTAATGTTTTTCGTATTTCCTATTATAAAACTGCTATCGATCAATTACGCACTCATGGGACACCCTGTATATGTGTTATTGATATCGTTGGATATGTTAATTTTTAAGGAATTGAATGCTTAAATAATATACAGAATGAGGCATTTGAAAAAAATTAAATAAATTTAACTTGGAATTAGCCATATTTAAGACTTGTTTTTCAAAACACACTGTAAAAAATAATCCAGTTCTATTACCACTATTCGTTAGCTTACTATCTTATTACTACATTTAAAAAAAAATTTGAAATTATTTTAAACCTACCTAAATAATGATAATTTAATTTGGGGTCTGAATCATTCTCTAATTTCATAAAAAAATTAATTTATTGGCAACCCTGCAATATTTGTTAATAAAATTCTAGGGTTAAATACAGCATTCAAAAACTGAAGTAAAATACAGGGTTTTTTTTTTTTTTAAATATACCGTTTTATTTGTCAGACAAAACGCAAAACCCTGTATGTCTAAAAATATCTTTAAAATACCTATTTTTGAAATTCATATAACTTTTATTTAGAAATTGTTTACGTGTTTACAACACAAATTAAAATATTAAACAATTACGCACTAATGGGACAACCTGAATATATTATTCACAATATATGCACGCGACATATGTTTGTAATAATTTAATCTCGCGCCGCGTTTATATATTTTATTCATGCGTCTATTAGATATTGTAGTTTACCTAGACCCAACCACAACATTTGCTTCGGCAGTCAACGTGTTTTAAATGCTTTTTTATTAATTTGTTGTTTAATTTGTATTTAGTTATTAATATTTCAAAAATGCTTGTTTTTCTTATTGATTAATCTAAAATACGTAATTTTTATTTATAATTGAAAATAGTACTGTGTTACATGTTGATTTTAGTTTTAGAATAATTAAATAGGTATGGCATTTAAAACACATTCTTAGTATAAAGAATACTAACTTTTAATAAAATATTGATTTGTCTTGAATAAGAACCTTTGGTAATTTAAAGGATACAGGTATTTAAAATATATCCTTAATCCACATCATTTTTAAAAAGGCATTGCTTTGTTTTTGAATAAAACTTTTAATATGATTCAATTCATTGAACTTGTTGTCTTACCTTTTGCTTTTAAGATCCTGATGGTTTTATGAGCAGATAACGTGTAGCATAATGACCTGTGAGTATGCTGCTAGTATGTGGTAGTTATTTCACTTAGTTTTCACCCCTTTTAAATCACTATTTAGTTGTATTTTACGTTTGTTTACATTTTATTTCAATAATGTTTTGACATTAATTATTATATCCGAAATTCGGGTTATCTTCTTCTTTCTAGGAAATACCTGTCGTCTAGTTTGTACGGTCCGATAGCCAATTCTTGTTCCGTGGTACGAATTTGACAGATAACATTAATGGGATATTTGGTGTTGTGCTATTTGAAATCAATACATTTGATTGTCCATGACGGCATATTATATTAGGGTACTTTTCTAGGAAAATTGGGTTTAATACTTAACTATAGTTAGGAATAATATTTTATTAGGATGTTAAATACACACATAAATACATTTGGGGTCGAATTATATTACTTTAGATAAGTTTTCTGGTAACTCGTGGCGATCACCGGAAGTGTGATTTCCAAAATATGCATTGTCATATCCTACTTGTTGAAGCCATCTTGACTTCAGAAAAAGGGGTTAAATACGCCGTAGCCATGAGGTTCGTGGTGAATTATTTTTCGTCTGCTTGCTGGGTAAGGTACCGGGGGTACGTGTTTGAGTTTGACTGTTCGCCTGGGTCGTCGCGAAGCCCGTGTATAATAACGAAACGTTCGTCGCCGATAGTGATCGGATTACAAATCACGTGGCAAAATCGCACAAGGGTAGGTACCCTAAACCAGTTTTGGGAGTCTTACGACCGCGGTGAGCGAAGTCTGCTAACGGCCCGTACTACCGACTTCCTACATCAGATCTCCAGAGGGTTGTTGTCAACGACCTCGTTTAATTTCGTCCGCAGTCGCTGTGCTGTACCAGTGTTCCGGAAAATTCCAGACGCATCAGGGTGATGCGCTGTGATTGTTACGTAGTCCAGTTTTTAATCATTTGATGTCCTGCAGTCCTACAAGTTCTAAGCCAGTTTCCTGTCCGGGGTAATCGTAACCAACACCAGTGGTGGAGAGTTCCATCGCTTAATGGGTTTCTACCAGAAATCAGGTATCTGAACGTCTGTAAACCAAGGTATGAAAGACCTTCAATCTAATAAGTAATAACTTCAGTGAATCTAATAAATTTATATTTTGATTTATCATTTAACTTTTATTTATAAGAATAATTCTTTAATCGTATTACTTGTGCTTAAACTTAACCTGTTGTAAACCTTAGTGATCACGGGGTAATATTAATTGTGTCTTTTACTCTAATAATTTTGAATTCAGAGAATTTCTCCTTAACTTTAGTCATTTTTGTTGTCATTTTAAATAATTTTGTATCATAAAAAAGCTCTAGGTAAATGTATACCTATCTATTTGATCTATGAAATTTTGTAAATACCCGTATTCATTTTAATAGTAAATGCCATAATACCGACTCTGGCGTTTTATTTATTTAACTTTTAAGATAAACAGTATTACTAACTATTTAATGACCCACACCTTTTGTCCCGACAGCTAGCCGAAGTGGTCTTCTTCTCTAAGCTCTAGGAGAACACTATAACCTTTTTTTTGTAACGGTTTTTCTAAATTCTAAATAATAATATACAAAATTTAGGAGGTTACCAACTAACACCGATTTTTGAGTTATAGTAAACAAACAACGTGGTATAAAAATGGCGCCCAACGTGGTATAAAAATGGCGCCCAATTAAGTTAAGGGTTAGTTTTGGATAAAAAAAAAAAAAAATAATAATTTTATTTTAAGAAAATAATTTTGAGTATTTTATAAATTAAAAACATAATATCTACTGTCATAAATTAGCATTTATAAATTAATACTGCAGAGTTTGTATTCTTGGCACTTACTATATTTAAGGTTTATCATAACTTCTTTTTTTTATATGTATTTTGATAAAATATTAAAAAAATAGTATATGGTTATTCTTCGATTTTGAACTGGACCTTATAATTTGCGGACATCAACTGGATAAATTAAACACTAAATGATTGATCTATCTTGGACAGTTGTTTATTTTTCTTTTCTTTCTTTGGGGTTAGATACTTTATCATAAGAATATTACTTATTTTATAAATATAGAGTATAAATAGGGTTATGTGATTACTCTTCAACTGCCTGATATTTATTCAATTATTCAGTGCTACAATTATTATTTTTTATTACCTATATTTGGTAATTATTTTGCGTATTTTTTTTTAAGGTATATAAATATATACCGATATTTATTTATTTTTAGTACAAAAATAAACATTGTATTTGGCATTTTAGTTTCCTTCTGCTGTTTCTAGAAACTAAAGGAAGCTCACATAGGTATAAATAATACTTTCTATTCTTTCTTAGTTTTTTTTGTTGCAAAAAAAAAAATACCAATTGATATCACTTTAAAAACTTTGTAGTTAATTTTGATTTTGACCTTTTCAAAAAAAAAAAAAAAAAAACTTTTAAAGGTGATACGTTCCACCTGTTATAGATGTTATGTTATAGATACATATAGGGTGATACTACCAATCTGTATAAATAATTTTTCTTTTATTTAGTTAATTTTTTTAAAAAAGTTTTTCTTTTGTGTGATACAATTGCATATTTTTTTTTTTTTGATTATCTAGGTACATGGTTTGTGGCGGAACCAACACTTGCATGGTTCTTCACTACTGGTGTCTGAACTGGTTTTTCATCATAATCATATAGCTTAAATTTTGTTTTTTATATTTATCCTTTGGTATTGATTTAGATAAATCTGCGAGCACCGGTAGGATCATACAGGGTGATTCATTTATAATTTAGAGTAAAAATATTTTATTATATCATACAGGGTGATTCATTTATAATTCAGATTAAAAATTTTTTTCTGGATCATACAGGGTGATTCATCTATAACTTAGAGTAAGAATATTTTATTAGATCATACAGGGTGATTCAATTGTAAGTTAGAGTAGGTATAAGTTATTGAATCATTAAGGTTCATTCAATCATAATTGAGTGGTTTTGGTAATAATAGTTCTTACAGGGTGATTTATTGCTGTTTTTGGAAGGTTTTGTTGTTAGACCTGTGGTTATACGATATTCGGGTAGTCAGGAATACCTTTTTGATTGGCCTGCGTTCCTTGCTTGGTTATTTTTTTTTCTCCTGGGAAGGAGGGGGAGATTTTATACAGCCATAACACATAAAAAAAAAAAAATGGATAATACAATTTTGAATGCGAAAATTTATATTAATAGATTAAGAAGCGACGAGTTAACTTATGAACTTTTAGTACGCGGAGTTGAACTAGGGAGTGGTAAAGTTGATGAAAAAAGATTTTTATTACGCGAAGCACTACTTAAAGAACGTGAAGGTAGATTGCCGGAATTTCGTATGCGTTTTGATCCAATTAATGAACTTTCTATTTGCGCAAATAAAATAGAGGAATTAGATGGAGAAATTCAAACCTTTGATATTAATAATCGGGAAAATGAAAAACAAAAATTAGAAGCTCGATTGTTGCATGTTCAACAACGGTTAGATAGAATAATTTCAGATAATTCGACAATTGTTTCTCGTAAAGTATCATTTCTTAAAGCTATTGAGGAGGCGCGAAAAAATTTAGAAACTGTTTACGCTGTCGCTGTTATTTCAAATGCTAATGCAACAGTAAATGCAAATCACTCAATATTAGATGAACCAAATCATCTTTTACCTTCCGTAATGACATCTAGTGCCCCTACGGTCGTTCCTGCTTATGTAAACGCAGATGCGAATGAATCTCCAATCGAAGACCTACTACAATTTGTAGATCTCTCAGATTCAAAAAAAATTCTTGAATCTCAAAATGAACAAACCGTTATCGGAACTAATGCAAATATGGAGTCAAAATGTAATGTGGAAATCACTTCCAATCCGTCATTTGGACATTCCCTACTTTCACATCCGTACAATTTTGATTTACAATCTCGTAGTCCTAGTTTTGCCCCTCCATTGGATGTAAATAATTTAGTTGATCGGTTTAAAGAAATAAACTGTAACTCAACTGTGAATCCTGAAATTATTGAGAGTCGCATAGCTACGTATGGCGATTCGCGAGCTCTTTCATTAAGTAATTATGCCCCCACGGTTATTAATGATATCCCAGAATTTACTCAAAGTTATGGACCCCGAAATGTAGATGTTCAACATCACCTCTTTCCAAGTAGGAAAACTCAAAATTTTCCCACTACCGATCGTAGATCTCAAAATGTATTTTATCCTGAGTATAGGTCTCAGAATTTTTCACATCCCACACATTTTCAGGAATCCTATAATACACCAAAATTTGTAGACGTCAGTCGTTGGCGATTAAAATTTAATGGAACTACCAGCGTAACCGATTTTCTTGATAAATTAGAAGAAATGAGAATTTCTCGAAATGTCTCGAAAAAGCAAATGTTTGATTCGGTATCGGAACTTTTGGAAGCTGATGCTAGTATATGGTTTCGTTTCGCGAAGTCACAAATTGTCGACTACGATGACTTTATTAAACAAATGCGTTGCACATTTTTACCGAAAAATTATGAAGAGCGAATTTGGGACATGTTAAAACGTCGGACTCAAGGTCCTACAGAATCTGTACCTATTTATGTGGCATATATGGAAAATCTTTTTGCGAAATTGACTTCTAAGCCTTGTGAAGCTACTCGTGTTAGTTTTATTCGTGGTAAAGTGTTACCACACATCCAAATGTCTTACGCCGGAAAATCAATTATTACCTTAGCTTTGTTGATAACTATTGGACGCGAAATAGAGGAAATAAGTCTTAGTGCTCAAGAATATCGTGCACCTTTCTTAGCTCCTCGTAATTCAGTAGAGCCCGGTTTAGAGTTTCAACGGCCTACTACCAGTCGAATTTCAACTCTTGAACCAGAGTTAAATGTTTTACCTTCCGAAATAATACCGTCTGTTAATATACAGAATACATTGCCAAATCCTCCCCAATATTTGTCTGACATTAGTGTATATCCGTTAAAAAGTACTCCTTCTAGCGTTAGGTGCTGGAATTGTGGACAAAATGGTCACGTTAGGGTGAATTGTACACAACCTCCTCGTAAACATTGCTTCAAGTGTGGTGTACCTGGAGTAACAGTAAAAACTTGTAATAATTGTTCGGGAAACTTCCGACAGAGTCACTAGATGGTCGTGCAGTGAACTCTATTATAACGACCCAAAATACCATCCAACCGATCCTTTCGTATATCATTTCACATTGTGAAGGAGATAATCGGCCGTATTTAGAAATTGACATTCTTGGTATCAAATTTAAAGCTCTCTTAGATTCTGGTTGTAACATTACCGTGATAGGTTTTAAAGGTTGGGAAATATTAAAAGGATTAAATTTCAAAATTCGAACTTCTTCTGTTAAGGCTTGTTCTGTGGCTAATGACCACAAGTGCGAAGTGCTGGGATATGTTAGTTTGCCTATCCGCTTAAAGGACAAGGTACTGGTTCTTGATGTTTTGGTGGTTCCTCAGTTGCCACACACTATTGTTTTGGGTGTTGATTTTTGGATTTCGATGGACCTCATTCCCAATTTAAAAGAAGGTTGTTGGTCGTTCTCAGATACTATTCCACAGGTTGGGTCAATAAATCCAATAACTTCTAAAGATATTCTTAATTCCACACAAGATGCTAGGCTGGAAACACTTCTAAATCATTACTTTACTCTTCAAGGTGATAGGTTAGGCTGTACCAACCTTGTTCAACATAAAATATGTGTAAATTCAGAACCCATCAAACAACGAGCTTACAGAGTCTCTCCAATTATGCAAAGTCACATTGATAAAGCCGTTAAAGAAATGCTAGATGAAGACGTCATAGAACCTTCTCAGTCAGCCTGGAGTTCGCCCGTAATCTTAGTTCCTAAAAAGAATGGTGAATATAGATTTTGTGTCGACTATAGACAGTTAAATAAGGTTACCAGAAAAGATGCTTATCCTCTTCCTTTCATTTCAACCATCTTAGATAAACTTCGTAATGCTAAATTTATTAGTTCGGTAGACATTAAGTCTGCATATTGGCAGGTCCCTGTTCATCCTGATTCCAGAGAATATACGGCTTTCACTATACCTGGTCGTGGACTGTATCATTTTAAGAGGTTACCTTTCGGTCTTTGTAACGCTCCGGCTACTTTTCAACGTCTAATTGACAGAGTTTTAGGACCCGAGCTTGAACCACAAGTCTTTGTGTATCTGGACGATGTGATTATTATTTCAGAAGATTTTGATTCACACCTTAAAGTAATTGAAGAAGTTTTTGAAAGATTTCGTAAAGCTGGTTTAACAGTATCTAAGTCAAAATGTTTCTTTTGTAGACGTGAACTTCACTATTTAGGATATGTAGTAGATTCTCGAGGGTTGCATGTGGACCCGGAGAAAGTATCAGCTATTGTAAATTTGCCGTCACCTAAAACTACCACTGAGGTTAGAAGAATAATCGGAACTGCCTCCTGGTATCGCCGTTTTATTCCTGATTTTTCTACCCTAATTGCACCTATGACAGCTCTTTTATCTAAAAATCATAAGTGGAATTGGACTGACGAGTGTCAAAAGTCCTTACAACGTATAAAAAACGCTTTAGTTAGTGCCCCAATTTTGATATGCCCCGATTTTAGTCGTCCCTTTAAAGTGCAAACCGATGCTAGTGCTTTCGGTATTGCAGGAATTTTGAGTCAAGATTTTGAGGACGGAGAACATATTATTTGTTATGTTAGTAGATCCTTAACTAGACAAGAAAGAAACTACAGTACGGTTGAAAGAGAATGTCTTGCTGTTCTCTATGTTGTTGAGAAGTTACGTCCCTATTTAGAAGGCTATAAATTTACGGTGATAACCGATCACCATAGTTTAATTTGGTTACACAAACTAAAAGAACCTCAAGGCAGATTAGCCAGATGGGCTGTCCGACTTCAGCAGTTCGATTTCGATATTATTCATCGGAAAGGAAAAGACCATATCTTTCCCGATATGCTAAGTAGATCAGTACCTGAAATAAATGTTGTTACTTTGCATCAGAAAACAGATTTGTGGTATGATAAAATGAAAGCCCGTGTCCAAGAAAGTCCTTTAAAATATCCACAATGGCGCGTTACTAATGGAAAACTTTACAAGTATGTGTCTCTAAAATATCCTGATTTGAGAGAACAAGGAGAATTTTGGAAAGAAGTTATTCCTAAGTTTGAACGGAAACGTTGGATTTCCGAACTTCATGATAGCATGTTAGCTTGTCATGCTGGTGTATACAAGACATATGAACGCTTAAAAGGTCATTTTTATTGGCCCAAAATGCGAGCCGATGTTCTTGCTTATGTTAGGAAGTGTCTTGTGTGTCTTCAACAAAAACCGGAACGTAAATTACCCGCGGGAGAGTTGGGAAAACATCCCGAGCCTAAGGTCCCCTTTCAAATGATTTCAGTCGATATATTTGGTCCTTTACCAAGGAGTTTAAGAGGTTTTAAATATGTATATGTTGTCACTGATGTACTTACAAAATTTTCGTTGTTTTTCCCACTAAGAAATGCTACTGGAGCGGCAATTACAGCTGTAACCGAGGACCATGTTTTCCTTATGTTCGGTGTACCTCAATATTTGATTTGTGACAATGGTGGTCAGTTTCGTTCGGATCTTTTCCAAACCCTTTGTAAACAGTATCAAGTTAACATTAGGTATACTCCTTATTATCACGCGCAAGCGAACCCTGTCGAACGCGTTAATCAAGTATTAAAGACTATGCTTTCCTCGTTTATAGATGATAATCACAGGAAATGGGATGAATTGCTACCTAAAGTTGGATGTGCAATTCGATCTTCCGTACATGAGTCTACCGCACTTTCTCCTTTCTTCGCTAACTTCGGTCACGAATATCACGCTTCAGGAAAATCGTACGATTATCTTCAAAATAACGATGAGGTTCAGAGGCCTATTCCTCCAAATATTAAGTCCAAAGAATTTTCTAAAATTTATGAAGACATTCGGAAACGTCTTGATCGTGTCCATGAGCGTTCGCGAATTCGTTATAATTTGAGACGCCGACCAATTTCATATCAAAAGGGTGATAAAGTGTTTCATAAGAATTATGTATTGTCTGATGCTACTAAACATTTTACTGCCAAATTAGCTCCTAAATTCGTAGGTCCATTTATAGTTCATAAAAAACTTTCTCCTGTAACTTATCTATTAGTAGACAGTAATAATGTAAAAAAAGGTGTTTGGCATGTGAAAGATTTAAAATCTCATCCGCCCGACTCAGATTTTGTCCTGTCCGATAATGAATCGAATGATGATCAAACATAGTGCAAGGGATATTCTTTTTGTAGTTTAGTTAGTTTAAGAATGTAGTATGTATTCGGTTACGCAATCTGTGTAATAGGGAATATTATGAAATTGATAATGAACTAAGTTTGTGGTTTAGTCTTGAGTAATTATTTGGGTTAAGCTATCGTCTAGTTTTGTTATGGTTATGTATTTACATCTACACTAAGGTAGGATAATACTCATTATCATATTTTCTCTTCTAATGAGATGTCACTGTGTTAGTGGATAAATTTATAATATTTTCTAACAGGTTGTTGGACTTACAGTAGTTATTCTGTACAGTAACCTCACAAGTGATGAGATTTACTGGGTAAATCTCTTGGGAGTAGAGGGGGAGTTGTTACATGTTGATTTTAGTTTTAGAATAATTAAATAGGTATGGCATTTAAAACACATTCTTAGTATAAAGAATACTAACTTTTAATAAAATATTGATTTGTCTTGAATAAGAACCTTTGGTAATTTAAAGGATACAGGTATTTAAAATATATCCTTAATCCACATCATTTTTAAAAAGGCATTGCTTTGTTTTTGAATAAAACTTTTAATATGATTCAATTCATTGAACTTGTTGTCTTACCTTTTGCTTTTAAGATCCTGATGGTTTTATGAGCAGAAAACGTGTAGCATAATGACCTGTGAGTATGCTGCTAGTATGTGGTAGTTATTTCACTTAGTTTTCACCCCTTTTAAATCACTATTTAGTTGTATTTTACGTTTGTTTACATTTTATTTCAATAATGTTTTGACATTAATTATTATATCCGAAATTCGGGTTATCTTCTTCTTTCTAGGAAATACCTGTCGTCTAGTTTGTACGGTCCGATAGCCAATTCTTGTTCCGTGGTACGAATTTGACAGATAACATTAATGGGATATTTGGTGTTGTGCTATTTGAAATCAATACATTTGATTGTCCATGACGGCATATTATATTAGGGTACTTTTCTAGGAAAATTGGGTTTAATACTTAACTATAGTTAGGAATAATATTTTATTAGGATGTTAAATACACACATAAATACATTTGGGGTCGAATTATATTACTTTAGATAAGTTTTCTGGTAACTCGTGGCGATCACCGGAAGTGTGATTTCCAAAATATGCATTGTCATATCCTACTTGTTGAAGCCATCTTGACTTCAGAAAAAGGGGTTAAATACGCCGTAGCCATGAGGTTCGTGGTGAATTATTTTTCGTCTGCTTGCTGGGTAAGGTACCGGGGGTACGTGTTTGAGTTTGACTGTTCGCCTGGGTCGTCGCGAAGCCCGTGTATAATAACGAAACGTTCGTCGCCGATAGTGATCGGATTACAAATCACGTGGCAAAATCGCACAAGGGTAGGTACCCTAAACCAGTTTTGGGAGTCTTACGACCGCGGTGAGCGAAGTCTGCTAACGGCCCGTACTACCGACTTCCTACATCAGATCTCCAGAGGGTTGTTGTCAACGACCTCGTTTAATTTCGTCCGCAGTCGCTGTGCTGTACCAGTGTTCCGGAAAATTCCAGACGCATCAGGGTGATGCGCTGTGATTGTTACGTAGTCCAGTTTTTAATCATTTGATGTCCTGCAGTCCTACAAGTTCTAAGCCAGTTTCCTGTCCGGGGTAATCGTAACCAACACCAGTGGTGGAGAGTTCCATCGCTTAATGGGTTTCTACCAGAAATCAGGTATCTGAACGTCTGTAAACCAAGGTATGAAAGACCTTCAATCTAATAAGTAATAACTTCAGTGAATCTAATAAATTTATATTTTGATTTATCATTTAACTTTTATTTATAAGAATAATTCTTTAATCGTATTACTTGTGCTTAAACTTAACCTGTTGTAAACCTTAGTGATCACGGGGTAATATTAATTGTGTCTTTTACTCTAATAATTTTGAATTCAGAGAATTTCTCCTTAACTTTAGTCATTTTTGTTGTCATTTTAAATAATTTTGTATCATAAAAAAGCTCTAGGTAAATGTATACCTATCTATTTGATCTATGAAATTTTGTAAATACCCGTATTCATTTTAATAGTAAATGCCATAATACCGACTCTGGCGTTTTATTTATTTAACTTTTAAGATAAACAGTATTACTAACTATTTAATGACCCACACCTTTTGTCCCGACAGCTAGCCGAAGTGGTCTTCTTCTCTAAGCTCTAGGAGAACACTATAACCTTTTTTTTGTAACGGTTTTTCTAAATTCTAAATAATAATATACAAAATTTAGGAGGTTACCAACTAACACCGATTTTTGAGTTATAGTAAACAAACCCCGTTATAACTGTAATTCTAAATTCACAAAAAAGTAGAAATATGAAAACATAAATTACGACTCTACAAATGAAGTAAAATTTTATTATAAATTTCTTTTTTCTTACAAAAACATTATCTCAGCAATATGTCATAAGTTGCATACACACAGTAGGTCTATGTAAGTTGATAACAAATGGAAAACTTTTTTTATTATTTATTTTACGAAAAAAAGTTATTCTTCATAAAAATTTATGCATGGTCTAACAGAAAATGCAAGCACCCGATAGCAAATTTTATCAGTCAAAAAATATAATTTTGCTCTCAAGATAAAATACCTTTATTTTCGACAAACCCTGTATACGACTGATAAAATTTGATATCAGATAATTGAAATTTAGGTTTTGGACCATGCATAACTTTTTATGTAAAGTAACTTTTTTTCTAAAATTAATAGACCATGCAATTGTTTATGAAAAATAAGTTTTTTTTTTAAATTCTTAGAAAGGTTTTCCGTATGCCGACCGCCAACTTACATATAAATGAGATTAAATTTTTTGAAAATAATTTTTACTGCTGCAGATCTAAATAAAGTATTGTTGGAAAATAAGGTACATTTTTCTTTTTTTATTTGGTTCTTTGGCTGTAAGCAGAGACCTTTCGGTATATACATGGTATTCCATTAAGAATGGGAGCAACTGAAGATTAATTGATTAGAAATAAGCCGATTAAACGAAACATCCGTAGGTAAAACATTACTTATTTCCGAAAAACAGAATTTTAAAGTTGAAAATCAAAAATTATAAATAGCTACAATTTTTTTATTACTCAGTTTAATTTTACTAAATTCGGCAAACGTCATTGGTGTAATAAAATACATCTATCAGCAAAAAATAAGTTAAATAAGCTTTGCCAGTGGCGTACGTCATGGGCCAGTAACATCTTTTTTCCTTCTAAATTTTAGTCCACTGTCCACTTTTGATGTGTTTTAAATAAAGTTGAGTTAGTTTTTGAGATATTCGCACATATTAGAAAATTCTGAAGTTTTTAAATTTCGATTTTTTTTTATTAAATTTCCAAGAGTAAATTATTTATTTTAAAAACATCAAAAAATTTAAAATGTTATGTCCAAATAACATTTTGGATAGTGACGTAAAATTTAAGAGGTATGCGGTATTACGTACGAATGCTGTACGCCATTGGAAAAGTTAATTAAGGTAACTTATTTTTTTGCTGATAGGTGGATAATTTGACACCAAAAACGTTTGCCAAATTTAGTAAAATTGTTGTGAGTAATAAAAAAAATAAAGCCATAAATATTTTTTGGATTTTAACACCTTAAGGTTTATATGGACCCCCGGAAAAAGTATCTACACGTTCAAAATTTTTGAAAAAATGTGTGAATGTATATACAACCTTAAGTATTCTTTTACCAAAATTTGATCCGGTTTGTATCATTTGTTCTCAAGAAAAATCGGAAAATTTACTTTTTTACAAGTATAAAACAAAGAAACTAGACTATCAAGAGAGATCATTATTTCATAAAATAAATTAGTTTTGGTTAAGAAACTTACATAAATTTTTTTTAAATTTTTGAACTTGCAGAAATGACGTAATTGAAGAATATATTTATTTTATTAACAAAAATTAGATTTAAACTATAAAAATGAATGTAATATTAAAGAATATACCTTCAATAATTATATTTAAAGACATTGACCTCAAAACATTAATAAATTTTTTATAAATTTAGTGAAAAATTCAATTAAACAATAACACTATTTTGAATTTCCTCTTTCAAAGTCTTATCTCTGAGAAGTGCTGCCATCTCAATTAGTACTTTCTAAAATTGCTCACAGAGAGCACTTAATTTCCTACTCAAACAGAAATTTCGGATGTCCGCGTACACCAACGTTACCGTGTTGCCAGATCGAGTTGTATTACTAAGTTCGCTGGATTAAATAAATATTTTTCTATTAATAATTCGGTCGATGCAAACGTACCTATTCATTTTACAGAATATTTGAATTATTTAATTATTAAATGAAAGGTGCATTCTGAATGATGCATGTGTTTTATCAATTAAAAAAGTTGAGCAGATGTTTACCAAATATCACTATCATGTTAATTGCATGTTGATTAGTTTTTGGTAGAAATTGGATCGTAGGACGATATTTAAGAAGGTTGGCAAGTAAAAAAAAACGGATTTTGAAATTAAAACAACAGGTATTTAGTAATGACATTTTTTCTGTTAAAAAATATAAATTCGTAAAAATCTGATTGGCTCAAAAACCATATTACCTCAGTAGGTATTTCATATTTTTTTTTTTTTACTAAAAAAAAAAACTATTTCTATTATAAATAAATTTATTAAATATACCTTTTAAAAATTCTTATTGATCCTACAAAAAATAAATCATTACTGAACTATTTAATAGTGCAAATTCTCGAGCTGAGTAAAAACACTTTACTTAAAAATTTTTAGCATCATCTACCAATCCATCCGGTGAAGTTCCTAAGAAACGATAACATTTTTCTTAAAAGAGGCATAAACCACATTCAACAACTGTATTCTTTGTAATAGAAGCATATGTTTCAATTGCAACAGTTTCGTTAAGTTTAACATCTATATCTGTAACGTGTGGAGGGTGGGTTAACCCACGGCACTTAGGCCTTACTAAACCCATTTTGCATCTCCCTAAATAGATCAGCACCTCCTAGCTCGTGAGCCAGCCTACAGATTTAATGTAGTTGACAATATTGCCAAGAGGTGCCTTTCTTATATCGGCTGGTGTTAGCCAATTATCAACGAATACAAATCATTTAATAAATGTGAGCATCGATCACTTGTAGACGATATACTCAATGATATCATCTTTTTGTTTGCACCCTTTGCAGAGTGCGGATTCTGCCAGCCCAATGACATGGAGATGCTTCCCTACTTGGCAGTGACCCGTCAGAATGCCTGTGATCAGGCATCTAGTGATAGTCAAGTATTTGTTTGCTGTAGTGTTGTCAGGATAACATGAAAGCTCCCTGCAGCTTCTTGAAATATTCAATATTTCCTTGAACTTCACAAGGGAATATTCTTTAATTAGGTCTGTCACTACCGATTTTGTCAGGCCAACAGTAGGGTCAGGTCCAAAAAATATTTGGTTGACTGCCTGCTTGGCTAGTGAATCAGCAAGACAATTACCTTTCAATGTGACGTGACCTTTGATCCATCTTAAGTTAAACACATTATTAATGGATACTTCGGCCAAAGCTTCATGACATTCTAGTACCAACCCTGAGTAAATTCGTGGTCTGTCCAGGGGAAGTACAGCATGTCTGCTATCTGTATAGATGGCATGTTCCTTCCAGTGATATTGTTTCTTGTGATTTCTTTTGCTGCTATGAGAATTCCCATGAGCTCAATTTGAACTACACTGGCATTACTGCTCACAGCCCATTTTATGTTTAGGTTTAAAGATGTGAAGTATATTCCACATCCTAAGCCTTGTTTTGTTTTAGAACCGTTGTTGTAGGTATGAATCGTACCTGCCTCTTCCGACTCTTCGATTTGTTTTGTTATAACTTTAATATTATTGTCACGCTTCGTATAAATTCACATTTTTCCAAATTTTAATTATTTATTTAAATAACACCCTGTACGTAAAAGTTTGTTTAATTATTTCGCCAATTGGTTTTAAGTTGCAATCATGTACAAAATTGATTATTTAATAATTATTAAATATTAGTTTAATAACAATAAACTATGCAGAAGTTATAAAGGTAACCTCAAAGAGACACACAGGGCGTTTTCCACAATAGAGGATCCTCTTCATCGGGTTCATAAGAGAGCATTCTTGTAGGATATTCCCAGTAACGGGTCCTGATCACTAAGACTTCGACCAAAGGCTCTGGATCTCCATCGTAGAAAATTAAAAGTCCTTTTTTATTTTAAATCGCGGTTTTAACAAATTGTTGTTACATGTGTCTCATATATTGCAGTTGGTAAGCTAAATTGTTTTAAAGATAGTGTTGGTCCATATTTATGTATGTTCAGCTGTGAAGTATTTTGTAGAATTGTTTTGTTGCACAGAAATTGTTAGCCTTAAGGTAATGGAAGAGGCATGATTTACAATTAATATTCCCGGGTAAAGCAGTCTAGTCCAAACAGTCAATCATTGTGGTTTTAGTTTGTACTACTGTTGCCTAGAACAACGTGTTATTCGGCTTATATCTTAAAACTCATAAATTGCCGAATATATCATATTTCCTAATAGAAATAATATTTGTTTTAAGAAAACATTGTGTTTTTTTCAGCCCTTTTACAGAGACGTGTTAGGTTCTAATGTCGAGAGTAGGACCCTGATTCAGTTAAGGGCTACGAAGCCAAGTTCAAGGCAATATGATTAAGGCTCTAGTGATATAATTATTGAATGGTCACCCCTAAATTTATTAATTCTGACATATTTTATTAAGAAACATGCAAAACGTGAGAATATCAAAAGAAGAAATACCCAATTTTAACAAATTTTTTTGCAAAGGTTGTGTCCCTTGCTAATAGATGTAGTAGCCAGAAGATTTAACTTTTAATTTTCTTTATTTGTGGTTATTGATTTCACAAATCCACAATTGGAACATTTAAAGAATAATTTTGAATTTAATTCTATACTGAATTCTCTGACAAATGCTAAATAACCAATTTTTTGTTATTCAACATTTATGACTTTTCATTGATCTTATATCACCAATGAAATGACGATTAGTCTATCAGAGATGAAAAATGGATACAACGTCATTGTATTGGCACTTAGCTCTACACAGGAATTTTCAATGAAAATTATCCACTCTAAATTAATTTAATGGTGAGGCTTTCATGAAAAAATACAAGAACAAGTCGAAAATCATATAAAGGGTTAATTCTGCTCGTGGTATACTCGTTGTAACTTTTACGGTCTCCTCCCCGGTTATGACCACTCTTCTTGTTTTTTTTTTAATGAAACATCCTATATATTAGTAAGACAATAACTCAAAATCAATCCCATATAAATTAATTTTATTAAGTTAAATGTTTTGGCCTTAGGTCATCATCAGGTCTAAAAATTAAGTGATAAGCGCTAACAAACACTACTAGGACGTCCCCATAAAAAGGTTAAAAAAATACACGTGCATGATTAAAACCGAACCCCAACAAGGGTAAGGTAGTTGTAAGAAATATATGTGGGACATGTTGATAAATGTGAGAATATGGCATATTTCCCACATATGGTATCTCTTACAACTGCCTTTTTAATCATACACGTGTGTTTTTTTTTTAAATATTTTATGGAGACGTCATTTTATATTGTAAGCGCTTATTACTTTATTTTTAGACCTGATGATGGCCTAGTCCCGAAACCGGTTGTCATTTAATTTCCTAAAATTAAATTACGTGGGATTGATTTTGAGTAATTTTTTTACCTTTAAGGTACATATTAGTTAGTTACTCTGTATACTATCACATTTTTCTATTCTTTTATACTATTCGATTTCAAAAATGTATACCTGAAGTGTACATTGAATCGTCTGGAAGTTGCATTTCTTGAGCTTTTGTTTACGTTCTTTCTTTCTTTCTTTCCCTTTCTGTCTATTTTTTCTTTCTCTTCTCAACTTTAAAATTATAAATAGTTTTCATTGAAATTATTTAATATTCATTTAATTATTAAATAGTACCCAACCATAGCTCGCGAACGTATCCTCCAGTCAGTTTTTTTTTATTTCAATTTTTTGACTGCGCGAACTGAGTCCATTCGCCAAACCACATAGATTATATTGTTCTAATTTTATACCATATTTTTTTAAGGATAATGCGCTCACCCTAAATAATTTTATTTCAGTAAAGTTCATAGTTGAGAATGATTGAGCGGACCAGTGGAAGACAACAAAAGCTCGCCAGGTGAATATAAGTTTTATTTTTATACCTGTTTCATCGAAAATATTTGTCGAGGTCAAGAACTCGTTTAGTTATTATCGCGTAGTAGCTAGGGGTGATGAATTTGTTAGGTATTTTATAACAGTAACCGTTTAGAACTAATAAAATTATTACGCCATCTGTTGAACAAAAGAACTATTAAATATGGAATATTGCTCCATCTGCCGAACAAAAGGATTCTTAATTTATGACACATAAATGACATCTATCAAAATTAGTTCATGTTACGAATATTGGGGGTGGTACTGTGGTCTTAAAGTTTTTCAACTCTCAGAATATATCTATTCGACGAGTGACCTTTTAATTTAGTTTTTCGACGACCACTACAGAAAATTATAAATTCAGAATTATTTTTTAAGGGTCAAAGTAGGCAATTCCGTACACATTCATAATTAGTGTGGAAATATTATTCCACACGGTAATTCCACACTGTTTAGTGCATCGAATAAATTGTCGTATAACCTTTAGCATGAATGAAAAAACAATATTATATTTTAAGGACATATCTATTTAACTAAATATTTCGTCGAATACTACAAAATTCAGTTAATTTAGAAAAAACCTAAAATAATTTATAATTTATGTAATGTTGGTTGCCTATATGAAGGGGATAATACAACAAAAATTTAAATCGAGTTACCCGATTTAAAATATTGACATTTCAAATCTTGACATTTAATTTATTTTGGGGAGCAATCGAAATCTTTTAAATCTTCTACATTATGGTCAATTTACTCGATGTTGAGAACTAAATTGTCAATAAGGCAAAATGTAGATATTTCACGCTATCAAAAATTGCGCTCGTTTCTGAAAAGAAAGTCTGAAGGATATTGTAAGGGGTTTTCTCGCCACAGAGAAAACGATTCCTTACGAATGACGCTGGTTACGGGCGGTTCTCGAGCGCCAGATTTTTGGTGATGGTTTACTCCACGAACTTTCGAAACGGCGTCGAAAGTACTCGGGTAGCTACAGATGGAGATGAAAAATTCCAGAGGTCAAGGTCACTTAGACACAGGTAATAGTGTGCCATAAGTAACGGGCTTTAATCGTTGCTTGGGCTGGTACAGAATTAATCACTAGCTAAAATAAAAGGGGGAAATAAATTTGAAGTTACCAGATCACAAAAATTATACAAGCCACTGTTTTCGCCGTTCGTCCGCAACAATTCTAGTTAATTCTGGAGCAGATATAACAAAGCTTAAAGGTACCATCGGATGTAATTCAATGCCTGTTGTGGTATTAGCCAAAGGAGTAGTTGTTTTCGGAAGGGGAAACGGTCGTTGTATTTTATGTGATATTCGGCTTTGAGCTAAATTCATTTTATTTCATTTTGCTACTATTACATTTGAGTTTTGATAATTTATTATCGTGTACAAATTGCCCGCCTGGTTTTTTGGTTCCACCTAGTTTTCAAACTGGGTACCATAGCGCACTTTGATTTTGCTTACTAAGAACAGATGGCGACACCATTTTCACTACTTGAATTTTATTCTCTCCGTAACCAGCTTTATGGTATACTGGTGAAATGTGTAGCATTTGTTAATTCCATTAGAGACTGGAATTGAGAACCTATCTATTTCTTGCTGAGGAGTCCTAATAAGGACGAAACCGGTCCAAGAATGATGTTCTCCTTGGTGAGCAAAATCGAAGTAGAGAGTGTTGAAAATTAATTTCTATCTCTGCCGTTTTTCCTTCGGATGTAATTCAATGCCTGTTGTGGTATTAGCCAAAGGAGTAGTTGTTTTCGGAAGGGGAAACGGTCGTTGTATTTTATGTGATATTCGGCTTTGAGCTAAATTCATTTTATTTCATTAATTTATTAAGTTTGCCTCATTCTTCAGCAAATGGTTAAAGAATATTTTCTCTAGTAAATTTTCTACAGTAAAAGCAGCGTAATAAGCATCCACTACTGTAGGTTAGCTCCATAAAAAAAAAACATCAAGATAATCATTGTTTTTATTTAAAATGAAACAAAGAATTAATAAGGCATCATAAAAAGAACATGCACACTACGATTTTGAATTATCTGATTTAGACTGATCTAAAAGAAGTAGGTATCTATTATTTTCCATTGTTCTTTTTTTGTTTCCGTACGTTAAGTATATATTAAAAATGTTATTATTTGTTTTTATTCTTTGTTTACCTTCTAATTTGGGTCGACAAAAAGTTTATTTTTCGTTTCTTATATACTTGTTTTTTTATTTACTACACTGCAAATTTTAATTATTTCCCCCTGTATTAAAATCTACTGGTCAGATCTACGTTTTTTTTTTTACCCATACTGTTTTAAAATCTGGCAACGCTGCCTAGATCGAAAGAAATTTCCGACCGAATCACCCCCAAAAAAAAGCGATGCCGAGGACAGTGACCTCGAGTGCGATACGCAGCAAAGCTTTGCACCGAGAAGTGTCTCCAGGACGACACTTCTCGGTCGTGTCGCGCTGTGCGAAATGTGTTTCATATAATGGTATGTATTTTAGATGTGAAGCGACACTTCTCGGTCGTGTCGGCGGTCGTATGTCGCGTCGGCGGTCGTCTGTCGCGCCTACCGAAATGGTACCTTAAAAGACACGGCGGATGGAAGTCAACTACAACCGCGGAAGGATACATCGATGACAGTTTATCACATAAAATGGATATCGCAAATTCAATTCTACATTCTGTAGAAAATAGGAGTGAAGAACCTGAAGCTTCTACTAGCAGAATATCTATTTCAGAAACAATATATGAAAAAACCATCCAAGGTCATGATTTACCACCTCTTAATATTTCAAACGATAATGTTGTTAATATTAATTTTTATAATAAATAAATTTGTAATTGAAATTTAAGAAAATTTAAATACGTTTATATAGTTTAGTGAATTATTAAACCGGGACGATGTCCACGAAAAATATGAAAAAGAAACTATGTTAAGTACACATTTAAAAAGTGATAACAATAATAAATATTTACCACCTCTTTATATTTCTAATTTTAAATCATTAATAAAGATCATCCAATTTATTAAAAAATATATTAATTTGTGTTTTAAGTCATTGTGGTCGTAGAAAAAGTATAGTATGCCACTCGTGCAGAAAACCAATTCCACACTCGTGTGATTGTGGCACTCGCACATCGTGTGGAATTGGTTACTTTCTGCACTTCTTGCACAATATACTATTTTAAATTTTTGTAATTTTCCCTCTTTTAGATCTCGCGTCAAATTAATTTTAATACCTATGACCTAGCAGAAATAATTATTTAATAAAACAATGTATCTATTATGATTAATCAAATATAACAAGAGATGTAGCTATTCATTGATAAAATAAATGCACATAACATTATTTCAACAGTCAAACGCTCTACTTGTAGGTCCGCAGTGCTGAGACGTGTGGTGAGAGGTAAGAGAGGGGATAAACAGAAGGATTTTACGAAGATACGAAATTTGTTAACAATGAATATATGTGTATGCACTTGTGCGCTTATAATAAACAACGTAGAAATTTATGCTGGTATACGCCCTATTGCATTGCATTAATATTAACTAGGTTTTGGAATTTATTTAAAATTGTTAAGTCTAGTTAACTGAAATTACATCAAATTTAGTTAAATAAGATATAAAAAAATTAAAAATTTTTTAGGTTGAGTTGCAATAAAATTGGTTGAATTATTAAGATATGTAAATAATTTTGTATACAAAACGAGAATATTGAAATAGGGATATAATAATAGCGGATATTATACCCTCCTGTGTCCCTAAGAATATGTTTTATTCATTACAACACGATATTTGTTAGTAGTTACATATCGTGTTATCTCTGTGATTAACCTACCTGTTCTCTTAACGCTTTCTCATGGCTAAATACTTTGCTGACTATTTGGCTATAGAAGAAAATTATTAACGTCATAGGACACACGTATGAGAAAAAAAAAATTGATCCGACAAATATTCGATTATCACTCGTTCTGGTCAGATAATCAAAACTGCATGTTGTCAAGAAACCCTCTGAAACACAAAAACAAATGTTTAAAAATATAAGAACGGTTCTATTAGCAAGAGAGCCCACTGCAAATATATTTTTTTTATTAATTTAAGAGACATTCTTAAAAATTTGGATGGCATTTGTAATATTGTTTAAAAAGTACATCTTTTAATAAAATGGATTTGAAATCACTAGAGCTAGGAATATATGCAAAACGCCATATTTTGAATATGTTGCATATATATATATATATATATATATATATATATATATATATATATATATATATATATATATATATATATATATATATATATATATATATATATATATTGATATAGAAATTCCTGACGTCATCAAAATTAATATCTAAGTTGAACAATACTGGGGTGGTGAAGTGTCTGGAAAGTAAAATTTAAGTGAAAAATCAAAATGTCGGGTTTTTGGTGGATGGAGAAAAAAGAGAGATGTCAAAAAAAAATTATATTGTCAGAGATTGTCAGTGGGGAATTTGAAAAACGCCAGAGATAAAATTAATACAAAGATAGATTATTATTATTATAGAAGCTTGATGTTACAATAGAAGTTGAAATAAAGAAAATAAAATAAAAAGGTACAGAGGAATTTTAATTAGAAATAAGCAAAGACAGGTAAAAGCAGTGACAGACAGGGAGTAGCAGAGCATGGGCTGGTAGCAGCAGTTACAGGTAGAAGCAGAGACAGGGAGACACGATCACACGCACACAGGTAGAGATTAGCAGAAGTACAGACCAACAGAGAGATAGAATCGAGTAGATAGACAAGCGGACAGGTTAAGGCAATATAGACAGTGGAGACAAGGAGCTAAGAGAAGACTGAAGAATTTAAAATTTAATTTTTTATTTATTAAATTTGGCAAATATTTTACCATTTGTAAATTTTTAGAACCGAACCACCCCTTTTAAGAGTCTGGGCAAATTTATTAAATTGATATACAGGGGGTTTCTATATCAATATATATATATATATACAATTTTTGATTTTGAATGCATATATTGACATTTTGTTAATTTTTTGGCATATATCTGACGTACTAATTGGCTGGACATATTAAAATTATGAATTTTGGACCAAAATAATATTTTGTGAAATGCCTTTACAGATCGATTTCCTAAAATTTTGAAGGATTAACTTTTCCCTGTAATAAATTACGGTTAATGGTGTAGGTACTTGAGAGGATTAAATTATAAACACCCTCCTTAAACCAACACATTTTGCTAAATATCCTTTCAGGTAGTTGCATTAATATATTCAAATTTCTAAATGACTCAGTTTACTTTCAACTCCTTTTCAGTCTTTATTGTTGTGTTGTGTTAACCAGTGGGAAAATGGCAAAATTAATTTAGTCGTGGGTAAAATCTTATTCAGATTTTGTTGCAGAAGGTGATAACCAGGTGTTTTGTAAAACATGTTCTAAAATTGTAAGTACTTTTTAATTTTAAATTTTATTTTGACCTTTCACAATGGTCAATCAAACGACAGTAAAATATTATTTCACAGTTAAAAAAAAAGTATGGTAACTTTACAACGTACGCATTTATTTAATTTAATTAAAACTTCAACATCTACAGGAATTTATTTGTTTTAAAATCCATGTAAAAAAAAGTATCAAATCGACCAACACGCGAAAACACCCTCACATATAGCAAAGCAGAAATCTAAAGACACTCGCAGACAAAATCAACTTCCCTTGAAACAATATTTAGAATCTGAATCGTCTAGAAGTGAACAAGCTATTTTTAATAAAGATTTATGCAAAGCTTTAGTGACTTCGAATATCCCTGTATATATACTGTAAATTTAATATTCCAGAGCAAAGTATATTACACAAACGTGGTGTTGACAGTTTGTACATTGAGACTCGTGAAAAAATTCGTGAGATTACCGTTGGAAACCATTTCTACATTATTGTGGATGAAACAACAGACTCTTGTGGTCGATTTAATGATAGGTTCATTACGTGAAGAAATGCAAATTGGTCCATATCTAATCGCTTCAAAGCAATTAGATAAAACAAATAACTTGACAATAACTCGTTTTATCCATACAGAATTGTCTTCCTTCTTTCTTCCGGAATCCGTTCCAACAGAAAAATGTTTATTGCTGTTATCCGATGCTGCCCCGTACATGGTAAAAGACGCACAAAATTTAAAAATGTTTTATGAAAACTTAATCCATGTTACATGTTTGGCTCATGGCCTTAACAGAGTTGCAGAAGAAATTAGGTCTAAGTTTACTTTCATAAATGATTTAATTAGTAATGTAAAAAAAAATATTCTTAAAGAACTCAATTGTACAAAGAAAAATTTCCTGAATTACATATGCCACTGGAACCTGTGATTACTCGGTGGGGTACCTGGCTTAAAACTGCCTTTTTTACGCAGATAATTATGAAAAAATTAAAGAAATCATATTTGATTTTGTTAGGTATTTACGCGTTTTTTCCTTAATTTAGAATAATTGTTTTATGTTGATATTTCTCATAATTAATTGGATGCTAGTGACCCTTAATATTTTTATCAAAATAGTTTAATTTATTTCTTGCCAATATATTGGGAATCACTCGCGTCGGCGCACATCTGTGCGTTTATAAAGGACATTTTTGGATTTTTAATAGACCAGGAGTACCGTATGAACCTCTGAAGTGTTCGCATTGAAAAATCAAAATATTTGTTATTTTGTTCGTCGGTGTTCCGTTTTCCCAAGAAGAAAACGTGTGGGGCCCCCTTCAAGAATTCCAGAACGCAGACATACCACTAGGCGAGTCTCCTTAAAATATTGGCTTCTTTAGATTTTTTTTTTGTTATTTAAATTTAAATATTTAAACTACCGCCTAAAAAAAGGAATTAAGGTTCTCTTGCAATCCAGAAACTGAGCTTTATCTAAGGGAAAAATCACAGATTTTGATGATTCATCTAAGGGAATATCTAATACAAAGAAGTTGTTTCAAAATCACATATTACCAAAGCATTTAGTGTTTTTAAAAAATTATGCATTTGTACCCAAAATTATATTAGATTTAGAACAAAAAAAATTTCCTTTGGTGACTTCCGTAAATTTAATTAAGACGTTTGAATCAGAGTGTAAAAATGTCCAGCGCGATATTGGAAAGACGATTTTTCATAAATTTTCAAATGTAATTTTAAAAAATGAAGAATTTATTGTTTTAAGAAACTTTACTAATATTTATTATGGTAACTTTGAAGATATTAATACTATTCATCCAGATATTTCCGGAAAATTTAAGTTTGCACCTATTACTTCTGTAGATGTCGAAAGGAATTTTTCTTTGTACAAGTACATACTTACTGATAGGAGACAATCATTTAATACAGATAATTTAGAAAAACATCTAATTGTTCATTCGTTTTATAATAATGTTGATTTGTAAATAAAATTGGTTAATAATTAAATAATTATTAATTATTATATTAGGTATTGTAAAATAAAACAAATAATAAATATTAATAAACTACTTCGATCAAATAACAAATTACTATTATATACAGGGTGTTTATTAATTGAGTGCCGATACTTAAAAGTGTGAATCCTTAGGTAATTTTAAGAAGAAAAGTTAATATCAACATATGTCGTAACTCACTTAATTTTTGAGTTACAGGCTGTTACAGTTTTAAGAAACAAATTACTTTTTTATCATAATTTTTTTATCACTCCAGATAGTTCTATGAAATTTTGTACACACGTTTTAATAATTAAGGAGCATTTTTTGACGTATAAGATTTTTTAAATTTTTACCAGTGACGTCCGTACGGGGTTTGAACTGAATATTTTTGAAGAAAAAAATGGTACGCCACTGCTTTTTCTGAAAACCAAAATTATTTTTGAAATCATCATTTATTTTGGAGCAAACTCGGATCATAGACATACTTTCGTACGATGCACCGTTTTCGCGTAAAAAATAAAAACCATTGTAGTGGTTGGTCAAATTTTTTCCTTAAATTCATTGATACCTACTGCTTTTGATATTTTGTTGAAATCTGCTAGGCACCCACCATGCGTGGAAACATTTTTTTGGGACAAAAATTAATTTTCTACGTTTTGAATAGAAAAAAATGGTAAGCGCATTATTGCCCTCTTAAAGCAAATGAAATAAACATTAGTAGGCTGGGTAAAGCGTCATCATTTTTGACGTTTCTTTTCATAAAGACAATAAAGTTGACATTGATTTTACATTATTAAATAATTATTATTAGAGTAAGAGTTAAAATCTGAAAAAAATGGTAAATTTTACGAACAGTGAATTAGCTGACATGCATTTTAGTTATGGGCTTGCAGACGGAAATGCATACGAAGCCAGACGGATATACCAAGAGCGGTATCCAATTCGCGTACTACCCGATCCGAGAACATTTTCTAGGATTCATAGACGTCTTCACGAGACCGGAACTTTAAAAGTAGACCACAGGGCTAAAGGAGTCCATCAAACAGTAAGAACACCGGAACTTGAAGAAGGAATTTTAGATGAAATTGAGGAGAACCTCGAAACTAGCACGAGGAGAATCGCGTTTAACATTTAATGTTTCACATGTACTTGTTTGGAAAATTCTCATCGAAAATTTGTTATACCCATATCACATTCAAAGAGTCCAGGCATTACTCCCTAGAGATTTCCCGTTGCGCATTAATTTCTGAGAGTGGTTTCTTCAAAACCTGCTGGAAAATCCATTATTTGACAGGCACATTCTTTTTACCGATGAAGCTAATTTTTCTCGAAACTCAATAATAAATTTCCATAATAACCATTTATGGGCGAATAAAAACCCTTATGCAATTGTTGAGTCAAATCATCAAGAACAGTTCTCATTAAATGTTTGGGCTGGCATTATTGATGATTATTTGATAGGCCCATTTTTTCTCCCAAGAAGACTTGATGGACAATCATATTTACACTTCCTTGAAGATGATTTGCCGCCAATGCTTGAAGACCTTCCTCTTTTATTAAGAAACCAGATGTGGCTAATGCACGATGGTGCGCCTCCACATTTTAGCTTACGAGTGCGTGAATTTTTAAATCACACCTATCGCAATCTGTGGATAGGTCACGGAGGAACGCAGTCATGGCCGCCTAGATCTCCCGACCTTAATAGTTTAGACTTCTTTTTCTGGGGGCATCTGAAAAGCTTAGTGTACGCAGTGCCGATTCAAACCAAAGAAGAGTTACGAAATCGTATAACAGTCTGCTGCCAAACCATAAGAAACACCCCAGGAATCTTTGAAAATGTGCGTCAGTCTATGCGAAGAAGAGTAGATGCTTGCATACGTGTGGGTGGAGGACACTTCCAACAATTACTGTAAATAATTTGGGTTATTTATTTTGTTTGTATTCTCTTGTAATTTCGTTTTAGATTCAAGATTTTGAATTTTCATTTTACTATAAATAAATCCCGATTTTTAAAATACATAGAATTTAAAAAAATCAGAGGTGTACGTTTTTTTTTCTATCCAAACATTCAATATGATGCCTACGTGGCCGTCACTGGTGGAAGTAGAAAATTAATTTTTGTCCCAAAATAAGTGTTTTTACGCATGGTGGGTGCCTACCAAATTTCAACAGAAAATCAAAAGCAGTTTAAGAAAAAAAATTTTGGTTTTAATTTTTTTACGCTAACACAGTGCATCGTACGAAAGCAAGTCTATGGGCCAAAATAAATGAATATTTCAAAAATAATTTTGGATTTTAGAAAAAGCAGTGGCGTACCATTTTTTCTTCAAAAATATTCAGTTCAAACCCCGTACGGAAGTCACTGGTAAAAATTAAAAAAAATCTTATACGTCAAAAAATGCTCCTTAATGATTAAAAGGTGTTTACAAAATTTCATAAAAATATCTGTAGTGATAAGAAAATTATGAAAAAAAAATATATTTTTTTCTTAAAACTGTAACACCCTGTAGCTCAAAAATTAAGAGAGATTTACGACATATGTTGATATTAACTTTTCTTTTTAAAATCACCCAAGGATTCACACCCTTAAGTATCGGCACTCAATTAATAAACACCCTGTATATGCGCATATTTAACTACTTTTTGGGTGCATATATTCCTAGGTCTAGAAATCACAATTAAATTCTCTAAAACAGCGTTTTTCAAAATGTTTTTTTTTTTGTAGAAATGCCCTGGGGTTGAAAAGTAAAATAAAACCTATCTAAACCAATATAAAGTTTAAAAAATCTATTTTTATTATTTTAGGGCTCCCTCGAATATTACACTTTTCGAAAGGGTTCCGTCGCCAAAAAAGTTTGAGAAACGCTACTCTAAAATATTCTACTTTCTATATTAACCGAGATACCAATATAGAGACTCGAATTTGAGACACATCCTATATCTACTAGTTAAATAATAAATATATTTACCGGGAACAAATCTTCCCCAAATTTCCAACAAAGGCATAACCGTCCATGGAACCGTATAACACCAAATAAAAATAATCATCACCAATGCCTTCGTCCTGGATATTTTTCCATCAAACGGATTGGTTATTGTAGTGTACCTGTCGTAGGCAATACAGGCGTTAGAAAGTGCTGCTCCTATCCCAGATAATGACCCCATTCCCGCAAATATTTGACAACCCAAGTGACCCATCGCGAAACCTTGGTGATATGTATTGTAAAGAAAAATTGGTGATTTTAACATCATGATAAAATCGCAAAACGCCAAGTTTACTACGAACATATTAGAGGCGGTGCGAAGAGATTTTGCCCTGAAAGTTTAAAAAGAAATTAAACAGTTTGTATAGGTTTACACATCATTCTTTTTTTTATTTAACTAAGAGGTTTAAACACCGACGATGAGGAGCATGCTACCCCCTAAATACCAGACATTTATCTGAATCCTCTGGTGTTTCAATCAGAGGTAGGGCTTTTTAAGATGTCCAACATCTATAGTCTCGATACCAACGGCTTTATATCGCATACGAAAGAAGACGCACCTCACGCTACGCACCTCGTAAAGCGCGCAGTACGTCATAACTTTGTGGAGCTTTAGTTGATGGCGCTGGGCTGAAATCTGTTGTGGTAGGGGTACCTGATATCTTAGCAGTGGCGTGTGTACATTAATAAAATATTTTAAATCGAACATATTAATAAGTTAATGTTAAATTTTAACTATTCGTTAGTTAAATTGCTGAAGAACTTTAAATTAATAAAACAACTAAAAGTTTAAATAAATAATATATTTTAATTTAATTTGTATAATTTTATACATTTTCGTCATCTTCATCTTCCAAATCAGAAATATCGGATTCCCACTCATCGGATGACCCTGTGTTTACATTAAATATGAGGGAATCTGTAATTTCATCCATAAGGTGTTCTCTTTGAATATATGCATCCCCATATTTCGCGGAATGGTCCACTACATTTGCCCATTCCTCCCGCGTTATGCTTCGGAATTTTTCTCTTGCCAACTTTTCAACATTATCCAACTCGAATGTTGTGTTATGTTGAACCACCCAATTTTTTACTGTGGCCCATATTTTTTCTATGGGATCTAATTCGGGATGATATGGAGGTACTCGTAGAACTTTGTGTCCATGTTCTTCGAGAAGATCGTTTAAAAGAAATTTCGGTGGAGGTCTGTGAACTTTTATTAATAAGTACAGTCCGGGTTTGGTCATTTTAGCATCATGTGGTATATTTTTTTAACCAGCCAGTTAATTAAATCTGCTTTTTTGGTTGCGTTGTAATCAAGGACCTTGGAGGAAGATTTGGTAGTAACTGCCTTCTAACCCATTGGGAAAAATTATTTCAGTTCATTTAATCATTTTATAAGGTAAGTTTTAATAATGATATATTGTTGAAAATATATATTTTGTACAATGATTTCTTAAATAAATTGTCAAATTTTATCCCTTTGGAGATATACCTTGAGATAACCTGTTTTAAATTCCGTATATTACCTAATTTACCAAAAGATAAGTGCTTACTCAATAAATCGTTTAAATTTGAATTTAGTACAACTTATATGAATTAGAATTTGATAGCTACCTTATCTAAAGCATGGTTTAAATATAATTTGTTAGTGGTTAGTGATTTTCTATATTTTTATCACTAATATAAAATCAAGTATAGTAAGCTTTAAATATAGTGGTGCCCAACTTATTTTTCAAAGTTATTCGAGTTATTTAATAACCTAACTCACGCCCTATCAATTGACCTCAAACACATTAAACAAGTAGATAGAATAACTAGATATCACGTTACTATAATAGAAATATAGATTTTTCTAAAATGTGTTAAAAACTACAAGAAACCAGAACCCGAAAGACTATTGATTAATGGCAACAGGTTCGAGAACAGATCTCAAAAATAATTTTCTAATTTTTGTCTAATTGTTAAAAAACTATAATCACACTTACGAAGAAAAGATCCATAGTACCATTCCATTGCCGATTATCGCTGCTATAAAGAAGAAGACGTAAACAAAACCTAGAAGAAAATGTAAGGATTTGTCAACATCCGGGTAAGTTAGCCAATGTTCGGGGACATGGATTAGCTCTTCATTTGGTACATTCCAACCCAGATGTTGCACTATTCTCCCACCTAACGCATCTAATATTCTGAAAAAAAAAAGACAAAATCAAAAGGTAGGATTATATTGTTACCTACATCTCCAAACTCGAATATTAGTCAAACAGGGTACTGTAAGGGTATTACAACAAATTACAACAAATTACAACAAATAAAAATTTAAGAAGAAATAAAATTAATGACAAACACGAACTATTACAGATAGACAAAAGAAATACCAAAAACGTGGAATGAACATTAAACAGATAAATTTAACGCAGCATATCACAAGGAAAATATAAATAAAAAAGATGGACTAGATCAAAAAGGAGAAATAAAGAGAGCAGAAATAGAAGAAACCACAAAAAATCAAAATAGGAAAGGTAGGTGGGAATGATGGCGTAGCTCTGGAAATTTAAAAAAGGTTGGAAGAAAAGAAAAAATAGTTGACTTGGGCTACAAATTTGAAAAGAAGCGTAATATAAACACAATATAACAAGAGAATGGTAAAATAATCCTACAATACCTACGAGTATATAAAAGAATGAAAGACAAAAGGAGCGCGACAACTACAGAGATATTTATCGTTGTTCGAAACCACGATAAATTACATATTTATGAGTATTTCACCCTAGTTCTATCCAATACAAAAGCAAAAGAAGATAATGCACCAAAAAGTAAATAGTTCCAAAAAAATCCACAATTGGTCGTTAAAAAGTGAGGTGCTCTTTGACCATTATAAGAACTAGATAAAGCATTAATGTTTCGTGTTTTAACATAAACATGTACCCAACTTTAAGATCTGGCCATTAGATGATTGGTTCAATCATTTGAAAGGGTATTATAATAATGTTTACAGAGCATGACAGTTATTATAGGTGTATATAAAAACAAAAAGTATGTATCTAAAACAAGCAAAGTTCTAAAAAATCCGCCTAAGATCCTAAGATGTGCCCCTTTGACTATTAAAGATATTGTAAGGGGTTTTCTCGCCTCAGAGAAAACGGTTCCTTACGAATGACGCTGGTTACGGACGGTTCTCGAGCGCCAGATTTTTGGTGATGGTTTACTCCACAAACTCTCGAAACAGCGTCGAAAGTACTCGGGCAGCACAGATGGAGATGAAAAATTCCAGGGGTCAAAGGTTACTTAGACTCAAATAATTAGTAGCCACAAATAATGGGCTTTAATCACTACTTGTGGTTGCAAAGAATTTTTCACTGCTGAAAAATAAGGGGGAAGTAAATCGGTACTAATTCCATCTCCGGTGACTATATGGCCTAAATATTTCATACTCGGTAGACAGAAATGACATTTTTCAAAGTTGATTTGGAGTTTAGCCTCTCTCAGGCGTCGGAAAACTTCTTTCAAATTTGCTAGATGAGATTCAAAAGTCTCTCCTAGAATAATGATGTCATCTAAGTAAGCGAAGGCATGTGGATCCATGTCGGGGCCAATAATCTGATCGATTAAACGTTGGAAAGTGGCGGGAGCGGAATGAAGGCCAAAGGGCATAACTCGGAACTGGAAAAGTCCTCGTCCGGGTACGGTGAATGCGGTTATCGGTATGCTGCGGGCGGAAAGTGGAACTTGCCAATATCCACTTTTCAAGTCTAAGCTAGTAATAAACTTAGCAGATCTCAGCTTATCCAAAATGGCATTCATATACGGTAGTGGATATGCATCTTTCATAGTGACTTCATTTACTTTCCGAAAATCAATGCAGAATCGGTGTTTACCATCTTTCTTTCTTACAATCACCACAGGAGAACTCCAAGGACTTTTTGAGGGCTCTATTACCCCTTCGTCCAACATTTTGTCCACTTCCTCGTTAATGACCTCTTGCATTTTCGGATTTTGTGGTCGGTATCTTTGTTTGATCGGTTCTTGCTTAATTAAACGGATTTCGTGCTGTACTAAATCAGTTGGCCCTTGTATATCATGAAAAGCTGGTAGTTCGGTAGCCAAAAATTCATCTAACCTGTGTGATTGTTCTGGAGTCAGTGATCTCTCGATAATCGGCGTGATAGTCTGTAAAGAACAGCCTATGCTATTGGTTTCCTCTTCATCGTCTTCCTTATCACAGCTTTCACTGAGTTTGGAGACGGCTGTTTCATTTTTCACTATGTTGCACAACCCTGACTTGAAGTCTAGTGACTTACATCTTGTCTTTGGGGCTGTGGGACAGCTCGAAACAGAACGGGTAGGGGAACTCCTTGAACTGGACACTTTGTCCTTTTTGCTTTGGACTTTAGACTTTTCCGAAGCATTTGGTAAATCCTGAGGTCCATTTTCAGCAAGGACTATAGCTCTAACTTCTATAGGCTTTACGACGGGTGGTATTGGTTTAACGGGCGGTATTGATTTAACGGATGGTTGTTCAACTATTCCAATTGGAAAGCAGGTAACGGCTCTTTCTACAGGTGGCATCGGCGTCTCACCTATTGCAATTTTTCCTGTTCCCAATTCCAGTCTAAAATTATACTTCTCTAGGATATCTATTCCTAGTACTAATTCGGCACTTAAATTTGGAAAGTAAACCATTTCTTCGGCAGTTTTCTGGTTGCCGAACTTCATCTTTACTTGATAGGTGTCTTGAATGCGGATTATGTTTCCATTAGCTAACCTCGCAGACGTCGGTGCTACTTTTATGGGTTGCTTTTTCTGGGAAAGATGTTCCGCTAGTCGATTACCTATGTAGGATTTGGAAGCTCCGGTATCTAATAATGCCAAAAACTTTTCACCTTCTATTTCCAAACATAAGTGTGGTCGCGAGTCGTGATCGGGTATAATGACGGTCTCTTGAGAGGCTAGTGTCGGTTGGAACTGTTTGGACCTCCCTTCCGAACAGCTCCTGTCCCATTTCCCGACTGGCTACACGGACAGTCTTTTGACAATACGCCTTCCTTTAGGCAGCGGGAACAGAATATTTTTACTTCATTTTGGCAGTGTATTCGCAGATGTCCCTTCTCTCCACATCTCCAACACAACACTTCTCCACGTGAGGTGGATGGTTGTGGTTCAAATCTTTGCGGCTGATTACGGACGGCGGGTACGGAAGGGGAAAAGGAAACGGATTTTGAATCAACTGGCGGCGGATTAGCTTGATAATAGTGTGAGGGATCGGAGCGGAAATAATGTGAAGGTTCAGAGGTTTTAAGTCGGGTAGGTTCGGGTGCTGGGTGTCTGAACGGTTCGGATTGCTGAGAATAACGGGAAGCTGTACTCCTCGGAACAAAACTCGTCGATGGTATGCTCTGTAACTCCTTTCTAAGCAGCTCGAACTCCCGGACGACTTGACAAAATGTGGTAAAATTGGAGTAATCCGTCTTTCGGATTTGCTGTCTGTATTCTGGAAGCAAATTTCGGTATAGCCAGGTTAGCTGTTGTTCATTACTCAACTTTCCATGTCGTCTCATCAATGTTTGCAACTCGGTTATATAACTGGTTACAGTTTCGTTTCTTCTTTGTAACCTTCTACTTATTTCCACCTCTAAGTCGATCTGGTAATTAACGAAGAAAAAGAATATTCGGAAATCTGTTTCGAAGTCCTCAAAGGTGTTCCAAGAGGATCGGTTGTTTCTAAACCATAATGCAGGATCCCCGGTAAGTAGTTCGGGTAAATAGGGTAATAATCGATCCTTGTCTATTGCTTTAGCGGTGCAGATCTCATCTAGCCTTTCTAGAAAAGCTGCTGGATCTTCACGGTTGCCAAATGTGACTTTCCAATCCTGAGTTCGAATTGGCTCGGGTGGGTCTGGCATTGTTTGTTGAGACTTTTCACTAATTGTTTCAGAAATTTTTTCGGTACCTCGCAGGAAGGAAACCAAACGTTTTCGTTTCTCCTGTACAGTGCCACTGACGGGGAGCTGATGCTTTTCTAATTCACTGGTGATCTCCGAGTTCTTTAGCAAATACACCCAAGATACGGGGGTTGCTGTTGTTGATTGAACCTCTTTTGATTCTTTCGATTCGACCTCCGGATCTTCGGAAGTAGAAATACTTAATTTTGTTTGTAAGTCGTTTCCCTCCGTATCTATTGCCCTGATATCTTCAGCGGTTGTAACGGACATTAACTTTCCAAAGGAAACGAACGCGAGCGGGTTTCTTTACAGAAAGAGGCAAAATCACGAAGAAAACAAAAATTAAGTTAGGTGGAGGAAGAAACCCTCCAAAAAAAAAATTGGAGAACCGGCAGGTGTTGAAATTCGGATTTTGAATCGTAAATAATTTTTCAAAATCTACCCTATTAAACGAAAAACGGTTAGCTATGGTTAACTGGGTTATTACTGAGTTACTAAGAGAGTTTCGGTTTGGTGAACGGAAAATGGAATTTAAAAAAAATAGTTTAGCGTGGAGCGGACTAGACAACGTACAATGCGTACCGGGATAAAAGGGGAAGAGAAAAAAAAATAAAGAAAAAATAAAGCTAAGACGGAAAAAGAAACTGATATGGAAGGGTGGGGGCAGTATCGGTTTACCTATCGGAAAGTAACCAGGTCCCTGCGCGGGCGCCAAATTTGTAAGGGGTTTTCTCGCCTCAGAGAAAACGGTTCCTTACGAATGACGCTGGTTACGGACGGTTCTCGAGCGCCAGATTTTTGGTGATGGTTTACTCCACAAACTCTCGAAACAGCGTCGAAAGTACTCGGGCAGCACAGATGGAGATGAACAATTCCAGGGGTCAAAGGTTACTTAGACTCAAATAATTAGTAGCCACAAATAATGGGCTTTAATCACTACTTGTGGTTGCAAAGAATTTTTCACTGCTGAAAAATAAGGGGGAAGTAAATTGGTGATCAGTAAACTCAGTAATAGTCACGGTAATTTTGACACATATATTGATTTTAACTATATACACTAAAAAAAATAAAAGTAAGATATTTCAACGCCCACCCTCGGTTATGAAACCCTGAACAAAAAAAAATGAAGCAATGGCAAAACGGTAACGAACGGCTGATATAGTTGGCAGGTATTCTCAATCAGATTGCTTAAACTGGATACGGTAAAGGGGTCGCGTATACAAAAAAAAATTGTATTCGGAAATCTCAGACTAAGGTCAAAATTTAAATCTCGGATAATATGAATTCTAAATTTACGGCAATTACTCTCAAATCGAGAAAAAAATAATCTAATTGTAAATCATGGATAATACTGATTCAACAATTTAAATTTACGGTAATTGTTTAAATCGCAAAGCAAATCAAAATTTTAATCAAGGATATTAGTTTTAAAAATTCCAAAATTTACGGTAGTAAATCAAAATTTAAATCAAGGCTAGTATGAATAAAAAAAATTAAACTTCGGCACTTCTGTAACTCGTGAGGACCACTCGAAATCTTTCTAAATGTTTGTTTCCCTTTTTTTTTTTAAACTCCTGAATACAATGAGCAAGCTACGGTGAATCAAACCCACACTACCTCTTATTGTTATTTATTATTATAACCCCAAGTCGGACAGGAATATCTAGGAAGAAAAATAACACACGGAACTTTAAGCCCTCAGTGAGTTATTTGGGAATAGACCAGAAGGAAAATTAACACACGGAACTTTAAGCCCTCAGTGAGTTAATTGCGGAAAGCTAGGAACGAAAATAATACACGGAACTTTAAGCCCTCAGTGAGTTATTTGGGAATAGACAGGAAGGAAAATTAACACACGGAACTTTAAGCCCTCAGTGAGTTAATTGCGGAAAGCTAGGAACGAAAATAACACACGGAACTTTAAGCCCTCAGTGAGTTATTTGGGAATAGACAGGAAGGAAAATTAACACACGGAACTTTAAGCCCTCAGTGAGTTAATTGGAAGTAGCCAGGACGGAAAAATAAAGGAACGGAAATTTTATATTCAAAACAGGAAATGATACCCTCCCTTTTAGTAAAAAAAAATATCGCGAACAGTCAAACTAAACCAACAAAAAAAAAATATTTAATTCCCTTATTTCCCACAAATAGGAATTTAACAAATCTATTCTTTTAAAAGTCTATCTAAATTTTAAAAAAAATGAACACTCTAATTCCTATCTTTTCCCAATTTACTTATTTAATAATTCTCTTTACAAAGTCAATTTATAACGGAAGCAGTCCTCACCGTTCGAAGACGATAATAAAAAAAAAAATAAACACGGTCAATATCAAAACAAGAAACTATTGTTCGACTGTTAATTTAATTATTAAATTTCGGAATTTTTACAAAATTATTTACGTGTTAAAATGTGATCTCAAACGGTGTTTAAATATACTAATTTAATTCGGTTTTAATTCCTATCTAAACTCGATACTACGGCAAAAAATAAAAACGGGTTTTTTGTACTAACTGCGGTAAATATGGTTTTAGCTCGCGGTGCTGCTATTTTTGTCGACTGACTCTTTCGATCGCTCGGAATGGAATTAAAAATTTCTCTCGCCATGGTCTCGTACTCGGGTCAAAAATATTTACCAATGTTCCACGCATGATCAACTTAAGTGGGAAAAGGTACTCGAGAAGGGGACGGTGCTTGCTGCCGGCGTTCGTTATCGTGTAAAAATATTAAAAATAATAAATTCCCAAATCTACAATTTTCTATAATATAAATTCAAAACCCTGGTTTAAAATGACTTTTGAAAACCATTGCTATATTGTGAAAATACTATAAATTTTCGGATTATTATATATTTCAAAATAATAGATACAGGGTGAAGCCAAAAAGTTGATTTATAAATTATAATAGTAACGAATAATTAATTTTATTAAATTGACATGCCGGATTCTAATGAAAGTTAGATTTAAAATTATTAATAAGAATACTAATTCGGCAATTGAATAAAAAAAATATAGTAATGAAAAATGACTTCATTACAATATAGACAAACACTATCATTGTTTTAATTAATTCAAAAAATGGGACCATAATTTGGCGTGGAATCTCTAGAGATACAGTTTAAAGAATACAATCTAGAGAGCGGAGAGGAATGGAGTGAAGAGTGGAGCGGAACAAAGTAAATAGGAGTAGAGTGGAGACGTAGCGGAACAAATTGAATTGGAGTGAAGACGGAGCGGAGGGGAGCAAATGGATTAGAGTGGATTGGTGTAGAATGGGGCAGAGTGGAATAAAGTGTGGGTAGAGTAGGTGAAGTAGAGTGAGTGGGTAGAGTGGGTGGAGAGGAGTGGGGTATAGTGGGGAAAGTGGGGTAAGAAGGATTGATACGGGGTAGAGTGATGTAAAATGGGAGTTGAGTAGGTAGAGTGGTGTAAAGTGAAGTAGACTGAGGTGTAGTGGGATAGAGTGAAGTAAAATGGGTCTGAGTGGAGTAGAGTAAGTAATGTGTGGTAGAGTGGGGTAGACTAAAATTGGAATAGGTAGAGTGAAACTAGATTGGCGTAAAGTACAGTAGAGTAAGGCAAAGTAACGATTTAGTGGGGATAAAGTGGGTTAAAGTAAAGTATAGTTGGGTAGAGATGGGCTAAAGTGGAGGTAGAGTGAATGTAGAATGAAGTAAAGTAGCGTAGAGTAGGGTAAAGTGATAGTAGATTAAGGGTAGAGTGGGGATAAAGTTAGAGTAAAGTGGGGTTGAGTGAAGGTAGAGTGGGGTAGAGTGGAGTGAAGTGGTGGTAGAGTGATGTGGTGGTAGAGTGGAACAGAGTGGGATATGGTAAAAGTAGAATGGGGGAAGGTGGGTTAGAGTGGGGTGGAGTAAGGTAGAGTGGGGTTAAGTGGAATAGAGGGAGATAAAAATGGTAATAAAAAAAGAGGTTTAATGGCCGCGTATAATACCCGCTTTAAGCAATCTATATAACTATTTATATCATTGTCAATTATATCGCTGTCAACTTTACTTAAAATTAGACATTCCAACAGCAGGTAACATTTGATACTCAATGATGTAATTGACAGGGTCAGTTATATAAATATTAAATAAATCGCCTCAAGCGGGTCGCATTGTGCGCTGGTACTGCTGATGGGCATCACAAGTGGATATAGGGTCACTTTGGAACACTTTTAAACTGCGCATGCGCAGAATAGGTCACGAGTCAGCTGTCATGTCATCTGTCAACAGCGTTGTTAACCTAACATCAACAGCATTGCCAACATTAGTACCTGACAGTAGTCAAGAGTCGTAACAAGATAGCGGCCTTCCAAAAGTTCAAAGGCGCAACCTGTCAACTAGACGCCGTTAGATAGCTCCACGTATCAGGTTTGTGACACGGCTAAGCGATCCAAGATGGCGGCCACCGTATACGATTACCGTTACTAAATCCTGCGCAGTGGCATGCGCCTGGCGACATGAACTGGAGGATGGCCTAAAAAAAGAGAAAGAAAGGTGTGCAGGAAGAGGAGTATGCGTAGGAGGATGTGGAGGTAACCTAACAAATTTGCCTAGTGTCAAAGAGACGAAGAAGATGGCCATTGAAGAAAGCTAATATCTCAAAAGGACTTAAGTATCATATACAAAAAGCCATCCAACCTAGCTCCTAATGACATGAGAGCTGTAGAAGGAGATCTAGTAAGGGGAATAGGCTGAAGTAGAATAACGTTGAAGCGTAATGGCCGTAAGGGCATAAATCATTGCTATTGATGCAATTCAGACGGTAAAAACAAGGGAGTCAGAGCAAAACTTCCGAACTATTCAAACAGGGGTCAAAATGCATGTCATTGAAATAAATCTAGCATTGCTAAAAGGACCTTAGGTGGACAAATGGAAAGACAGACAGACGAAAAGACAAACGAAAGGAGATGGCAAACATATGGTCAGATGAACGGATAAAGTTAAATCATAGAAATTCATAGAAATTCATAGAAATTCATAGAAATTCATAGAAATTCATAGAAATTCATAGAAATTCATAGAAATTCATAGAAATTCATAGAAATTCATAGAAATTCATAGAAATTCATAGAAATTCATAGAAATTCATAGAAATTCATAGAAATTCATAGAAATTCATAGAAATTCATAGAAATTCATAGAAATTCATAGAAATTCATAGAAATTCATAGAAATTCATAGAAATTCATAGAAATTCATAGAAATTCATAGAAATTCATAGAAATTCATAGAAATTCATAGAAATTCATAGAAATTCATAGAAATTCATAGAAATTCATAGAAATTCATAGAAATTCATAGAAATTCATAGAAATTCATAGAAATTCATAGAAATTCATAGAAATTCATAGAAATTCATAGAAATTCATAGAAATTCATAGAAATTCATAAAAATTCAATAAGCATTACATTGAGGAGAGCGTTGTCAACAATACCAATGCGTTGCAGCTGTCAAAATGATAGGAAGGGGAAGCCACAAAGGTCATGGTTTCGTATAGAGAATAAGCTAAGTGACAGGTAGAAATCGTATCAGCGTCATTCCTTTATTGTCGTATCGTCATTTCTGATTTTAATAACTAGGTAAAAAAATACTCGTTCATTGTCGTTTATCCTCGTTTTTCATTGTCATACTCTTCGTTTATTGTCGTACATCATTAGCCAGCCAGTCGTTAGATATTAATAACAAGATAATAAAATACTCCTCGTTTGTTGTCGTACATCATCGTTAGTCTTCGTTGTTAAATATTAATAACAGAATATTAAAAATAAATACTCTTCGTTCATTATCGTACGTCCTCGTTAGTCATCGTCGTTGTCTAAAGAACTGGAGGATCTTCGTTTGATTGTCGTATTTGTCGTAAGTAACAGTCGTATTATTAACAAGGTAACAAAATACTCTTCGTTCTTTGTCGTACGTGATCGATAGTCATTGTTATACTCTTCGTTCATTGTCGTATATCATCGTTAGTCACAGTCGTTGGATATTAATAACAAGATAATAAAATACTCTTCGTTCGTTGTCGTACGTGATCGTTAGTTATTGTCATACTCATCGTTCATTGTTGTACATCGTTAGTCACAGTCGTTGGATATTAATAGGATCTTGAACACCAATGTTTTTTAAATGAAAAACGTGTAGTTCACTTTGGACAGTAGAGTGCTGGTGTGGACATTTAAGTAAAATTGGGGGAAAGTTATTTATAATAGGGTAAAGTCAACATTGAACTATGGGTTAGGAGGGCGTACGAGAAGTTCGCCTTGTATCATCGTTTTATCTCCCCTTATTAAATCGCTTTAGAACTTCTCGTATGCCCTCCTTACCCATTGTCCTAAGTTGACTTTACCCTATTACAAATAATTTTTCCCCATTTAAATTATTAGCAATATTTGTCCTATCTTTATTTAAATCACACCAGCACTTTACTGTCTAGAGTGAACTACACGTTTTCCATTTTAAAAGCATTGGTGTCCAAGATCCTATGTCTTTACTTTGTTCCAATAAAATCTTGTACACCCTTTTTAAATGGAAAACTTGTAGTTCACTCTGGACAGTCAAGTGCTCTGCTTTTAAGCGTAACCCGCCAGAGAATAAATTACAGTTCATCAAATTTCTAGAGGTGTTCGACGCCCAGACAGAGAACGCGCTACGTGTGACTAAGATAGCTATTGTACAGTCTGCTAAACAAGTTATTTTAAATAGTTTTTAATATTTTTAGGTAATTAAATTTTAAAAGTGTGGAATAGTTTAGGGATTAAATTGGTCTGATTGGACTTTCTTAGAACGTTTTTAAAAGCAGCTAAAGATAGTATGTAGAATTGAAAATAATTATTATGCCATAAAAGGTGTTTTGGAATTCCTTCAACCTTTTGAAATTGAGTCAGAAAATATAAATTTTATAGGATAGCGGAAAATACCTATAATTTTTTTGTAGGCCTTTGTAAATCGTGGAAATAGTTTATATTTTATTTCTACCTTATTAAGGAAAATGGTACCTATTATTAATAACGGTTGTTTCTGAAACATTACTAAAATTTTCGAAATTTTGTTTTTCTACAAAATAATAAACTATACTATTTAGAAAAAAATTTATTTCTCTTATAATTTTATAAAAAATAACAGGGGAATATTTACATTTCTTGATCTATTAAACAAAACGATAAATTATCTCGACGAATGACACCATGTTCTAGTACGGAAGCTAGCTTTACATTTTTGTTGGTGGTTTCATGGGTTTCATATCAATTTTTTGTAATTGTAGTTTACACGTACATATACCTCTTAACACTTGTTTGCTTTATTAAAAAAGTGTGTTGTTGTGATTTACGTCGAAATAAGTCAAAAACAACTTGAAACCCCATATAAAATCAAAAAGGAGAAACGGAAAAAAATTTAGCCTGTAAATAAACACAACTCAGAAACAAAAATAGCTATCTAATAATAAAAAAATAAAATTTGATTCGTGTGCATCTTCGTTGTAAAAATAGATAATACTTTTTTGATCTTAGGTACAGATATAATTTTAATGGTCTTCCGAAAAACTTTCTTCAGTTTCCATATCAGATTCAAAATCAGTCTCACTGTCACTGTTTAAGTTAATTATAAATCTATCAGTTGCCTCATCCAAAGTAACTTCTCTGTCATAAAATTTAGATTCCCACATTTTAGCATTATTACAACGAGATTGCCACTCCTCTTTAGAAAACGTATCAAAAAAGTCTTCACACAACAGTTGTACGTCTTGCCTCTTAAATGTAGTGTTGTTACTAGCTACATATTGTTTCAATGATGCCCACACTAATTCGATCGGATTAAGATCGGGATGATACGGTGGCAAACGCAAACAACTAAAACCATGTTCATTTATCATTTCTTCAATTGCATACCTCTTAAATCGTGACTTATGCAATAGCACTAAACTGTATAATTGCGTTTTGAGCATATCCTCTTCGTAAGCAATATTATGATTCCTTAACCAATCCTGCATGTCAGCTTTTTTTAGAAGTTGACGTTGGTGCTTTATTTACCTGGACATTATGGTAAGGAGCATTATCAACAATAATGACGCTTCTTGGAGGGAGGTTCGGAAACAGCTTTTCTTTCAACCATTTAGAAAAATTATTAAAATTCATTTCATCGTGGTAGTCTCCACTTTTGGTTCCAGATTTGAAAATTAACCGGGCATTCGGAATAAAGCCCATTTCACCTCCTGCATGGACAATAATTAGTCTATCACCATTATTAATTGGTTTCTTTAATCCCTCATTTGAATTATAACTCCAAGCTTTCTGGTGTGTGTGGGAGGCATGAATGTATGTTTCATCTAAGTAGACAATTGGACGGCCCTCTGCTCGATAACTTTTTAAACGAATTAGATAGTCTAAACGTAGCTTTTAAATATCAAACCTTTCCATTAATATTTTTCTGTCTGTTTTTGTTTTTTGCCAACGAAATCCTAGCGACTTTATTATTTTTCTTAAACTTTCATAGCTTCCTTTGTACCCTGTAGCTTCTCTAAATTTAGTCAGAATTGATTTTAATGTTGGAACAATATTTTCCGAGATTAACATGAACAGAATAATTCTTTTTAAAATACCTTTGTCAGCTTCATCTATATCATTAACTGTTTTTGGTTTTTTAATGGTTTTTCTTGGTGATGAAAATTCCGATATCTCACGGTTATCGATTCTTTTTTTCTCTCCAGAAATGCGGACGACAGTGTTTTTAGATACGCCTGTGGCTGCAGCAACACGATCATTTACATTTTTAAATGGTATTGAAGGTGTATTAAAGTTTCCTTCTCTTCTCATAAACTCTATAACATTGGCTATTATTTCGCGAGATTGACTGTTAATCACGCGGCCTCTTAATTTGCTATTAAACTCCATACTTAGGTTCTATTAAACTGTAATGAGCAAAAAACACAAACGAAAATAAAAGAAATGTTTTAGCGAAATTTACATCTGACATTTACGTCTGACTAAAATACTTAATGCGCAGAGTGTACTTTCATTGCGTAAATCCGTCGGCCCCGCCAACCGATGCCTCTCAGTAGTGCTTTCTCTGTCTAGCCGTCGAAAGCCTCTAGAAATTTGATGAACTGTAAAGGGATATGATTACTATATTATTAAAATATGCTACATCTGATTTTCTGATTGAAGCAGCCGGTTTCAGGTAGATTTTGAGTCAGAAATAGAAGAACGGTTGTCATTTACCAAATCCTGCACTTTATCAAAATAGCCTTAATTAAATTTCAAGCTTTTGGATATAATTTATTATAAAATATAATAAAAATTTTATTATTTAGTAGACATAAAAAAGTAAAATTTCTATTTCTTTTATAAATCTAGTAGGAATTTCAATTTGAGTTACCTATAATTAAAAAAAATGCACTTACCTAGCTTGTGGAGAATAAGAGTTGGTCCAGTTGAGAAACCCCATGATGGCGTGTGAGATTTGTATCGAACTGACAACTAATCTGATTTAAAAATACCCTATTTATAATTTAACCCTAATCCGATAAAAGTAGATTAAATCTGAATTAATCTCATTAAACTGTATGTATTTCAATTCGCCGATTTCCAAAATCAATAAAATACAGGAAGGAAATTTGGGACCTACATATACAGAGTGTCCCATCAGAAATTCAGGACCTTCTCTTCAGAGTGTCCCATCAGTGCGTAATTGACCGATAGAAAGCTCTTTTATTATTAAACAACATAAACTAATAAGTGGTAGAAAATCAAATTCAATAAAAAATTAATTGCTTAGGATTTTATTTTATGCATCTTACAAACACAAGAACTGAAAATATAAAAGTAATCAGGGTAGATATAATAAATTCTTTTAAATACCTGAAATAGTTCTGTTTTTTAAAATATTTAAATTAAAAATTTGGTGACTGTTTCTCGATCACCAATATTTTAGCTCTTAATTGAAATTAGAAATATTGGTGGGTGCATTGATATTATCCACCAAATTAAGTCATTAAAATGCTTTGAATTGACACCTATATCAACTGTTTAATTATATTAGTTCTGAAGATTTAAATAGTTTTGGATCGATACAAATTTTTATATTATTGTAATATTTTGAACAAATTAAAATTGTTTAAAAATACCAATTGAAAATATAATGTATTATTATGTAAATACCTAATATTAACATATTGGCTGTAATAAATTTTATTTAACACAAAAATCACTATATAACAGATATTTACAAGAAATTATATCTAATACAAAAAAATCATTACCGTTTCATGGCCATTGTCGTCTTCAAAAATAACATTATAAGTGTGTTTAAAAATAAATAAGTAATTTTACCATATTTAGATATAGATAATTTCCCTATGAATTGTGGAACAACAAAATTAATAAAACATCTTTCAAGTATGGCCCAAATTGGGCCTACACCTATAGGGATCTTGAAAGAATATAGAGAAACAGTTAATTGAGAAACTTTTGATTTTGTTTTTGAGTTATTTTAAAAAACTAAAAAGATACATTTTCGAAATTATGATGTACCTTTTTTATTGTTCACTATTTTGGCAGTCTGTAAAAATATGTTTGAAATATCTTTTTATTTTTTTATTTTATTTATTTTAATTTTTATTTATTAAATACACTGCTCTACAGGCTAAATGCCTAGTTATAGAGCAGGAAAAAAAATTGTAATTACAAAAGTAAATATAAATATAACATATTGCGCAATATGATATAACATAAATTACACAACATAACAAAAATTACATAATATAACAAAAATTACATAATATGACAAAAAATAAATAAATTAATAACTATACACGAGCAAATAGTACCGAAACAGCTTTACAATTTTTTGAGCTGCGAAAGCTTACAAGAAAATAAATCAATTCTACCTTGCAGGTTGTTGCAGTTTTCACACATAAAATACAACGGCGAGTTTTTTAATAAATTTGTCCGAAATAGCGGGAGATAAAACATTAAGTTGTTCCGAGATTCAATTCTTGGCACTTTAAATACAAGTTGTTCTAATAACTCGGAACAATCAATTTGGTAGTTAATAAGTTTATAGAGGAATATTAACGACTGATTTTTTCGTCTACATTCTAAGCTTTGCATTTCAAATCTATTTAAAAGTAACGTGTGATTTATCCCAATTGGTGGATATGTTCCGTCTATCTTAAATGTCAAGAATTTTAGATATCGTCTTTGAACGTTTTCAAGAGCGCTTATGTGAATATCATAAAATGGTTTTCATATTATTGGAGCACATTCTAATTTTGATTTGACGAACGCATTGTACAACATATTTATGGTTTCAATATAATTGAGGTCAACTGCATGCCTAGTGATAAATCCCAAATTTCTGAATGATACTTTTACCAAGTCATTTCGATGTTCATTAAAAGTAAGTTTTCTATCGAACTTTACCAAAGATCTATAACAAAATCATGCCTATTTAATATAACACCATCCAAACAGTTTAGTTATAGAGAATTGGAATATATTTTTTTGTATATTACATTTTTTTGAATTTAATGGAAGATTATTTATTAAACACCAATTATTTATTTTATTAAAATTAATTTGTAATTTAAGACAATCATTTAAGATATCTACATGATAAAAAAATTTGACATCGTCTGCATAAATACGTTAACGTCATTAATGATGTCATTTACGAATAGCATAAATAAAAGCGGTCCCAGAATTGAGCCTTGAGGTACGCCAGAGGTTACTAAGATATCGACAGACTCAAATCCACGCACTACAACAAACTGGGTTCTGTTTGTTAAGTAAGACTGAAGAAAATGTATGACAGGCTTGGACAATCCAAACTTGCTAAGCTTTTGAAGTAATATTTTATGATCCAGTTTGTCGAAAGCTTTAGAAAAATCTGTATATATTATGTCTATTTGACCGCCGCCATCAACTATTGTAGAACTGAGAATAGATTTGTTATTGTTGACCTGTTCTTACAAAAACCATGTTGTTCGTCCACTATCTGATGTTTGACGTGTGGTATTATATTATCGTATAGTAAAATTTCAAAAACTTTGGCAAAATTGCATATAATAGTGATGGGTCGATAGTTCTTGATACAATTGTTTTTACCTTTTTTAAAAACAGGACAGATTCTTGACCTTTTCCATGCATTAGGAAATGTACCAGTACGCAGTGACAAATTAAATATTTTATTTAAAGGAATAGCTAACGCATGGGAACAATCGCGAACCATGAAGGATGGTATATTATCTGGTCCCTTAGTAAATTTGGATTTTAACTTTAATATTGCCTTCGACACATCAGATTCTTTAAATTCAGCTATATGCACATGTAAATTATTTGATAAATCACTCTCAAAGCCAACATCAAAATTTGATGAATTACTGTAGGAATTTTTAAAGTAAGTAGCAAATCCATTTACAATATCCTGCATGTTTAAAAGATTTAAATCATCATAAGTCATAAATTCAGGTATTCCACCATCTTTCCTTTTAGAATTTACGTATGACCAAAAGTTCCCACTATTTCTTTTTATATTCTCTTGTAATGTTTTAACGTAGTCTTCATGTGCTTTCTCAACGTCCTTTTTAAATTTGGATCTTAGCTGTTTAAATTCTTCGAAGGCATTTAAATCATTATTGTGCCTAAACTTTTTTCGTGCTTTCTCTTTTTTTTAATATCTCTAATAATAGGTCCGTTGAACCATGTAGGGTATTTTTTTGCAGTTGGAACATATTTGGGAATACATATATCCATCATACCATGTAGTTGTTCATAAAATAACTTACGTGCAGTTTCAATATTAACCACATTATTGAGAAAATACCAGTCACATGAAGCTATTAGTTGATATAACATCATATAATTAGCTTTACGAAAGTTATATTGTAAATTTTTATTTACTGGATTAGGTTTACTACGAGGATTAGATATTTGAAAATTAATATTCAAATCAGAATGCGAGACATCTTCAGGGACCATCAAATTATATATCCTTTCAACAGTGCATGATTCATTACAAAAAACTAAGTCTAATAATCGATTTATTTATGTTAAATATATTATTATATTGTTTGAAATCGTGAAGATATACGAAAGCATTTAATTCAACTAGTTGACCAGTGAGAGGTGCCATATTAACATACTGGGGGGAACGTTAAAGTCTCCTAAAACAAATACTGTCTCGTAATCAACAAAATTTAAGGTGGAGAGACAATCAAATAAGGCTTCATAATCAACAACTTTAAGACTTGGAGGAATGTAAACAAGTAGTATTAATATTTTGTATATACAGGGTGGACCGGATTTAATTTGCGTATACAGAGATCTTGTAAACCGTAAGATATACATTGTCGATTAAATGGGGAAAAAGTTTCGTATTTTGACGGATAATACAATGGTCCATAGAATTCAGATTTTCTGACTGGTTCCAGAGATATTCGCTAAAATCCGAAAAACCTCATTTTCGTTTTTTAAGTCGTGCGTTGTTATTATAAAAGATACAAAAAAAAATTATACGAAGTTTTTGTTATAAATCAAGTTTCCTATAATCTGCCATGTCAAAATTTTTATTACGACGTTTCGTATTTCCAGGGCCACCTTCAACTTATTTTTTTAAATACGGACCTGGAATTTTAACTGTAATTTTTTATAGCTTTTGTATAGCTAAATACAACGATATGTTACACTTTACTATTTTACTACGTTTCGTCTATGAAAATATCATTTTTATCATGTTTTAGTATTTTCTTAAAATCCAATGAATAATGCTGAAAAACAGGATAAACCTGTTTTGAGTGACCCACTCTGTATATTAAAAATGGATAGATTTATCGAATTAGTTCATAGAACAAAATCTGCTTAAAAATGCATTTTTTACAAGATGCGCTACACAAAAAATATTTTGCCATCGAAAAAAACTTATTGAGCTCAATATACATTGATCTATTTAAAATCAATTTATATCTAAAACTGAATCTCCCTTAGTGTTCTGTGAACTGGCTTCTACAGAATTAAAGTATCTCAATTACTTACCAAATTATCCGGCCTAGGAGTTTTTATTGGTACACCCTGTATGTATCCAATTTTTTTTTGTTTAAACACCAAGTTCCGTACCGTATGTGGTGAACCACCTTATATAATTACTTTGAACTTCCTAGGTAACATGACAGCTCTCGCTACCTGGACATAGTATAACTTGTTCACCCCCTCCTCTACACCCAACTACAAAGAGCAGGCAAAAAAAATCGACGTGCCCCTTTTCGCAGTCATCAGAAGGACAATAATATTAAAGTATAATATGTTTTTAATATTTTTATATACAGAGTGACCCATTTAAAAGCGGTCCACCTTCATAGTTTTATTATTTATAGAGCGATTTTATCGTTTTTTTTTTTAGATGTGGAGGGGCAAAGATGTATTTTGGAACCAAGTGGCGTCCAATTTTTTTAAAAACCATCATATTCAGAGGCTAAAATGAAAATTAAATCATTTATAACTTGCAACTTCGCATTTCCTTACCATGGGATTTAAGTGTTTGTTTAGTTGTTACCATGCCAAGCATAGGGGGGGGGAGCAGAATTTATGACCCACTAATAAAAGAACTCTCAGACTTAACAAAGAAGGTTTAAAAAAAATAAGTGTTTTGTCACATGCACTATCATATAGTGTATCTACTTAAGTTGGAACCATATGGAAAACTTTTTTATTATTGGTTTTGTGAAAAAATTCATATGTGATAGAAAGTTCTGCATAGTCCAAAACTTTAAATGGAACCATCAGATATCGATTTTGTAAAGCCGTATACGAGGTTTGTCAAAAAATATTAATTTTACTCTAGAGTAAAGTACCTTTATTTTTTAAAATACAAAAGAATATTATAAAGTTATTTTGAATTAAGTCATAGTTAAATATGCAATTATAACTATTTAGCATTAAAATTCAGGTTTAGTGATATTATTTAGTTTATAACTACAAATAATTTATAATGAATGAATTTTTATGCTAAATGACTGTAATTGCATATTTAAATATAACCTTTAATTCTAAATAACTTTAATCTATAACATTCTTCTGTATTTTAAAAAGGTACTTTATTCTTGAGTAAAAATCATACTTTTTGACAAACCGCGTATACGACTTAAAAAAATTAATATCGGATGACTGCATTTTAAGTTTTGGACCATGCAGAACTTTTTATCAGGAATACATTTTTTTACCAAACCAATAATAAAAAAGTTTGGAACGGACAGACAATACCGATATCTTTCATTTGGCATATATCTTATTCCTATTGGGAGGTGGGGCAAAATTGTCCATTCTCCTTTATTCTTAGATTAAGAAATAGAATACTATCGTTAAGCACAAGAATAAACATGCTTGATTCAAGTATGATAGTGCTTATATAATCGCAACCCCAGTGAATGACATTTTACAGGTGTTTCAACTCTTTTTAAAATATGGCGCCAAAAACAGCATAGTATGTAAAAAAAACACCGAATGTCGGTAGAAGGTGAAGTACCCCAAATGAAAACAAATAATTACTGCGAACTGTCAGGAAAATTCAGTTAATTTTATCTTTATCGAGTAAAAAATACGTCTGTATCCAATTTTTTTTAAAATATTGTTAATGTCTACTAATCACACTCTACGTAACAAACGAAATGGAATGTGAAAACGAGAAGAAAATACTATACCACATACTTAAATAATAACCACCCATATATTTCTTCAAAACAAAGTGAGAACATTACTATTTTTAGTGTACAATACAATAATGAAATAAGGAAAATAGTTGTAATCTATTTTTGGATGGTCCCTTAACCCGAGATGATTTCTGGGAAACCAAAACATCCTAAACCGGGCGGTCGACAGAAAAGGGTCGTTCAATCATATTCAAAGGTTCAATCAGTGGGTCAACTATTTGGAAAGAGATTATCGAACACCGTTGAGGAATGCAGGCGATTTCTTTGTTAAGACTGTGTTATTCCATTTGTTTTAATAATTATTATTTTTGTAACGTTATTTTAATATTAATAAACTTCATACGTAAAATAAACATTTAATTATTTGTGTAGTTTACATAGTGTATACTCTTTCCTAAAAATTGTAAATATTGTTGAAATGGATTTTGAAAAAATAAATGTTAAGTGCCATTTTGATGTTATGTTTACAAAAAAGTAGGTATTAAATTATAACTCCCACATTTAAGTAAATAATAAACACATTCCAAAGATACATGCTTATTTTGTTACCAGTTCTAAGCAATATCACATGGAGAGATCTTCTAATTGCAATAAAATGTGAATCTTACAAGGCAAATTGATGAAAAGGGTAGGTACAAAAATGATCTGTAAACCTATACCTATATGAATAAGTGTTTTAATAAACTTTTTATTAAATATAAACGCAGAGGATTGTTTTCAATAAATTCATTAACTTATACAACTTTAATCATTTACAAAATAAAGGAAAGGTTTGTAGGTGTAGCTACACACAGATTGATAAAGAAAAACGAAGGAAAGGTAGGTCTTTTCAAGTATGGAAATTTTATTAGTATTCGCCAAGAGTTTGTATTATATATGTAAAAAAAGAACAAATTATCAATCAATCTATTCTCGTTTACATTTTTTATATTATACGGATGATGTCTTAACAGCCGAACTGTAGAGTTGCGTAGTTCATGAACGAACTAGTTCAAAGAGCCGTTCCAGAACTATGAACTAACTGAACTAGTTCGTTTCGATCGGTCACAGCTCAGGGACGAGCGTCGCCTTCGGGTGAGTCGGTTCTTCCGAGCTGAACAGAGTTGCTGCCGTCTTATGTAGAGGTGGGCTTTAACCGCTTAGAATAATTTGATGCACTCGGTTTGTTGTTGAATCTGGGAATCACCAGAGGTATTTACTTTGCTAATAAATTAGGATTTTTAAGTGATAGTGATGGCGACAAAAAGAAAATTAAGTGTATTGTGGAATCATTTCGTTGAAGATGAAACTGGTAAACGAGCTAAGTGTAATTATTGTTTGCAGTACATAAGCATTTCTAGCGGGTCAGTTGGCAATCTAGGCAGGCACATCAAAAATAAACACCCCGCAATAATAGTAAGTGTAGAACGGCAAAGTATAGGAGAAACAGGTGGACAAAATCTTGAAAATATAGCGTCATCTTCAAATTTGAAACCAACTCAAGTGACAAATTCTGAAATCGACAAGCAAGTCATAAAAATGATTTCAAAAGGCCATCATGCTTTACGAATAGTGGAAGAGCCGGAATTCAAAAAGTTAATTAATATGGTTTCTCATTGTCCGGGGTATCAACTTCCAACAAGAACAACTTTGACCAATAATTTTTTAACGAATTCTTATAATGAATTAAGAAATAAATTAAAAGTGAAAATTGAAACAACAAGAGCGGTATGCCTAACAACGGATTCCTGGACTTCTAGGACCAATGAAAATTATATAGCTATCACGGCACATTACATAGATGAGCAAACCAATCTTTGCTCGTCTTTAATTGAATGTAAAAAATATAACCACACCCACACGGGTGAAAATCTGTGTAAAGTACTGAAGGAGACAATGGCAGAGTGGAACATTTCGTACAAAATTGTAGCTGTTGTCTCAGACAATGCCAGCAATATTTTAGCAGCTGTAAGGCTAGGTGGATGGCGATCTATTGGGTGTTTTGCGCATTCTTTAAATTTGGTGGTGCAAAAGGCTACCAAGGAAATTTCAGACGTCCTTGTTAAAGTTAAGGCTATTGTAGAATTTTTTAAAAGGAGTTGTCAAGCTCTACAAAGCTTACAAGACACGCAAAATCGAATGGGGTTGCCTTCTTTAAAATTAAAACAAGATGTACCAACGCGATGGAATTCAACCTTTGATATGTTGGATCGAATTTTAAAGTTAAAAGATGCGATAATAACTACTATCGCGCTCTTGAGAAGCGATCTTTCGCTAGATCAACTGGACTGGCAAATAATAGAGGAGGTAATACCCATTCTTAAACCATTTTACGAAGTTACTGCAGAAATAAGTTCTGAGAAGAATGTTACTTTATCAAAAGTAATAGTTTTCAATAAACTCCTACAAGGCTTCCTGGCAAAAACTTCACCCGTGCATGTAAAAGTAATTGCTTTACGGGATGTCTTGAAGCAACAAATGAACAAGCGATTTTGTGAAATAGAGAACAATGTGCTTTTTGCGGAGTGCACAGTATTAGATCCGCGATTTAAAAAGCTTGGTTTCAAAAATGAACAGGCCTTTGAAATAGCTGTACAAGGACTTAGAAATAAAGTCGGCCATGTAACAATACCTGATCCTGCTAAATCGCCATTAGCAGATGTTACGAACACTGCCAGTGCTGATGCTAATATTTCAAATAGTAGTATTTGGGACGATTATGACGATATCATTATAACAAAAACGACACCTGAAAATAAATTAGCCACTGGCATTAGAGAAGTTGACAAATATTTAAGCGAAGACTATTTAAATAGAAAAACAAATCCTTTGGAATGGTGGGAAGAGAGGAAACTTATATATCCACATATATATGCCTATCTGCTCAAGAGATTTTGTATTGTTGCTACATCTGTGCCATGCGAAAGAATATTTTCTGGCACAGAACAAATCATAAATGAAAGAAGAACTTTATTAAAATCAAAAAATGTGGAAAAATTAATATTTTTAAATCATAACTTATGAATTTTTTTTTTTTATTTTGTGTCGGTTGAAATTTCTTTATTGTTTTAGTTATGTTTTAAGAAATATATTTTGTTTTTAGGATTTTTTTTTAGAATTTTTGTTTTGTTTTTAGATGTATATTTTATTTTTAGAAATGCATTTTGTTTTTATTTAGGATTTTATTTGTTTATTTATTTTTGTTAGAAATTATTTTTTTTATTTAGGATTAATTATATTTTATTTTATTAGATATGTATTTTCTTTTTTATGTTTATTAAAAATGATTATGTTGAGTTGTATAACGTTTTTGTTTTATTAAAAAATATGTTACAAAGTAACAGTTACGAAATTCGGTTTGCAAACAATTACAAAATAACGGGTAAACATATCTTTACTATGAACGAACTAAAAGAACTAGTTCAGATAGGTTAAATGAACGAAAATGAGCGCTCTCTCAAAAGAACTAACCTTGACAACTCTACCGAACTGCTAATTCTAATAAAATTAAAATTTGACATTGACATCAGTACTTCATGCATATCTAAGATCAACAATAACTAGACTAGACAATAACCTAGGCATCGACAAAGATGAAAGAAGTATTACTTTAAACTAACAACAATATTGCAATACAATTATATTTGATCGTGAATATAATATATGTCCATGTTCCGTGAACATTAAAATAATAACATGTCAAATGATTGACCGATTATCTGATGGCCATATTTTGAAGTTGAAACATGTTGATGTTAAAATATACTTTATCTAGCTCTTATTTTTTGCTTAAAATGAGCATAAATTTATCTTTGTGTATAGAATAATTTAGATAATATAACTTTTTGCTTTTTTTTGAAATATCTTAAAAACAAAAGAGATAAAATCGCATACTAAACGTCTTTACATTGCAAATATATTCATATAAATGTTTTCCCATTTAACCGTTTTTCTATATTCTGTAGTTTTCAAGATCCCCATACATGTAAACCCAATTTACGCCACACTGCAAGTTAGAGATGCACAAATAGCGGCCCACGGGCCGCATGCGGCTCACTGTTAATATTTAAGCGGCGCGCCAACGAATTTTCATCATTGTAAGTCATACCATTTAAAAATTAAAAAAATTGTGTTAATAAGTATTGTTTTTAGTGGTCCGTCTTTGGCTTATAATTTTTCCGAGTGGTTCCCTATAAGTCTGTGCATCTCTGCTGTAAGTTATTGATCAATATTATTAAACACATTTTTTATTTCTATCTTAGATACACATGTGTTAATCATGTTCATATTCTATTAATTCAACACGTTTTATTAAAATTTATATACAATTCATGAAAAAATACTTATTATACTGGGTAACTGTAAATTTGTGACCTTTTTTTAATGGATTGCAAGACATTAATTGTTTGACATAAATCATGTACAAGTGGCTATAAAAAAGAATTTAGATGTTCTTGTCAGAAATTATTATTTTAGTGGACGCCATTAAATGACAGATCGCCAATAAACTAATTTTCAAAATTTATTGCCAATGTTAAAAAAAATCACAATCAGTGATAGTCACTCGGCATTTTTTTGAATCTAATAATTTTTATTTAATATTTGTATTCATAAACACTAAATATTCAATAAATAAAAATTATACACATACATAATACTGTTAAAAAAATGAACGCAACAATTATCTAAAAATATCAGTATATGGAAAAAGTGTTTTTAGTTTCATTAAAAAAGTGAATTTTTATAAAAAGTTTGCATCATTTGGAAATCCACATTCGTTATTTTTTTCTCTTTTTACTACAAAAATTACATTGAATTCAGCATATTTTTTAATCCCTAACAGTATTTTCGATTATTATTTTGCTCTATAATGAAATTTAAAAGTACTTCTTAGCATGAATCATTATTTTTTATTTTCTTGTAAAAATGCTAAAGATTTTACAAACTTAATTCTTGATTATTAAACTTTTTTTTGTGAAAATATGATTAAAATAATTTTCCATATTTTCTGACAACTATATAATAAATCTGAAATTTGATATTGTTGCGTTAATTTTGTCCAGTACTATAGATTCTTCAAAATGTAATGTTTGAAATTATTTATGTATATTTGTTGATTATTTCTACTATTTAGTGGCATAACTTAATTTTTTTTTCTTTCATTCTGTATAAAATGCAAATTTATTAATTTGTTAATTTACAATTTTCAGTAGAACATATTTTTTAATAATTTTATTCTCAATTAAATCATTAGTAATGTACTTTTTATTTTTCATACCACATATTTATTTTTTTTATTAATTTTCTTCTTATGTTACGCTGTGGATAGAGGTGGTCCAGAACTTTCTGTAACTGTTGATTGAGAATCCGATTCTTCTTTAATAGCCAGCCAGGGCAACCTTTTTTGTAATTCAAGTCTAAAAGTTTAAAAATATCGTATTAACTTACTTAATTTTCAGTAAAAATGGAGTAGATGTTATTTTAATGTAGAAACAAATTTTTGACACAATAATTATTTAAATTTTTGTTGGTTTTAAAATGGTTTGAAGAACAGTTACTGAAAAAATTAATGAACCATCCTTTATCATAATAAACAATGCTTCATATCACAGTACATTGCTACTTAAAACACCAAACGCTAGCTGGACAAAGATTAAAATACAAGAGTGGCTGATAAATCAGAATATTAGATTTTAATTTGCTATGTTTAAAGCGGAACTTCTGAATCTTGTTGCACAGTCAGTAAAAGAAATCTAATTCGTCAGTAATTTCTCAATTACTTTTTTTTAGAAATATATCACCAACAATGTACATAGCTGATCTTCTAGCAGAACAATACGGACATAAAATATTACGCCTCTCTCCTTATCATTGTACAATCAATTCAATTGAACTTATTTGGGGCATTACGAAGCAATATTACAATAGACATATTGGTTGAGATGGTAAAAAAAGAAGATTGTTTAAATATGTGGTCAGAACACTCCTGACCATAACACCACAAATTTGGAAAAAGTATCAGCCATATAGAAAGAGAAATTTCAAAATGGTACGATAGAGAGGGAATAATTGATAGAATAGAAAATGCTCCAATTATTATTACACCAAACAGCGATGATAGTGATTTCAGTAGCGATGAATCTGAATAACAATTTTAAGAGACGTCGAAAGAGACATTGTTACAATTATGATGATGATTTGGAGGTATTCTGTAAAATACACACTAATAATATAATCGATTGAAGTACTGTACTGTAATAATAATTGTATTCTTTACCTTTTATTATTTGTTAATATTTACTTTGTTATTTATATAGGAATTTTATACAGGGTGTCCCGAAATTAGACGGTCATATTTTAACAGCGTAATCTACATCCTAAAATAGGAGTAAAAGTTCATATAAACAAACATAGGTCCGAAAACGTTTCGTTTTCGAGATACAGGGTGTTACAAGTGAAGTCCGGATGGCACATTTTTGTAAATATTTTTTAAAATTTCTTTAGTCACCGGTTTTCCAAAGTTAAAAAAAAATAAAATTTTTGATTCCACAGGCCTACTAATTATTGTTTAGACTTTCAAAAAACTGATCATGAAATTTTCAAATGCTATTCTCTTGAAAATGGTGCGTCCTAGCGAAATGCAACAAATGTAGCTTTATTATAAATAAAATATTGGTTTTCCAAAATTTATAGTCAAAAATGTTAAAAACTGTTATCAAAAAAAACTTGGGTTAATTTTACCCTAAGCCCCCCTTAGTTTACCCACTTATGAACATGATCGATAACTGGGGTTTAGTCCATTAAATAGAGCGTAAAAAGGTAAGCATTTGTACCAAATTTCCCTTAGTTATCTTTAAAAGTTTAGAAAATATTTACAAAAGTGTGTCATCAGGACTTCACTTTTAACATCCTGTATCTCAAAAAAGAAACTTTTTCGGACCTATGTTTATATAAACTTTTATTCCTATTTTAGGATGTAGATTACGCTGTTAAAATATGACCGTCTAATTTCGGGACACCCTGTATAACTAACAAACTGTAAAATAAAAGTCGTTGTTTTGAAAAATATTTATGTTTTCATTTTTTGATGCCCAAATATTGTTCAGGTACCTAGTTAAAATAACTGAAATATTATAATAATGCTTCTACATGCTATATTAATATAATCCCATAAAACAAATTTTGATTTTATTTTTTAAAAACCTTACTCAACAGATGTTCTTAATAGAACATACTACTGACTGATATTTCTTATTGGCTAACATCACAACGATTCACAGCTGCTTTTCTTTTCTGTAGCTACAATTATTGGAACTTTCAAAGATTCCTCAATTATTTTCAAAATTTGGCAACGGTGTGGAGCTGTGACGGTCTAAAATTTATTACATCATCGATGACGTGCAATGGTTTTTATATTGTATGAAGTATAACATCGGTTTTAAACTATTTCAGTAACGTTGTTTTGAAACGGTGACGTCGATAGTAGATGAGATTAGCCAGTTCTGGACCAAGGTCACAGGTACAGAGAGAGGTAATTGAATAATTAGTAATTATCCTAAGTACCCACCCTTCGCGCAATTAGCAAGTACCTCCCAATTACTTACATGTACTGCAGTAAGTGTAATTGCATAGGAACTTGGACACCAATGCTTTTTAAATGGAAAACGTGTAGTTCACTTTGGACAGTAGAGTGCTGGTGTGGACATTTATGTAAAGATAGGACAAATATTGCTAATAATTTGTTATAAGGTAAAGTCAACATTGAACAATGAAAATAAAATATATTTCGTTTTAAAATTATATTTTTTAAAGTAACTGTATTAAGTATTTACAGTAACTCAATAAGTTTCAAAATTGTCTCTCTTTGAAGCTCAGCTTTTTTATTTAGGCCCATTTTCAGTAAACTTGTAATTAGTTTCTTTTTTCTAATTTGTTTTTCTTTGTAATTATTCATAATTTCAATTCCACGTCTGTTTTGTAAAATTGTCTCTGTTTTTTGTTAGCTTCTTCCCTCCGCTTTATTCCTTCGGCACCTCTATCACATCTACATATGGATTTATCATGAAATTCGTGTTCAGATGTGTAGTTTTCTAAGTCTTTTACACCTTCATATGCTAATTCTGAAATTTCTGTACGTACTAAGCAACACTGTTTTCCTCGGGAATGTAACCAATCTTGTTAGAATACTCTTCTATCGTAATGAGAATGAGGTGTACCTCTAAGACCATCTCCATCCCTTCTAAGCGGCTTTTGTCCATCAGCGCAGGTGATGCATCTGAGTACATGGTCCAAGCAAATTATTTTCTTGAAAGTCGTTTTTGAATGGAGTCGTGTACCAGTGCGCTGTAGTTTTTTCTTGTAGGCTAACATTGTGAATCCATTAGTAAAATGTATTAAAGCATGAAGATGTTCATGTGCTGTACTACCATCGTCTGCTATTAGATGACATCGACAAATAGAATATCATTTAATATTTGGAGCACAAGCAAGTAAATTAAAGTCTTTTTCATTTAATATTTGTCCTATTTTTACTTAAATGTCCACACCAGCACTCTACTGTCCAGAGTGAACTACACGTTTTCCATTTATTGGTGTCCAAGATCCTATGGCGGTTGAGAGTCAAGGATGTGTTTAGACATAGACTTATTTTTCCTATGCCATAATAGTAATCACTGAGATGTATTTAGACTAAACTCATTATATGATATACATAGTAATTACTATCTAAGAGGTACTTACACTTCGATGGGTACTTACTATGCTCGTACACATTACATAGTAAATACTCTCTGAGAGGTACTAACACCCCTGAGAGGTACTTACACCTCTAGGTATATGGGGTAATGAGAGGTGTCTACACTACGCAATTACACTTATTACAGTACATGATAGTAATTGGGAGGTACTTGCTAATTGCGCGAAGAGTGGGGGTGGGTACTTAGGATAATTACTAATTACCCAATTATCTCTCTCTGTACCTCTGACCTTGGTCCAGAACTGGCTAATCTTATCTACTGTCGATAGTATCTTCTCTATCTGAGTTCTTTCTATTAAAGAAGGCTCTATCTATAAGGTTAAACAAAAAAATAAAAGAAATAGCTAAAAACGTGATGGTATACTGTTTTTTCTTAATAGAGGAAAATAACACAAAATATAATGTGTAAGATAAATATATACGTTGCCAATCTTGCTTAAAACCAAGGGCGTCGATAAATTTTATTCTTGGGGGGGGTAAAATATTTTTGCTGTAGATAATGAAAAAAAATCATTCTGTAATAAAGTAAAAACATATATTTACAAACAAAACAAAACTTCTTTGGACAAAAAAACACAAATCAAACAATCCTAAAATAAATGTCTATTATATAAAAAAAACAACACTAACATTCCTTGGCAAGTACTTAGTAAAAAACAGGATATATTTATAAAATCAAATCTATATGCCTCTTTTTAATTTTGGCAAATCTATCTAGAACAGCATCTATGTTTAAATCTATGTCTCTATGAATATGTAGCAGTGCTAAGGCCACTAACCTTTCTTGGCCCATGGTTGACCTAAGCCACGTTTTCAACCTTTTAAGAGTTGAAAAACTTCTTTCGGAGCTTGCTACACTCACAGGCATGGTAGAGATTAAATACAGAGCCAAGTACACATTTGGATAAATATCCTTATCGCAAAGCTGTAAAGCAGATATGGCCGAACTAGAAAGATTTTCATCAGGGACAGTTACCCATTTTTTAAACCAAAGTTCCAACTCGGCATTTAAGAGAGACAATAAAAAATCTTTGCTTTCGTTCGTGAAATTTGATAAATATTCTGCTACGTTTTCTTTTATTAAAGAACAATCCATATTCATATCCAATTTGATATTTGATGGAATTAAACTATTTATATTAAGAATTTTGTACAATTCATTATGAAATCGAAATGTAAGATCTTCAATCACGTTGTCTAAAAGAGGAATAAAAATACTTCTTTTGAAGTATTCTTCAATAGAATCTCCTGGAGTATTAACTCGATGTTTTTGCCTTAGGGTAATTCGAGGCATCATCAAATTTAAGTTCATTTTTTTGTGAAGATTTTCTACGTCTTTAAATATCCCGGAAAAACAAGATTCAACATTTTTCTTTTTTCATTTAGTAAAGAAAGAATATCGTTAACTAAGGTCTGTGCTTTATTTTTGTCAAGTGATTTGGTTTGTAAGAGTTTGCTTAGGCTATTCGTTAAACTTAGAAAATAAGACAAGCAGTGTAAAGATATCATAAATTGTGTTGTTAAAAGAGAATCTACGAACGAACGTGCTTTGGATGAACTGTCTTTATCATTCCACTGGGCAATTAATTCCAAAGTTTCAATTATCTTCTCAAAGCATGATTGAAATCTTAATACGGCATCATGGCGCTCGGCCCAACGAGTTTCGCATAAACTTATTAATTCTTTATTGTTAACTAACTCGAGAACTTTTGCTCTTTTAGGAGAAGCTTTAAAAAAAATTATTATTTCCTTTATTATACCAACACAATTTCTAATATCTTGTACCGTACTTGCTTTTGAGATTGATAGATTTAGGAGTGATTATAACACGGACACTTGACCGCATTTTTCATCGATTTTTGGACTTTTTGTTCCGACAACATGACACTGCAAGTGTCAGTACCTATGCCCACACAATTTTCAAAAGGTAAACCCAATTTTTCAATGAATGATATCACAGTATTCCCGAGAATTTCACCTGAAAGTTTTGGCTCTTTGGTACATTCATCATAGTTCTCTGTATGACAGTCAACAAACCCAAGAAAGTCCTCCCTTAAGTTAAGACTGTTATCTAAATACCTTATTACAATCGACATATGAGAAATATTACTGATGTCTGTCGTTTCATCAAACATTATACTAAAGTATTTAGATTTATTGACTTTTTCAACTATAAGCGACAATATTTCATCCCCACAGCATTTAATGAGTTCATTTTGAATAGAAACACTTACATATTTGGTTCGCGAGGAGGCCGATTCGAAGTGATTTTTTAAAATAACATCATCACCAGATGTTTGTATACGATACCTTAAAAATTCTCTGAGATTTCCTTCATTTACATCCGACGAATCGGTTAACTCAGATTTAGTTAAATGACCTCTTAAAGGAATATTTTGTTTTCCTAAAAAATGTATTGTTCCTAGAAGAGCTTTAATTTTTTTTCGATTTTGTTCGACTTGTTCGATGCGCTTGACATTTAAAATATTTACAATCTCCCGATCCCGGTTTTCATAAGTATTTTTAAAATTGTCAGAAAGAAGCATAGCATCTTTGTGATAGGAACAATCGTTATGACGAGTTAGATCACCGTCTTTTCCATAAAGTTTTGAATATTTTTGTAATAGACTAAATACAAGTTTTTGAAGCCCCGTGGCCTTATGAATACCCCCAAATTTGGCAAATAGAACACAACACTTACAAAACAGACCATTTAAACTTTTAGAATATGTTAGCCAAGCAAAGGAAGAAAAATGATTTTGAGACAAGTAGCACTTAACATCCTTTTTGTTTTTAGAATGGACAGAGTAAGGAAAAGTGTAACTTTTTTCAGGAACGAAAGCTTTTTTTAAGATTTGATATTTGTCAAAATCTGATATATTGACCTTATTATTGACATAATGCCCAATATCAATTTCACCTGATCCAGTCCTGGTCAAATTTTGAGCATTTTGCACCTCCAATGATGTTGATGTAGAACTACTACCAATACTAATGGAATAATTGGAATTAGTGGCTTTTTAATGCAATCCAGAACTGAACTTTTCACTTTCTTCCGGAACGCTGCCAAAGGTGCTGTCGACTTTATTTTTTTTATTAAGAAACGCATCTAAGGTCTGCAAACCCCGTTTACTCATTTCAACTTATACAATCTGCAATAAGTTTAATAAACAAAAATATGGTAATGCACTTTTAATCTTACCTGCCTGCTTTACTGTTTATTGTTTCTTGCGTATTTATTTATTGGTAATGCGATTATAAAATACAATACGAACAAGACCACACAGTATTACCATATGTATTACATACAATATATTAATTATTAAATAAAGTATAAGTATGTCGACAATAGGTAGCCACTACCACACACAATACTTATTTTTCTATGCACAATACCTACTCAATTTTAAATGCAGAAACACAAAGCGGAATGCTCACAACGACAAAGCGACGCGAATGAGGCGCTGACCGCTGGAACAGAGACCACAGCTTATACAATACAGCTAAAACACTCTCTTGGCGGCAACGGTTTGCGTCGATTTGGTCGCGCATCGCTTAAGCTCCGCCTTCGGAGGGAAAAGACGGTTTTGGCGTTCAGACGCGTACTTAGGTAAGGTGTTGAGTCGTGCGTATAATTTCGTTGATTGTATAATTTCTTGGAGCCTATAATTTCGTTGATTTTGTTTGAGTTAAAGGTACTGTTATTATTTTGGTGACTTTTTAGCTGTTAGTAGAATGAGTGAAAAAAAAACATAATTCTGTTTGTGCAGTCAAAAGCTGTTTTAATAAGGGTTATACCTGCAAGAAAACATTCTTTAGTTTTTCCAAGGACCCAAACCGATAAGTACCACATTATAAGAAATTTTCATTGTTAAAAATATAATTTATACAGGGTGTCCCATTAGTGCGTTATTGTTCAATATTTTGTTGTAGACACGCAAAAAAGTTTTAAATAAAAGTTATATGGATTTGAAAAATACCTACATATTTTAAAAATATCTTTGGATATACAGGGTGTCACGTTTTTGCCTGGCAAATTAAAATGTATGTTTTTTAAATGGAACACCTTGTATTTTATTTTATGATGAAATTATTAACACTCTAAATTATTGTAAAGACGAGTTGCTACAGAAAAATTTTATCAGGTATGTATGTGGTTACCTTTTAATAAAAGCCTTGCGGATGCACTCCTGTGATACCTGTCCTAAATATAACAAAGATCACGTTGAATTAGATGATTTTTCTTTTTATTGCTTTTTAAAGGCATATGATAACGCCAATTCAGATACATTTGGAAATCTGCAACTGTGAAATGATGAATTTGTAGAACTTATATTCAATATTGAAAAGATATTTCAAAATAATTTTGAAGAATTGGCTACAAAAAATAACATTTGTACCACACTTTTAGAATTAATTAACCCAATACCCTTTAGTCATCCATGCTAACGTTTTCCAAAAGAATAACCTATTTTAATGTATGTTTAATCTCAATAACTAAAAAATATACTGACAATTAGTTTGACAGAATTGTCATTTATTTAAAATTTTAAAAATAATAGCAGTCGGTCGATCAAAATATGAACGGCGATTGGCGAATTTTTTTTTTGCAGTGTTCTCAATACCTAGAATGGATATGAAATATATTCGTTCAATTGAAGGCAATAGCATACTTTTTCGTTTTGTAATCTGTGCATGGATATTAGCCAATCTATGCACATACTACAAAACGAAAAAGTATGCTATTGCGTTCAACTACGAATATATTTCATATCCATTTTAGGTAGTGAGAACACTTTATTAAAATTAAATCTACAAATCACAGTTCATATTTTGGTCACCCAACTCCTATTATTTAAAATTTTTTAAATAAGTGACAATTCTGTTAAACTAATTGTCAATATATATTTTAGTTATTGATATTAAATATACATTAAAATTTTTGTGTAGACTCGATAAATAATAGCATTTTTGTTTTTATTGTCCAACATTTAAAAAAAATAAATTTTAATCAAACTACATGATACTAATTTAATTACGAGTATTAAAACAAAAGTCCTGAAAGTTTCGGTGAAGATGAGGACAGAGCATCTGCCTTCCACGCGAAAAGCCCGGGATCGAATCTAGGCCGAGGACTAATTAATTTTTCATGTTTATTTTATTTTATAAATTAGTCAACTTCGTTAATTATTTTAATATTAGTTATTTTGTCTAAATAACCTAAAATAATTTTTTAAATTTGTAGATTTTCGTTAATGGGTCCTAAAAAAAATATACTGACCATATCGAGTGGATTGTTCATATCACAATCAGACGAATGAGTACTCCACCTACGACGTCGTGCTCAAACTTCGTCTTTGTGTGATATGGCTATCATATTTCACCCTTGTTGAACAAACTACTATTTATTTGTTTTCTTGGTTTAAGTTTTACATCAGAAATAGGAACTAAATTAATTTACTTTTTAAGTTTTCTTGTAAAAATCGATATTACTCTCTCCAAGTACAAATTTAGTACCTACCTAAAATAAGTACCTACAAATTATGTAATTTCGTGTAATATTGTAATTTAAATTTCACATTATTATAAAGTTACAAAATTCCCTACTTCGGTATGGTCAGATAAAAATTGAATATATAATATTAATAAAAACTGTCAAAGTATTACTTCTACAAATCTGTATTTCAATTAATAAGAATACATCTAAATATAACCAATATTGTTAAAATAAAAGCACAAATTCTTTATAATTCCAAAATACCATAGAGTTCCCAGACCTCAGTCGAAGCTTCGTTTATCTAGGTATAAACCCTTTGCGCGAAGAGTAACACTTGCCAGACACACGGGGTACCACTTTATTTGCATCCACGAGCGTGACAAAATTCTTTAACAATTGAAGCCCTTGGTGTAAAAAGGATCCAAGACACAATTTGTCGTGAAGTGACTGTTTTAGGTCAAAACATTTGTTAACGAGGATTTTACTAGCCACATACAAATTATTTTACCTCTAATCCGAAAGATGTGCTATTTTTCGTAATATTTATATTTAAATATTTTTTTAATTATACTTGACAGATTTAAAACAAATTAAAAATTTAATTTCCCAAAACTTACTTAATATGGCATGTAACCAACCTTATTACGCCAAGGTTTTCAATTTTTTCAATAATAAAAAAATTGTTTAATCCGGGCCCGACTTTTCCCTCGAATCTAACAGAGATAGCACCATTACGTCTTGCTTGGTTCTCGACCGCCAGATCAAAGACGCCGACACGGAGTTGTGGAGCTGTATTGTATAAGCTGTGCAGAGACTCCCACCAGTCCCTTCCTTCTCGATAATTACGTCACAGAGTACCTAAATAATATGTACTCTGTGGTTACGTCAAGTTACGTTGAGCAATAGGGAATGGGACTGTGTTGTGTTGAGTGAGACTGCATAAATGTGCAACAACGATGAGAATAAGATCAACGATATCCAATAAAACATTCAAGTATATGTACAATGGACTTGGACATGTTAATTATTAAATTTAATTTAAAACCAGAAATTTACTAATTAGTATTCTTGGGGGGGGTAGTTACCCCCATTACCCCCCCCCCCCCATATCGACGCCCTTGCTTAAAACAAAGGTTAAAATATGATCATTATTTGTAATCAGAGTATAGTTGAAACCATTGAGATAGAATAAAGGGGAGACGCTATGACGTTACTAAAAGTGTCCGCACTTTTCAATAAGCATTACATTTTTACGTCATGTGTCAAACTAACGTGACCTAGTCAGTTTGATTACTGTTTTGGTGAGAATAAACGCCATTTTATTTAAATAGCTACATTTAAATCTTATAAAAAGTTGTTTATTTTAATTTTAAATAATGGTATCATGTGCTATAAGAAGCTGTTGCAGCAGTGGCAGCGTTAATAAGAAAAAAACTTCAGGAATTACATTTCATAAGTAAGTCTAAAGCATATTCTAAACAATTATAAGGACCGTATTCTTAATTTTTGTTTCAATGTTTGTGTGTTAATTAATCATAATTTACTTTTCTAATAATATAAGTATATCAATCTTCAATCCCGACGAAGATTCGAATTTTCATCTAATGTGTTATTACGACCACCTAATGACATCAAACTTCTTCCGAGCACCTCAGCATTCATTGTTAGTACTTCTAAAGATAAATCTGTAGATCATGAAAAATATTTTTCTGAGAAGATAACTTCTAGAGAAAAGAAGATTTTGGCAAAACTAAAACGTACACACGAAATAAGCAAGAAAAGAAAACGGAAGCTGGAGCAAATTAGAAAAAATGTCGTCGTAAAGAAAAACGAATTGCAGATATAAAAGAAATCATCTCTGTTCTTAAAAAGAAAAAAATATATAGAAGATGAATATTTGGACATTCTATCTAGGCTTGACGGACCACAAGAATTATATCTTCGGAAATTAAAAAAGAAAATAATCAATCCTTACCAAAGCAATACTCTGAGGAGTTGAAGGTATTTTCTTTAACTTTACACTACTACTCACCAGCTGCGTACAACTATGTACGACGTACCTTTAACACATGTCTTCCTCATACCGGAACCATAAGCAGATGGTACCAAAGTTTAAATGGGGAGCCTGGGTTTACCAGTGAGTCATTCAAAGCTCTAAACATTAAAAGTGCGGTCAAGCGAGAAAAAAGTTATTGGCGCTTTAATTATGGACGAAATGGCTATTCGCCAATTAGATGAATGGGTTTTAAGTCAGGGAAGACTTATGGTTTTGTAGACATGGGGACCGGAGTAAAGGAAGAAACCCTAGCTAAAGAGGCTCTTGTTTTTTTACTAAATTGTGTAAATGGGAACTGGAAAATACCTTTAGCTTATTTTTTAATAGCTCGAGTATTTAGTGAGCAAAAGGCTTGCTTAGTATTAGAGTGTTTGAAAAAATGTAATGACGCTGGCGTTTATATAATAAGTCTGACATTCGATGGCTGTCCAGCTAATTTAACCATGGCCAATAGATTAGGTTGCAAATTAGATCATCGCAATCTAAAAACAACATTTACTGATCCGAGTTCTCAATAAGAAGTGGCGGTATTTTTGGGTCCTTCACATATGGTCAAACTAGTTAGGAATACCTTAGGAGATAAGTACTCATTTCTGAACAGTGATAATGAACTGATAGAGTGGAGATATTTTATGAAATTGCAAGAGCTACAAGAAGAAGAAAACTTTTATCTTGCAAACAAATTGAGGAAACAACATATAGTATTTAAACAACAAAAATGAAGGTAAAGCTCGCAACACAGTTGTTTAGTGAAAGTGTAAACATGTTTTAGATATAGAAGAATTTGAGAATGTTAATACAACTATTGAATTTGTAAAATTAATTAATAATTTATTTGATGTTCTGAATTCGAGAAATCTCCTTCAATTTGGTTACAAAAAACCTCTATCTAGAAAAAATTTTGACAATATTTCAACATTTTTGGATATGGCCGATAAATATGTTGACGGCTTAAAAACACATTGCAATGGGCAATTATTATTAGACAGTGGGAGGCATACGGGATTTTTAGGATTAAAAGTCTGTATCCACAGTAATAAATGTTTATTTAATTCTTTAGTTGTGCAAAACAATTTATTATCTTTTTTACCAATATATAAAATCTCCCAGGATAACTTGGAATTATTTTTTTGTTCCATCCGTTCACATGGGGGTTATAATAACAACCCTACAGTATGACAATTTGTGTCAGCCTATAAAAAGCTACTCGTCCATGTAGAGTTATGTTAAAGTTTTCGTGGGAACTGTATACCCTTAGAAGAGATTAGTATTTTAAAGTGCGATGTAGTCAGACAACTTAATATAACATCAACTGAATATTCAATTTACAACCAAGTACAAGATTATGAAAATGATCCCTTGGAAATTATTAAAGCCATCGAATTAGATCACGGTTATGTACCAGATCCCTGTATCACTCCATTTTCGAAATATGTAATTACTTACATCGCGGGTTACGTTGTTTATTCTATAAATAAAAAAATACATTGTGGACAATGTTCTCAAGCACTAATAAGTGATACAAAAAATATTAACATATTATTAGTTTCTGAAAAACAGATTTCACTTGACATCTTGATTCAGTTAGTATTAAGAGAATATATTTCTTCAAACACATTTTCAAATCTTGTACAACATGGATTCGATCAGTCAATTTTTGATAATCACAGAACATTATTAATGAAATGTGTTGCGAGCAGGTACCTAAATGTAAGAATGTGTTATTTATCAAAAAATAAAGCAAATAAGAAAATTAGCGTAAGACACCATAGTAATAAGATGGTTTTATTTAAAGAACAATAAAACATTTTAAAAAAAGGACTTTTAATTTACCCAGGTAAAATCATTTATTCTAATTAAAAAATATTTGTTGGAGTTAAAAGCATTTTTTTTAACAATACATTTAATATATCATTTTCATTCCGACGATCTTCAAATATAAAATTACTGACTTCAAATCAAAGTACTACTCTGTCTACGTCGCCATTTTAATTACATTTTTCTGTCAGTCTTAGCATCGCTAAGTGCGTCCATATTTCTTATCGCAAAATAGTGTTTATGTCGTCTCTACTTTATTCTATCTCGATGGTTGAAACCGAAAATAATAGTCATGTGTCATTGCACCAATTTTCGGAGATAAGAAAATTTTTCAGTGGCGGGTATATCCTTCAACATTTTTCACGAATGTTTAACATTCCTTTGCCTATTACTACCGGATTTAAATTTATAGGTACCTGTATTTAGGATGACTAATAGCATAGACGTACGGATCCAAACAAGCTACAAGTTTGCAGGCCAAGGCTGGTATCATGGACACTCCAGGCGATAATAGGCCTTGATCTCCAAATGCACCTATTAGTGACAGTACAGCGTAAGGTGTCCAAGCAGCAACGAACAGGAAACAAACTGTTATAGCCGCTTTGGCTATCCTCAACTCCGTGGATTCGTTCTTATGTTGTTGGTTAGCTCGCAAGGATTCCACGTTCATTTTTTTCGCCTAAATTTTTAAAATAATATGATTAATATCCCGTTTAAAAACGACGGATCTAATTAGAAGGGTGCCTTTTCAAAACGTTTTAAAATATTAAAAGCCAAATGCAAGACAGTTCATTTAACAAAGAACAAAGAAAAAGATTTAGGACAGGACATACAAAATAAATGTGATTAAGTCCGAAAAAACTTTTTAGAAAAACAAATTTAAATTTATTAGTAGTTCTTACATCTAAATTTGCATTAAATAACTTTTACATGGACGAAAAAATAAAGCGAATGGACGTGAGAATGCAAGATTGCATTCTCGTGGCATCGTGTTACGCTGGATTCACTGTATTGCTACCATAACTTACATAACCTATAAATGTATGTAAGCATTCTTAGAAATGTGCACTTGAGAATTTTTAGTATCTCAAACTTGGAACTTATCTTTCCTCTTAAAATATAGATGTTCCGGAGCATGATAAGTATTTATTTTATACGTATTTATTTTAAAACATCTAGTTAGTGTTGATACGTTTATCTAACCTATTCTTTATGAACTTCACCTGTTTATAAAGACTAGATTGATTTAATAAAATGTCTTATATACATAAGAGTTACAGCTAAAGTGATAATAATAGATTCTTCACCTCAAATGAATATCCGTGAATCAAAAGATAATGTCATTTTGAAAATCTATAAATTTTATTCAAAACTATTAGATAGTTTCACTTTCTTTTGGTAAAATATGATTAGGTACATATTAAAAAAAAAAATTGAATTTTGTAAGATGACTGACTTAACTCCATTTCCGGCAGCTAGTGGAAACTAAGTATTTTGTAATTGGTGTGTTCCATTGCAGGTACCACCATTGATATGTTTTACTTTTCTATTCAGCAGGATATACAGGGTGTCTGAAAAAGGTCTTTACAAAAACATACCACATATTCCTTAGACCAAAATAAGTCGATTTAAGTAAAATTACCTTAGTACAAAGTTGCTTCGTTTGGGTTCCAGAGGGCCTTGAAGTTACAATTTTTAAATCGTTTTTCCCATATAAATGTAAAACGGCATATGCGATTTTGCTGAAATTTGGTATATTGGTAGAGTTTTATATGGCAAAAAAATTGGTTTTAAAATTTTGTCCGATAATAATACATAGGCGTAGAACTTGATTTTTTAAATAATTGCACATTTAAAAATTCTACGCCAATGAAAGAAAAGGAGTTTGAGTATGAAATTTAGATTGCGCAACTCATTAACTTTAAAAAAGTTACTTATGATAAGACTCGATTACTCTCATGGTTTTCGCTAAATTTCTGTTTTAATAATTTAGAGTGTATAGGTTTCACAAAAATATTTATTTACAACATAATCAAAATAGAGATTTTACAAAAATTGTTCAAAATGTTCACCATTTTCACGCATATAAAGATTTATACGTCGAAGAAAATTAAAATGTATCCTTTCCATAACTTCACCTGTAAGATTGTTTATTGCATCTTGAATACGTTGCCAGAGTTGTTCCTCATTTTCTACAGGTTCCCTGTAAACTGTGGATTTCAGATGTCCCCATAAAAAGTAATCCATCGGTGTTAGGTCTGGGGAACGTGGTGACCAGTTTATAGGTGCGTCATTGCCTCTGCCTATCCATTTGTGTGGATATTGTTCATTCAAGTGGTTTCTAACGTTTAAAGAAAAATGTGGTGGAGCTCCTTCTTGCATAAACCACATATCTCTCCGAAGTTGGAGAGGTAAATCTTTTAACAATTCTGGCAACGTATTTTGTAGAAAATCCAAATACTTTTTTCCAGTTAATCTTCGTGGAAGTATGACAGGACCAACAATGAAATTACCAATTATTCCAGCCCACACATTAATTTTGAATTCGTGCTGAAAATGGTTTACCTTTATTGCATGCGGATTTTTAACGTCATAAAAATGTTCATTATGGGTATTAGTTATACCTCTTCTTGTAAAACCCGCTTCATCGGTAAAGAGAACCTTCTTGACAAAGTTTGGATTTCTTTCTCTTTGCATATTAAGAAATCGACAAAAACCCAAACGAATTTGAGGATCATGGACTAATAATTCTTGTAATGGCTTCTTATGGTAAGGATATAGCAATTGTTCTCTAAGCACTTTATGAACGACATCTTTACTTACTCCTAGTTCCCTTCCAATTCGTCTGGTGCTTAATTCTGGATATTCTTGAACACGTTCTAAAATGTCTTCAACTTCAGGAATCCTTACAAAACGTTCTCTTCCATTATCAACAGTGTTGGGAGCAAAGGAACCGGTCTCCCGAAGACGTCTCTCAACAGCAGCAAAAGTTGGGTGGCTAGGTACACGACGATTTGGAAACCTTTCAGAGTACACCCTGACACTCTCTCGAACATTTCCTTCACAAAATCCTAATGTCAGTAACATATCGGTATATTCTGCATTGGTATATTGTACAGCCATATTAATAAACCACGCATTTGTTTTTTTTAATTATTGAGTCAGATAAGACACTTTCAATCGTTAACAAGAGATTAGGTGTTGAAACTTGACAATATTTTTATTTAGATGAAACTATAGAAACCAACAATAAATGTTTTTGTATACGTATTGCACAGAGGAGTAGATAACATCACATCCAGATGGATGGCTCAGCTGTTATCTTCGAGAACTGCAGAGACTCAGATAGGGCAGGACACCATCTCCATCTGAACAACCAGAGGATGTCCACAAGGAGGAGTTCTATCCCCACTAATGTGGAGCCTAATCGTAGACGAACTTCTATGCAGATTGACTGACCTCGGCATACCCTGTCAAGGTTATGCCGACGACATAGTCATATTTGCTAGTGGCAAGTTTAGTAATATCCTGTGTGATATAGTCCAAAGAGGACTAGAACATACCAAAAGATGGTGCCGTGAAGTGGGACTTAGTATAAACCCTACAAAAGCAACACTAGTAGCCTTTTCAAGGAAAAGAAAACTTAATCTCAAAACCGTTAAATTAGACGGGATAGATATAGAATGGAAAAATGAAGTCAAATATCTAGGCCTAACCCTGGACAACAAACTTCTCTGGAACACACATGAGAAGGAAGTAGTAAATAAGGCCACAAAAGCCCTAATGGTATGCAGAAACATGGCGGGTAAACGATGGGGATGTAACCCAAACATACTGCGATGGATGTATACTGCAATAGTGAGACCAATCATCACTTACGGGGCTATAGCCTGGAGTAACAGAACTAGTTTAGTTACTACGAGAGCTAATATCTCAAAAGTACAAAGACTAGCCTGTGTTTGCATTACTGGTGCAATGAGAACCTGTCCTACGGCCGCAAAGGAGGTGATCTTAAACCTCACCCCTCTACATTTGATGATAGAGAATGTGGCAAAAAGGACACGATATAGAATGATCAGGAGCGGAGTAATCAGACGAAAGTCTACTTGCTTCAGGACTAAAGATACCTGGGACATGCCCCAGGATGAAATGCAAAAGAAGTACAGTTTTGTGAAAAACTTCAAAACCACAGAGCTGGGCTGCAAGAAAGAATGGAGCCAAGAATCCATCGCGCTTGCAACCGAAAGACGTGCTATTCAGTGGTACACGGACGGTTCCAAAACCATAGAAGGAACTGGAATAGGAGTGTATGGGCCGAAAACCAAGCACTCCGAAAGCTTGGGAAAATACCCAAGCATCTTCCAGGCGGAAATTCACGCCATCGAGAAGTGTATCCAGTTTAACATCGAGAGAAACTATCATAGACAAGAGATTATCATCATGTCCGATAGTCAAGCAGCCATGAAAGCGCTGAGTTCTTACGTAATCAGCTCAAAAATAGTATGGAGATGCCTAGAACAATTGAATGAGCTAGGCGAGAAAAATAGAGTTACTCTCACTTGGGTCCCGGGACATAACGGGATACAGGGTAACGAGATTGCAGATAGTCTTGCAAGGAAAGGGGCTCAAACACCCTTTGTAGGACCTGAGCCGTTCTGCGGTATCAGCAGTAACATAATATTAGAAGAGTTTAAAAAAGAATTGGGTAGTAGAAGAACCGATAATTGGAATAATCTCTTGGGGCTGAGACAGGCCAAGATACTTCTGGGTGAATATAACCAAAAAAGATCGGAAGCCTGCATCTGCCTGAGCAAGAACAGGCTACGTATTGTAACAGGGATCCTTACCGGGCACTGCCGACTAAAAGGACACCTAAGTAAACTAAAAGTAGTAGAGGATAGTGAGTGCAGATTCTGTGAGGAGGAGGACGAAACCTCCATTCACATCCTAACTGAATGTGTAGCACTCCAGAATCCAAGGGCACTATATCTAGGAGGATATCAAATAGAAGAGGGAGACTTACCTAACTTGAAGCCACTTCAAATCCTACACTTCCTTGAGAAAATAGGATTGGAAGGGTCGCTATAGGCATTGAGACATTTCCTTAGTGCAGTGGCGACAGAAGGGGGCACAATAGATCTTTTAGGTCGCAGTGTATTAACACCCCATTATCAACATAACATAACATACGTATTGCAGGCAAATAATTAATATTCCTCAAAAAATCGTACATGGCAAGAATCGAGTATTTTTGTTAAAAGTCTCGATTAGAGGTGTTGAAGAAGATATGAAAAAAGTACATTTTTATGTTTTTCTACGTATAAAATTTTGTCCGATAATAATACATAGGCGTAGAACTTGATTTTTTAAATAATTGCACCTTGAAAAATTCTACGCCAATGACAAAAAAGGGGTTTGAGTATGAAATTTGGATTGGGTACTCATTTACTACAAAAAAGTACCCTTAATAACACTCGATTTACTCTCATGGTTTCGGCAAAGTTTGTATTTTAATAATTATTGTTTATGTTCTAAAATTACTAAAATGCAAATTTCGTCAGAGTAATCGAGTCTTATCAAGAGTACCTTTTTTAAAGTAAATGAGTTGCGCAATCTAAATTTCATACTTAAATTCCTTTTCTTCCATTAGCGTAGAATTTTTAAAGGTGCAATTATTTAAAAAATCAAGTTCTACGCCTATGTATTATTATCGGACAAAATTTTAATACCATTTTTTTGCCACATAAAACTCTACCAATATACTAAATTTCAGCAAAATCTCATATGCCGTTTTAAATTTATATGGGAAAAACGATTTAAAAATTGTAACTTCAAGGCCCTCTGGAGCCCAAACGAAGCAACTTTGTACTAAGGTAATTTTACTTAAATCAACTTATTTTGGTCTAAGAAATATGTGGTATGTTTTTATAAAGACCTTTTACTATCTATAACTATCTAATTTTTGTTTTTATTTAAATCCTGTATAAAAAGCTATCTACATATCTACGTACTACCTAATTTTTACTTTTTATTTACTTAACTAATTGTATAAACCTATTATACAATTTTTTTTTTTTATTTACAGGTGATATCATTTTAAATAGAATTTACCTGATCTCTTAAAGCTTTCTCGTGGGCAAAAACTTTGTTCACAATCTGACTGTAATAGAAAATTATAGCAACCATGGGAAAAACGTATGAACATGTGAATATCGATCCCACAAATAATTTGTTGTCAAATGTTCTTGTTAGGTAGTCAAATGAACAGGCTGTTAAGTAACCCTCTAAAAAGTAATACATGTCCTTATTATTTAAGACATATAAAAATTCAAATTTATATGTTAAACCGATGGAGGTATAATACTAATGGAGATGCCATGAGGCAATTGTTTTGCATATGATACGTTTTATTAAAAATGACCCCACTGGGCGTGGCTTAAATGGTTGACTAAGCAGGGTCGTATTCAAATATAATTAAAGTCCGTATGCAGAATTACAACTTTTAAATGACTTACTTACCTAAGATTTGTTTCAACATAATCGATTCGAAATTAGTTTGATGACATTGCGCAATTATGACTTCTACACTATTTACTATTATTTATTAACCGTTTTCCGACCAAGCCAATGCCAAGACCATAAAAGAGATTAATATTATTATATTGTTCTGTCTTCGCCGAAACCGTCCGATATAAGACCTGTGTGATCGAAAATCAACGTTCGAATAACACTGTGCATCAGATTTGTTAATCTCTTCGTGCTTTAAAACTAAAACCCGAACTACGATTTTTCGTTCAAGGACTCTCTTGTCTTGATCAAAGCTGCCAATGTCAAAATCTGACAATGAGGAGAATTATGACATCAAATTACCAAACCAAAAACCAAACCACTACGTGAATTGTGAATAAATATATTTCAATAAAAATACAGCCGAGTTTGTAGAAAGGACAATTAATTACTTTTAAATATAAAACATGTAGGTCTTTCTGCTGCAGATGACATACATTAAAAATATGACCCGCTACAGTCAAAAGTTTAAAAAGACCAAAAATTCATTTAGGTATGACTTTATGGTTAAAAGTAGATGGAAGAAAACCATGATCAAAACTACTGTGTCAAAACCAATCGGAACTAAAAAGACTCAGATAATAGTTGTTGGTTTTATTTATGTTTGAAATAATTAATTATATAGGGTAGGTACATATATTACTAAAATTGCAAGCAAGTACTTACTAAAGATTTCTATAATTGGTACCTATGTATAATAAACAACAATCTCACAGATGCACAGCATACAACTATACAAATGGAATTATACAGATAATTTATTTTAAAAATAGGCATTCAGTTGCGATTTGTGATTACAAAAAGAAAACTTTAACCACTTTTTCTGATCAGTAATGTTAGTGTTATATTGAAAAAGTTTATAGAAACTGGTGTTTTTATTCCTAATAAAGCATTGTGAATTTCCAAGAAAAGTGCATGATGAAACTTGTTTTGACCAAAATTTTGAATGTCATGCCATTTAAAAAGAAACCCTGTGGCTGTGGATAACATTTGACACAAAATCTTATCCTAAAAATAACTGTTTGGTTGCATTGAAGGAATAATTTCTTCATTGGTACTTTTTTAGGGTGCAAGGATGACTTGACATTACTAAATTTAAACCTTTGTTATAAGTTGTCTTTTTGCTTTAATTTCTGATACTGTACATACTTGAAAAATATAAAATTGTTCAAGTGGGAAGTTTATATACAAGGTGTCTCATTGAGAAAGGGATACAGAACAACTGAAGAGTCTGATTAAAAATAAGACTATGCTTAGAATGCGAATATTCTTCATTTTAATTTTGAAGATTTTGAAGTTTCTTATAAGTTCGCAACAAAAGTACCTATACGATTTACTTAAAAAACATCAAAAAATATATAATTATAGTTCAAATAAGTGTAACGTACACCAAAAACTTTTGCCAAATTTGGTAAAATTATAGGTAACTCTTCAGTTTTTCTGTGTCCCATTCTTAATAAGACACTACAAAAAAAATTTTATTATTTAAAAAAATATTTATTGACCTTTAAACAACACTATTTTGTTGTTTTGATGTCTTATGCTAGCAGCTTTATTAACTCTAGTTTTAGTGAGATATGTTAGTCGGATACTAACATATTTATCAACGTTTTTTACTTAAATCATTTAATATATTTTTTAAGTTTGGCAATTTTATTCACTTTTCGAGAAAGTTGTCGTCTTAGCAATTTTAATTTTTGCTTTCTTTTTGCACTTGTTGCCCGGACAGAGGAGAGTGTATGTAATATTTTTTGTTTCTTTGGCGTCAGCGGTTTTTCATATGGAAGAATATTTAGAGAAGAAGTAGAGGGTACAGGTAATTCGATCTGACTGGTTTGATTTGCTGGTTTAATAAGAATATTTGATAGGATCCTGATTTTTGGACGAGGAGGTGTAGGTATGGATGGGTTAGTCTGGAACAAGATTTGGTATGTTATAAAGCCTTAAATATAGATCCATGATACAAAAACTACTAGTTTAAGTTCCAAAACTACTAATTTTTAAATATCATTAACTTCGTAATATGTTTTAAATTATATTTATTGTGTATTGTGAACAAAGTCGGCAGGTTTTTAAATCAAGGAACATCAATTTAATGTTTGTTCATTTAATATTAATAATAATTGTAATGTGGTACATGAGCGGGCATATTATTTTATATCATGAGGATGAGGAGGTACATAGTAATGAGTGATGGCCACAAATCTAATTTAATAATAAAAATACATCACCAGTATTTATTATTATACAGTATATTCATTATCAAAACGGTATGATAATAGGAAATTAGGATCTAATAAAAACTGCTTTTATATACTTGAAATTTTATTCTAAATTATGTGTTACTTAAAAAGTTAGTCATTTAAGTGTAATTATAAGTTGGTTTTTAAGTTTAATTATAGTTGGTCTTTAAGTTTAATTATAAAGTTAGTTATTTAAGTTTTATTATAGTTATCTAAGTTTTAATATAGTTATTTGTCTTTATTATAAAGTTAGTCAAGCCAAAGTTCTTTATTAAGTTAGTTATTTAAGTTTCATTGTAAATAAAGTGTATACTAACTAAACATTCATTTATTGTCGGAACAGCATTCTTCTTCAATCTGACCCTAAACTCACTCTTATCAAAAAATTCTTCCTTGAAGTGAATAGAGCACAACATGCTATTCGGTTTAGGCTCAAATTGGTCTTTTCCCACAAATTTAGACCAAATTTTGAGATATTGTGGGTCTTTTGGAAACCTAAAAAAGTTAAGCATTCTAAAAAAAATTCTAAGTACACTCCTTATACTTACTTATGAAAACTTAAATTAGATATTTTCTTACGCTCTTTCACTGAAGAGTTTTTACAATTAATTTTGGCACACTTAGTCATGATTTTTATACAAGTTAATCAAAAAAAAAACACTTATTAAGATAGAAATAACGTCGAAATATTTAAATTTGAACAAAGTTCTGACAGCTCTTTGACAACTATGACATGACCACTAAGAGAGGGGGAAGGGGTGTCGTTTTTTTTTTTGGCATGTCATCTCCATAGTATTCAACCTCATTGGTTAAACCGTAACAAAAGGGGTTATGATGGACAAGTAATGTTATTTTTGACAGACACGTTATTTGTGAACAGGTTGTTATTTCTGTGTGTTTATAAAATAACAGACCTGTTAAAAATAACACAGGTTGTCAATCAAAACCCCCTAATACAGTAACCATAAATTATTTGGATCAAAAAATAAGGATTGAACCAAATTTAGGGTTTTTTCTAATAATTTTACAACCTCTTGTTACGGGAGTCGTCTGAGTTTGATGAAGTACATTTTTTATATATTCCTACAATTCTTTAAATATGTTCTGACATTATGCGAAAAATGGTAGGGAGCACCATCTAGCTGAAGCGACATTTTTGCTCTAATATCCAAGGGAATGTCTTCTTCTAACAAGTTCTGAAAATAGTGCCCTACCAAGAGTCTTGCTATCATTTCATCATTGGTTTTGACGATCTATAATTCGACATGCATGTTCATTTTTCCAGATATAATAATGAAAATTATGTGTAAGTAATGTTTCATTAATGAATTATTATTCAACAAGTAATGATTAATATATTACTTACTAATTACGTAATAATAAATGTATTATATGTTACCTGGCATATATCTGCCCCAAGTTTCGAACATTGGCAATACTGCCCATGGCATTGTATACATCCAAACAAAAACAATCATTAGAAATGCTTTAGTTCTAGTGAGTTTACCGTCAAATGGCCTAGTTATTGTTGTATACCTAACAAAAATATATTAGTGTTATTTGTCAATAGCAAAACGATTGAATGGAAAGTAAGACAATACTATTGAAAGAAAAAAAACTTAAAGGTACATCATATTATAGGTAGGTATATACCGTTAGACCACCTAGTCTATGTAGAATATAAACTAGAATGAACATATATATTGTAATGTGAGCCATTTCATTATTCAGTCATGCTCTAATCCTCCAAGTCCTTCTCTATCTTATTTGGCCTTTGAGGCTCAACTTCTCCGATTATCATACCTAATTAAACCCCTTAAGACCAAATATATGTGACGACTATGGCGGAGGAGCTTTCGATGACTATTCGAGAAAGAACAGGATAATTGGTGAACATTCTAGGACCTTCGCCATTCTTTTAAATTTGTATATAAATATTGGTGGAGGATCAAGCGGAGGTCATTAGTAGATAGACAGTGGTGAATATAAATAGTAAACGATTCAAAGACATTCGAAATATATATAAATTAAAATAGTAGTGTTATAAAATCAATAAATTATTAATAAACATAAGTAAACTGTTGTTTAAAATAAACAAACATCACATTGGTGTCAGAAGTGGGATAGTGTAAATAAATAGTGGACAAAAATGGCTAAAAAACTGTGTGACTTAAAAGTGCCTGAGCTACGTCGAGAATTAGAAGAACGTGAACTGGAGACGACAGTGAAGAAATCAGAGCTGGCAGAACGACTCAAAAAGCACTAGAAAATGAAAGTTTGGATCCGGAAACGTTTCTATTTTCGAATGACGCGTCTGCTATAATTTCTTCAATTTCTTCTGATATGTCTTCTATGAAAATCGATATTTCTTATAATATTTCCTCATTAGAAACTAAAGTTTCTTCAGACATTTCCTCCTTAGAAAGTAAAGTTTCTTCTTTAGAAGAGAAGGTGTCTTCTCACATATCTTCTTTAAAAACCGAAATTTCTTCCGACTTGGAAAACAAAATGTCTTCTATAGAAAATACATTTTCGTCTAATATTTCTTCTTTAGAAGAAAGGGTGTCTTCCGAAATGTCTTCTATGAAAAACGAAATTTCTTCTATGGATGATAAAATGTCTTCCGTAGAGTCGAAGTTGAAATTCGAAGAAGCTGTAAACTTTTGACGGAAATATGTCTTGGACAAACTACCTTAAGCAGTTCGAAACACCTGCCAGAGCAGACGAGTGGTCTGAACGAGAAAAGGCAATAAATTTGACCATCGCCCGTCGAGGAGACGCTTTGGGTGTCCTTCAAACTATACCCGTGGAAGAGACAGATGATTTTGAACAACTCAAAAAGAGACTAAATATGCGATATGGCCACGAGCATTTATACCAGTCACAGTTGAAGAATCGAAAACAGAAACATGACGAGATCCTTCAAGAATTCGAATTAGATATTGCGAAGATGGTGCGATTTGCCTACCCATCTCCGGAATACATGATTGAATGTTTGGCCATTCAAGCATTTGTAGATGGACTTCGTGACCATGAAATGCAAAGAACACTCCGTTTGGCCCGTCACAGAACATTGGTCGATGTCTTTTCCGCTGCTCTTAAATACGAAGCGGCTACGCTGGCTTCTGGTGGATACAGTGAAGTAAGGACTGTAAAAGAAGAAGTACAGGAAAATAAATTGGACCAATTGTTTCACATGGTAAAAAGCCTTATTGAGAAGCAACCGAAGACTATTAGGTGCTGGAATTGCGGTGAAATGGGAAATATAAGCAGTTCATGCAAACGTCCAAGGGTCACAACGAATCAAGACAACACGCCGCAAGAAAACTAGAAGGGGCAGCTTCGACCCGAAACCGTTCCAAAAAGCCTCTCATACTGATAGCCTCTTTGAAATGTCGCGATGGTAGTGTATACGTAGACGGCGAAGTAAATGGCAAAAAGTATACACTGTTGGTGGATATTGGAGCAACTAGGACTATTATACGACCAACAACTATAAATAATCGTAAGAAACGTCTACCAACAAGATTGCGACTACGGACTGCCACAGGTAAAAGTGCCAACATCCATGGGGAAATCCAGGTTCAATTGGGAATTGGTACAGAAAAGTTCACTCATACTGTTATTGTCGCTGATATCGAAGAAGATGTTATTCTTGGAATGGATGTAATGAACTTACATGGTTTCCAGTTGGACTTTAAAAACAGAGTGATCAAAGTTGGTACCGAAGAGATATTTTTACATCCATATGGGGACAGTACCGTGTCAGTTGCTGTACAGGAGAATACGGTGGTACCGGGCAGAAGTGAAATGGTTATAGTAGCACGGCTTCAAAAAACTATGGAAGAAGGAACACCTGTCATGATGGAACCTTGAAACCACGATGAAGAGGTTGGACGAGGAATTCTGATCGGAAAGGGGTTGGTCACGACTGCTAAGGAGATTCCAGTCCGTATTATAAACGTTAATAATCACCCAATTACCATCAAGAAAGAAACCAGAATCGGAACTTGTGTACCAGTAACTTCCATAATTCGTCAGACAACAACTTCTGATAATACCAACGACAAATTTGAGCAAATGATTGCAGTTGCTGGTGAATCTCTGAATCAATTAGAGAAAAGTAAATAAAGGAATTTTTTCGACGATATCGTGACATTTTGTACCAAAAGGAGGAAAAACCGGAAGAACTTCTGTCGTAAAACACAAAATTAACACTGGTGACGCCAGGCCGATTCGTCAATCAGCTCACAGATTACCAAGGGCCAAGAGAGAGGAAGCTGAAAGGATTGTTCAGGAAATGAAAGAAGACAGGGTCATAGAACCTTCTACCAGCCCATGGGTCTCTCCGACAGTCCTGGTCCAGAAAAATGATGGAACTACGAGATTTTGTGTGGATTACCGTCAGTTGAACAATATAACCAAGAAAGACAGTTATACTCTTCCTCGAATCGATGATACCTTGGACACATTGGCCGGAAGTAAACTATTTTCTACCTTAGACCTAAAGTCTGGATATTAGCAGGTGGAAATGGACCCAGTAGACAAAGAAAAGACAGCTTTTACCTCCGGATCTGGATTGTGGCAATTTAATGTCATGCCATTTGGACTATGTAATGCTCCCACGACAGTTGAAAAACTTATGGAAAATGTATTAAGAGGGTTATCTTGGAAAACATGCCTGGTTTATTTAGACGACATAATAGTCTTGGGGAAGACATTTGATGAACATCTAAAAAACTTAAAAGATGTTTTTAAAAGACTTCAAGCTGTCCAACTGATGCTAAACCCCAAGAAATGCCAGCTATTCCAAAATAAAGTCAGTTACCTGGGCCATATAGTCAGTAAGGATGGCGTGGCTGTAGATAAGGAAAAAGTCGCTTCTATCAAAGAGTGACCACAACCAACTGATAAACGCCAAATAAGACAGAGAGGGACTTGGAGGATTAAAGCATGACTGAATAATAAAATGGCTCACATTACATTATTACGCTTGGCATTCTATATCATAATCTTCACAGTTTACCAGATTTTTTTTAAAAATAGGTTTTATGCCTTTACAGAGCTTGTTTTTTCCTGAAGATATCAAATTGATATCATTTTATCAATGACGAGTTTTCAACCATACCCGTTTCATGTGATCTAGTAAAATTAAAAAATTAATGAAAATAGTGACTTTTATGACAACTTTAAGTATCAGTTCAAGTATGTAACATCTTTCAGTCAACTACATATTCACTACAATAGTGATAGCTTTTTTACTTACTACTGACCTGTCGTAGGCAATGCAAGCATTGGTCATGCCTTGTGATATCCCTGCAAGTGACCCTATTAAAGCGTATACCTGGCAGGATAGCCATCCGGCTGCGAAACCACCATGAAATGAATTGTAGATAAAAATTGGAATACTTGTGAACATTAAGAAGTCAGTGAATGCCAGATTTACCACAAACATGTTTGAAGGTGTTCTTAAGGATCTTGCTCTAAAACAAAGTTTTTTTAGAACACAATTTACCCAGACAGCACACTATATTCCTGGCATATGCCACCAATCTGCCTATTTGCCAAAATATATTGCAATATTTATGGAATATTCACAGAATATATTTCATATTCTATATTCTAGAAAGATATTCCAGGCATATGTATTTTTGATATGCTCTGCATATTCATTTTTCATATTGTATAGATATCTCTGTAGAATATTATATTGAACTATTTTGTTTTATTATTTATAAGTACAAATGAAGATATAGTCTACAGAATCATCCTTTGTTTAGTTTATAAAGACTTAAATTAAACAAAAACGTGAACTTAGAACTCCGGAATGTAACTTTAAATCATGCAAACTTATTTTCAATTAATAAAAAAAAATCAAACCTCCGAGATCAAATTATCTTTATCTTCATAGATAAAATAAGTATGTATAGTTTTCCTATAATGTAGACAAGAAAAGGACAAAAGAATGATTCTAAAAGTCAAAAGTATGCGCCTAGTAAGTATTGGTAGTTGGTAGTAAAAATTACCTAATAGTGTCTTATTGGATGCACTCATAATGTAGCCTATCGTCGAACGTAAGTCTTTGTTACACGGGAAGTTAAGGTGCGTTTTAATCATCCGCTTCTGCTTCCGGAATTGCCGGTTTAGTCGTTTTAACCTGTTAGATTAAAACAAGAAAACCGACAATTCCGAAGCAGAAGCGGATGATTAAAACGCACCTATTGATTGTTAGGAATATTTTTTTATTCTTGATACCTTGGTCAAATACTCTAAATGATGAAGGCCACTAATAAAAAAAAAGAAGAAGAATAAGACACATAACCAAACATTGTCAGATTTGCTGACGTGATTATCCTTCCTCCATGGAGTTTTAGTTTTTTCTCACGATATACCCACCTAAGGGGTAAGTCTGATTAATTATAATATATGGCCCTTCTGTAGTATCAGTGTAGTGCTTAAAATCATAAATATTTTATAAGAAGTGTAAATCAATTGGTAGACGAATCTTTTGTTCTCAAATAATGATAGAGCATTAGCTTCAGATGAATGTAAAATGTAAGCTTCTTACTGAATCTTCCGAGGAAATACCATTATTCTTTTCTCCAGGAAAAAACTCGTGTAAAATTCAAGAATCTGAGTTTATTTCAACAGCTCTCTTTGTATAGGATAATATTAATTCAAAGACATCTACGGCTAATGATTTACCTATTCTTAGTAATAAAGTAACTGATCATTATAAAAGTGTTAAGAGGAAATAAAAATATGGACAATTCGTAATAAAATTGCAGACAAGGCACTATGTAAACCTATTTTTGTTTTTTTAGAGATGTGTAAGAAAATCCACAGTACACAAATGGCTACGGAAAATGTAGAGGCCTTTACTATAAATAAAGTGACCCAAAAATGCTATAGAAGTAAGTATTATTGTAATGTTTGTCTCAAGATTTTGAAATATTTCTATTTTACTGATATACATATCTTAATATGTCATTTTTTTTAGCAGAAAAGTACGTGAAGAACCTCAACAAATAAATTTATATTTTTAGTTTTTTGTATGTATGTATTGTTTTATTTTTTAAAATAAAATTTAAAATATTTTGTATTTAAGTATGGGTTTTATTTTCTAAACTATGGTACGGCATTACAAAAAAAATAATTGAATATGCCATGAATATTCAAAATACCATGAATATAGGCATACATAGATATCCTCAGTAAATTCAGAGAATATGCCATACATATATTTTAGCAGCTAAAAATATATCGTGGGCATATGTTTCATGGTGACCTTGAATATTCCTGCAATCTTCCCGTCATATGCCATGGCGGATATGGCATATCCATGGAATATAGGAGTATGCAGTTGAGATATGCATTGAATATTCATACAATATTTTTGTGCTGTCTGGGTTGTGATGAAGTACATACATTATTTGTGTCTTCAGTCATAATATTTAACTAGAGCATTGGTCGCCAACCTCTCAATTTGTTGAGCTACTTTGTTAATTTTGGAATAAACAGCGAGCTACCCACACGGAAGCCACGTAACGCAACGTAAATGAAATAATCCACAGTTAATTTATCATTATATGTATTTATTTTACTATTTAACTGGTAATACATAATACATAGGTACTAATAATAAACTAATAACAAAATAACTAATATTACTAGTACGTACTTGTTCATAGATACATTCCTACCTACCAAACGAAGGTGTTTGAAAAATAAACACAAACTTTTTTCCAGCCACAACGGCATGTCACGTAAGATTTAAAAATAGTTAATAATAACAACAAAAAAATAACGCACTATCATGAACATAAACATTGAAAAATAAAAAAGCACGTTCAATGAGAAGGCTGACACTCAGACTCATCGATAATTTTTTTAATGTTTGCAGTATAATTTGATACAGCCATTCGAATACAACTATCCAAATGTTCATCTGTAAGTCGATTGCGATATTTGTTCTTAATAAACTTCATATTGGAAAAAGAAGATTCACACAAATAGGTTGAACTGAATAATGCTTTCACTTTCAAGGCAACACGGCATAGAACTGAATATTTGTCTTTACTTACAATAGGCCAGATACATTTGGTACTTGAGACTAACGATTTTAAGGCTCATTTTGAAACTCAATTACTTCCATTTCTGTTGCAGCGATGTCTTCGCCAAAGTTCTGCATAACACAAGTTGCAAACAGTTGGATATCAATTTTCATAAAGGGTGAAACAACAAACTGCGCTACTAAAGCTATTGTTCAAGACATAGTCTCTCCAATAGGTAGGCTATTTTTATATCTTAGAGCTGTATTGTTGGGTGCATATACTTTACAGTCTTTTTGTTTATTTTTATTAGTAATCTTTATTTCTTCAAGTTGGTACTTAAAATTATAAGAAGGAGAAGGGGTTTCTTTCCCGGCTCACGCCATGTTTTTTCAACACTCAAGTACACTCTCAATCACAGACTTTTTAAGCAAAGGACTACGGTCTCTTGTGTAAAAAACGCTCTTTCTGATTCACTCTAAAACCAATAAATTAATACTTTAAAAGTGTAAAACGTAGTGCTGGTGATCGCGAGTGGAATCTAATAAAAAAGTGGAATTTCTAAGACTTGTTTTACCGGCTACCTTTTTTTGTTAAAGTTTTGTTCGAGCCAATGGCGATTAGTTAAGTTTTTGTTAATAAATGTTGTTAAAGAACTAAAGCGCGTATGATTTCACTGAAACAAAAGAAAAGAAACAGCGACATATGGATTTAGAAGATATACAGTTCACATTATCTCCAATAGTTTATATTTGAGATGGCTTCTCTTAACATTATGTACAAAGACAGTACAGCCATTTCGTTGAAATCCTTAAAACGATTTTTGAAGTTATTCTTCAGGGTAGAAACTATTTCTACATGATATTTGCTGTCATAGGGTTCTAATGGATTTTGAGATATTTTTTCTGAAAGAATAGGAAAATGCTTGGCATCGCTGTTAATTAGGTTCTGTTCCCAAAACTCCAGCTTTTTGATAAACGCTTTTATATTAGAAATCATTTCCGCTAGTTCTTTGTCCACGAGAAAACCAAAATCTCTAAGCCAGATTGAATTTTCTAGTTCCGGAGTCGGTTCATCGCGTTGTTTGAAAAATTGAACTATGCCAGATAGGATATCATTAAAACGTTTCAGCACCCGTCCTCTACTTAACTATCGGACTTTAGAGTGAAGGAGTACGTCCCCGTATTGACAGTCAACTTCATCGGCCAAGGTTTCGAATAATCTTCTTTGTAACGCTTGAGCTCTAATCTTGTTCACAATTTTTACCACCAGTTTCATAACGTTGTTTAGTTTCAGGAAATTTCCACATAATGCTTGCTAATGGATAATGCAGTGGTAACAGAGAAATTGCGGAAAAGTTTCATCTTTACGACATAACGCCACCAGACCCTTATCACAACCCACCATAGCTGGAGCGCCATCGGTTGTCAAGCCTATCATTTTCGATATTGGAATTTTCTCGGAAGAAATAATATTTTTTAAATGAGAAAACAACTCTTGTCCAGTAGTGTGTCCTTTCAGTGGAATAAACTTCAAAAGATCTTCTTTAATCGTAAAATCACTAAAAACCATCCTGACGAACACGACCATCTGGGCAGTGTCAACGACATCTGTTAATTCATTCAGTTGAAGTGAAAAATAAACACAGTTATCTAAGTCAGTTTTTAACTGTAAAAAAATATCATTGCTCATTACTTCTACACGTCTCATCACTGTATTAGCAGAAAGTTGCATAGATTTTATAGTTGAAACTATCTCGTCTTTATTTCTAAAGTTGGCAAATAACGAATCAGCAGCTTCTAAAAACGCCTGTTTTATCATTTCCCCGTCTTCATAAGGTTTATTTTTTTGGGCAATTATCTGGGACACACGGTAGGATGCTTCAGTTGCAGCCTTATTTTTGTCGACTGTTCTTAAAAATATTGATTGTGGTCCAATTAACTGCTTTTTTAACTGTTTCAGTTTCTCCTTTCTGGCGGCAGAATGTAGTAGGAATGATTTTTCAAAATTAGAATGTACAGTTTTATGATGTCTCTCAATATTTCCTTTTTTAGCAACGGAGACCGAAGTATTACATAACAAACACACATTTTTATCTTTAACTTCTGTAAAAAAGTATTGTTCTTCCCATTCCGAATGAAAGTGGTATGTCTTTACCTTCTTACAACTGCTTGCCATAATATTATTTTTTGTTGTTCTCTACTAACCCAACCGCTGGACGTTGGTTACGCGTTCAGTTTTAAACTAAGCGCAATGTCACCGCGCCGTGCGTATTTATCCCGTTCAAAGCAATCCTGATCGTTCTCGAACACTAATGCGCTGGTCCGGCTGGTCGGTTCTAGCCGATTCTAGCTTGATGGCGTCAGCGGCAGATCGCTCACCGCAACGTTGCCGCTGTTTATGTTTAATATTATGACAATTAGATTTTATTGTGGAATTTTCGGAAGCTTCTCTGATTTTTGCAGTTTGTATTTTTTAAATTAAAATCGTTGTGAGAACTACCAGAATTGCCTCCGCGAGCTACCGGTAGCTCGCGATCGACAGGTTGGCGACCACTGAACTAGAGTATAGTGTAGGTCATTTTGCACGTGCATACATATATAACACATGTCAAAGGCGAATATTATGTTTCATTAATCAAAGTGTAATGTAGCCATTATAATAGATATCTCTTATCTAAAACCATTAAAATATCACATAAGTATATGTTTATTTATTAACATTTCTTGTGTCTAATAGTAACAAAAATTAATATTTGCGGGACGAGCAGAGCGAGGTCCCGCAACTTGAATGACACAAATTTTGTCTAGACTATTTACAAAATTGTATTTTGGTAAAAATTTACTAACATCTATGCAATCAATATTACTTTCTTGTATTGTTAGTTGCATAGGCATAATCTCATTCATTTGATTGACAAATAGAAAATAATATTATTTTATTTTCAAAATTTTGATGTAGCGTATTTATATTGCTTTCTAAAGTTATTTATGTTTAAACATGTTGTCATTAAGAGAAGATACTCACGAACAGAATATCCATAATACCAATCCATTGCCAATAATGGCCGCAAACCATAAAAACACGTAAATCATTCCGAGTAGAAGATGAAGAGATTTTTCAGGAGCAGGATAAAGCTGCCAGTGCTCCGGAATGTGAATAAGATCCTGCGGATCAACATTCCAACCAATCTGATGAATTACCCCGCTAGCCATAGGATCCATCACCCTGAATAACAAAATATATATTCAGAAATATAAAAATTATGATCATATTATTTTTTTATGTTTATGTTTTATGTCCTGATTAAAAGTTTTTATAATAAATTCAGTCAAGTTATGATAACACAATCATAGGAAACACAAGTAGAATTATGCAGACGCGGCAAGTCCAAGATAAGGCCCTCCAAGATCTAGCGGCAACAAAACTAGTTCGTTGCTGTCATTTTCTAGCTTTTACATTTTAACTTTTGTATTATTAAGACCTAAAATAAAGTTCCATTTTTTGTATTTGATATTTTAAAAAAAAACAATTTTTATTAGCGAACCTAAAAGTGTCATATCCAAATTTCTTATTATAAAATTGAAAACATATCAAATTTTTTATTTGTAAAATTAAGATTCTATGTACCGTAAAACGGGTATATATGGAATTGCAGAGGTTATATGGAACGCAGGTGCATCTTTTTAAATTAGGCGCCATATCATAAGACAATATCACAGCTTATACAATACAGCTCCACAACTCCGTGTCGGCGTCTTTGATCTGGCGGTCGAGAACCAAGCAAGACGGAATGGTGCTATCTCTGTTAGATTCGAGGGAAAAGTCGGGCCCGGATTAAACAATTTTTTTAATATTGAAAAAATTGAAAACCTTGGCGTAATAAGGTTGGTTACATGCCATATTAAGTAAGTTTTGGGAAATTAAATTTTTAATTTGTTTTAAATCTGTCAAATATAATTAGAAACATTATTTAAATATAAATATTACGAAAAATAGCACATCTTTCGGATTAGAGGTAAAATAATTTGTATGTGGCTAGTAAAATCCTCGTTAACAAATGTTTTGAGCTAAAACAGTCACTTCACGACAAATTGTGGCTTGGATCCTTTTTACACCAAGGGCTTCAATTGTTAAAGAATTGCGTCACGCTCGTGGATGCAAATCAAGTGGTACCCCGTGTCTCTGGCAAGTGTTACTCTTCGCGCAAAGGGTTTATACCTAGATAAACGAATGCTTCGACTGAGGTCTGGGAACTCTATGGTATTTTGGAATTATAAAGAATTTGTGCTTTTATTTTAACAATATTGGTTATATTTAGATGTATTCTTATTAATTGAAATACAGATTTGTAGAAGTAATACTTTGACAGTTTTTATTAATATAATATATTCAATTTTTATCTGACCATACCGAAGTAGGGAATTTTGAAACTTTATAGTAATGTGAAATTTGAATTACAATATTACACGATATTACATAATTAGTGCTTATTTTAGGTAGGTACTAAATTTGTACTTGGAGAAAGTAATATCGATTTTTATAAGAAAACTTGAAAAGTAAATTAATTTAGTTCCTATTTCTGATGTAAAACTTAAGTTTTGGTTTAAACCAAGAAAACAAATAAATTATAGTTTGTTCAACAAGGGTGGATATGATAGCAATATCACACAAAGACGAAGTTTGAGCACGACGTCGTATGCGGAGTACTCAATCGTCTGATTGTGATATGAACAATCCACTCGATATGGTCAGTATATTTTTTCTACGACCCACTAACGAAAATCTACAAATTTAAAAAATTATTTTAGGTTATTTAGACAAAATAACTAATTTTAAAATAATTTACGAAGTTGACTAATTTATAAAATAAAATTAACATGAAAAATTAATTAGTCCTCGGCTTAGATTCAATCCCGGGCTTTTCGCGTGGAAGGCAGATGCTCTGTCCTCATCTTCACCGAAACTTTCAGGACTTTAGTTTTAATACTCGTAATTAAATTAGTATCATGTAGTTTGATTAAAATTTATTTTTTTTTAAATGTGGACACAATAAATACAAAAATGCTATTATTTATCGAGTCTACACAAAAATTTTAATGTATATTTAATATCAATAACTAAAATATATATTGACAATTAGTTTAACAGAATTGTCACTTATTTAAAAAAATTTAAATAATAGGAGTTGGGTGACCAAAATATGAACTGTGATTTGTAGATTTAATTTTGTAAAAGTGTTCTCACTACCTAAAATGGATATGAAATATATTCGTAGTTGAACGCAATAACATACTTTTTCGTTTTGTAGTATGTGCATAGATTGGCTAATATCCATGCACAGATTACAAAACGAAAAAGTATGCTATTGCCTTCAATTGAACGAATATATTTCATATCCATTCTAGGTAGTGAGAACACTGCAAAAAAAAATAAATTCGCCAATCACCGTTCATATTTTGATCAACCGACTGCTATTATTTTTAAAATTTTAAATAAATGACAATTCTGTCAAACTAATTGTCAGTATATTTTTTAGTTATTGAGATTAAACATACAATAAAATAAGTTATTCTTTTGGAAAACGTTAGCATGGATGACTAAAGGGTATTGGGTTAATTAATTCTAAAAGTGTGGTACAAATGTTATTTTTTGTAGCCAATTCTTCAAAATTATTTTGAAATATCTTTTCAATATTGAATATTAGTTCTACAAATTCATCATTTGACAGTTGCAGATTTCCAAATGTATCTGGATTGGCGTTACCATATGCCTTTAAAAAGCAATAAAAAGAAAAATCATCTAATTCAACGTGATCTTTGTTATATTTAAGACAGGTATCGCAGAGGAGTGGATCCGCAAGGCTTTTATTAAAAGGTAACCACACACATACCTGATAAAATTTTTCTGTATCAATTCGTCTTTACAATAATTTAGGGTGTTAATAATTTTATCATAAAATAAAATACAAGGTGTTCCATTTAAAAAACATACATTTTAATTTGCCAGGCAAAAACGTGACACCCTGTATATCCAAAGATATTTTTAAAATATGTAGGTATTTTTCAAATCCATATAACTTTTATTTAAAACTTTCTTGCGTGTCTACAACAAAATAATGAACAATAACGCACTAATGGGATACCTTGTATAAATTATATTTTTAACAATGAAAATTTCTTATAATGTGGTACTTATCGGTTTGGGTCCTTGGGAAAACTAAAGAATGTTTTCTTGCAGGTATAACCCTTATTAAAACAGCTTTTGACTGCACAAACAGAATGATGTCTTTTTTTTCACTCATTCTACTCACAGCTAAAGAGTCACCAAAATAATAACAGTACCTTTAACTCAAACAAAATCAACGAAATTATAGGCTCCACGAAATTATACAATCAACGAAATTATAGGCTCCACGAAATTATACAATCAACGAAATTATACGCACGACTCAACACCTTACCTAAGTACGCTTCTGAACACCAAAACCGTCTTTTCCCTTCGAAGGCGGAGCTTAAGCGATGCGCGACGAAATCGACGCAAACCGTTGCCGCCAAGAGAGTGTTTTAGCTGTATTGTTAAGCTGTGACAATATTGCTAACAGTTCGCAAGACCAATGCCAGTAGTAAGTATATATTCAACGAAGTGTTAGCAACGTGCTTTAGTGTTGACTGTATTATTAAGTAAGTCGTGATAAAACTTTTATTTTATATCATCTTTATGAACTATTACCTACCTGTAGTTGTCTCCTTTATAGCTCAGAACCTGTAAAACATTTTATATTTTTGTAATGAACAAAATGGTGTCTCATAACCTCAAAAACATCAAATGATGTTAACTTAGTGAAAAATAAATACAGGTTTAAAATTTTTACGGTTTGAGTAAAAAATTGTATTTTGCTGGGTTATATGGAACATGCCTAGAAAACATAAACACGTGCCAGGTACGACTTATAGGCGAAATTACTCGATGGATAATTTAGAAAAGGCATTGGAAGCGGTTATTGCCGATGGAATGTCATTTAAACAAGCGGCAGAGGCGTACCAAGTTCCGAAAACTACTATTTACCGAAAGTATAGAGGACAAAACGGTGATACTCTGGGGCGACCACCTGCATTAAATGTGGTTGAAGAAAACCAAATAGTAAATGGTATGATAACGGCCGCTGAATTTGGTTACCCTTTTACTATATCTGAGTTAAAAAGATTCGACAAGCAGTACTTAGATAGGAAGGGTGTACGAAGTGTTTTAAAAAATAATTTGCCCGGGATAGAATGGTGTAATCTGTTTTTGGGTCGTCATGACGAGCTTCGACAAAGAAATTCTGACAATATCAAAAGAGTCAGGGCAGAACTAGGCCCAGAAGTAATTTGCAGTTATTTTGACCATTTGGAAACAACGCTGGAAAATGTGGAAGCTGACAACATAATTAACTATGATAAACAAATTTGACGGACGACCTTGGAAAAATTCGAGTGATAGTCAGAAGAGGGGTTAAACACGCTCACCGAACTATTGATTTTTCCAAATCATCAACTTCCGTTATGTTTGCAGCTACAGGTTCAGGATTATTTTTACCTCCGTATATTGTATATAAGGCAAAAAATTTATACTCAGAGTGGCTTCAAGGAGGTCCAGATGGATGCTATTACAATCGTAGTGAAACAGGCTGGTTTGATGCTCCTATATTTGAAAACTGGTTCGAAAAAGTTGCTCTGGTGTATTTTCGTAGGTTGAATGGAAAGAAAGTTATTATTGGCGATAATCTCGGAAGTCACCTGTCTTTGAAAGTTTTACAGCTTTGTAAAACTCACAATATTCATTTTGTATTTTTACCCCCAACAGTACACATCTTCTTCAACCCCTTGACGTTGCTGTATTTCGATCAATAAAGGCAGCATGGAGAAAAATTTTAAATGAATGGAAACTGTAAAATCGGGGCTGTTTACCAAAAACTGAATTTCCCAGATTGCTAAGAAAAACAATTGAATCGATCAATAATGGTGCCAATATTTTAGCTGGTTTTAGAGCTTGTGGGATAATTCCTGTTAACCGAGAAATTGTTTGTAACGGTTACTCTTCTAGTACCGTTATTTTTTAATATTTTATAACTATATTTTTAAAATGATTGTCCCATCTCTATTAGGACCGATAGTTTCATCACAGCTTATTCATATCCAGCTAGAACACTCTCTTGGCGGGAACGGTTTGCGTCGATCCCTTCGCGCAGGTTTTATGCTCCGCCTTTTCGGGGAAAAGATGTCTTTGCCGTGCAGTCGGGAGATCGGTATTACTTATTCTACGTTAAGCGGACATAGCCGTGCGTATATTTTTGTGTTTAATTTTTAATTCTTTTGAACATTTGTGTTTTATGTTTATTTTTTACTTTAGTAAAATGAGTGACAAAAAACTATCAGGACATCATCATGTTTGTGCAGTGCGAAATTGTTTTAATAAAGGTTATAATTGTAAGAAGAAATTATATTGTTTTCCTAAGGATGCTAACCGGTAAGTACTTACCTACACGATATTTTTTGCATATTTTGATGAAAAGTAAACTTTCGATTATTTGCTATGTTGTAGTAAAAGTAATTTAAAGTCATACAAAATCTTCTTTAATTATGAGAAGCTATGTTTGGCCTGTATAAATATATACCTAAGTAGTTATTAATTTAATACTTGTTAAGGTAAAAGAGGGTTTATTGGTGGTTTTGTTTAATATTTTTGCAAATCGAAATAATAAAATATGTATATCAACAAATATTAATTGGAAGCAAATAGATACAGTATGCGCCAGATCTAAAGAACCAAGGATGCGCATTTATAATGCTACTAGCACGCCTACGGATGAATAGAATTGGTAGCTTACCTAGAAAGTTGTAAACCAGAGGTCCGTATATTTTAAGACATAAAATAAATGGAAAATAGTAAATGATACTTGTTCATACATATTGCTTAGTGTTATTATTAGTACATAATTATATAGTCAATTAAAAAAATCATTATTTTTAGGTAAACCGACTTTAGGTTAAGGCTGTTCTACCGCTTTCCGTTCAGTATTTATATAAAATTTTATTACGGTCAGGAAATTATCCTTTTTCAAATAAATTAAATTGTGGAAAAATTGTATATTGGTCAAACGGGCCGTAGTTTAAAAAAAAGCTATTTAAAACATTACAATAGTTATACTAAAAACAAAAATAATTCTACAAAACATATTTTTTTCTGAAAATCAGTCGTTTATGCAAAAATTGTTTCACATTTTGAGAATAAAGGCATTAAATTACCATTTAGAAACACTTGAAATAAATTGATTTAAAAATTTAAATATCCTATTAAGTGACCAATTAGATATTAATAAGTAGCCTAATTAAATCTCTTTACCTGTTCTTAGTTTTCTGTGAGATAATCCCGGTAATGATATTTTAATGGGATTTATTAATATATTTCTCTTAAGTACCTACTTTAACTAATTAGTTTATTTTGGATATATATTAGAAATGTAAATGAGTTACATTTGAAGAAGAAGTTGTACTTAGAAACAATTGTCGTGCAATTTTTAATTTTTATTTCTTTAAATAAAAATGTGAAAATCTACCATGTTTGGTTTTTCTCATTTTAATAATATGGATTTGCATCAAGTAAAGACCGTAATATTATATTAATGTTAAATTTAGTATTTTTTTTACATTTATTAGAAAACAAATTTTTTTAGAAACAGAAGATAAATTTAAAAAATTTAAATATAAAATATTAAAATGCACAGATATGTGTGTAAAATACAAAAAAATATGGAAAACTACACAAGTTTAATTCCAAATAAACTACAGGGTATGTTTACCTGTTGTTTGTGCAGTTTGATATCATCTAAAGTAACTCCTTCCTTTTTTGTTGCGTCAAAATATTTAAAAACATTGTATATTACTTCACGACTTTGTCCGTTAATAACAAATCTGCGCTTTTTTTCACCCACAATAGAAGACATTATTAAAAATAAAACCAGTCACTTTAACCAAAACACAGAAACAAGAAACAAACAATGTTCTAGTCGTTACGCTACTGACCGTAAGCAAGGACAAGGTTCAAATTGTGAATGGGCGTGGCGATTTTTAAGTAAACGAACTTGAGCATTTGCGCTGGTTCTTCAGATTTGGCGTTTACAATACCTATATAGCATTGTTTAAAAATATATTTAAATATTTACAGAGCCAGAACATGGGCAATGAAAGCCAATCGAGAGGACTTATTTGAAAAACTAATCGAATTATATAAAAGTTACTCGATATGTAAAAACCACTTTGAAGAGAAGATGTTCACGAGTCACTTTCGTACAAGATTAGTAGCCATTGCAATTCCTACCCTATTCCCGTCCCTCGAGGGGAGTTCCACAACTGAAGACCATACGTATAGTTCACCGCTCTTGCAACTTCCTGCGAAAATACGATTTCTAGATGACAGACTGATAGCTCCACCTATCACACCTGCACTATTTGATTCAGGTACTAAAAATAATAGTGTTTTACTTAAAATTAAATATAATGTTTTATATACAGGGTGAAGCGAGGGGTGAACCTAATTTGTTCCACTTTTAAAAGACTACAACTTTTTTATTTTTTAACTTTTTAAAACAAGCTAATAATCACATGATTATCTTTAGCTGTAAAATTTTGTTATAGCTTTTGATACGCCCTAAATAAAAAAAATCATTTTAAAGCAAATAAATCGTTCTTTATACTTATTCATCTAAGTTGTTATTTAAAGTTTAAATAAAATGTATTTTTGCAGCTAACCAGACAAATCTAGTTGAAACCGAGCTCAAAATCGAGGTTCAACATGAGATCGCCCTGAGTCCAATTACAGACAGTCCTCCTCTGACGTCTCCAACATTTACCCAAACGTCAGCCAGTTTATCCTTCGATACGCCAAGAAAAGTTAAATACAGGCAGCATATCAAGTCCATAACTGCCAAAAACAAATATTTACGACAAAGGGTTGAGGTACTTGAAAAAAATAATGAATTGGACAATATATCTTTGGAGCAATATATGTCCCTAACATATAAATTTTGCAATCCAGACATTGCAAAATGTGTTAATATGCAAGTATCACAGGGGCATAAACATCCAAAGGGAAGACGTTACAGCAAAGAATTTAAAATTGAATGCCTATCAATATATTTTGCTGGTCCCAGAGTTTATAAAAAATATTTAATGTCTAAATATAGCCTTCCCTCGCCTAACACTTTGCTAAAAGAAATCAGAGCAGTTAAGATAGGACCAGGATTAGATAATCCCGAGTTCTTCATTTTATTAAAAAAAAAAGTTGACAGTTTCCAGTCTCAAAGCAAATATTGTTTATTGTGCTTCGATGAAATGTCAATAAAAGCAAATTTATTTTATGAACGAAATCAAGATGACATCATAGGGCTAGCAATGGGCGATACAGGGGAAAAGATTTTGAAACCAACTTGTAACTGTCAGTGTACTTATGGTAAGGGGAATTTATTCGAAATGGAAACAGCCGATAGCCTACTTTTTATGTCATACTTCTTGTTCTGCTAATCTATTACATAAACTATTAAATGAAGCTGTGCAAAAAACAACAAATGTGGGGTTAAATGTTTGTGCAGTTACTTGTGATATGGGGTCCAACAATATCAAATTGTCAAATATTTTAAAGATATCTCCAGACAATACTGGTTTTTATTTAGAAAACCGGTATCTCTTTTTCATCTTTGATGTGCCACATATTATTAAAGCGATGAGAAATATGTTAATGAAATATGACTTTTATGTTAATTGTAAAAAAATTTCGTGGCAATATATTAAAGACTTCTATGAATTAGATAAAAAATTTCCTGTTAAAGCAGCACACAAATTAACCGATTCTCATATTTACCCGACTAGTTTCCAAAAAATGAAGGTCAAACTTGCCACCCAAGTATTTAGTTACTCAGTCCATGTAGGTATGAGTTTTTATATAGGATTTGGTTCCCTTCCCTCGGAAGCGACAGAAACTGCTGAATTTGTTAATAGAGTAGATCAACTCTTTGATATTTTAAATTCTTCGCAAACCTTTGCCTCAAAAAAATATAATGCTGCCTTTAAAGCAAACTCATTTCAATTAGAGTTTTTAATAGATTGCTTGTCCTTTTTTAAAAGTCTTGAAATTCGAGACAAAAATAATATAAACGTTGCCAACAAAATAAAATTTATTAAAAGCTTAATACTTTCAATCAGCAGTATTATTCAATTATTTTACTATCTTCGAGAAAATGCTGGGTTTGAGTATATACTTACACGAAGATTAAACCAAGACTGCCTGGAGAATCATTTCGGTAAAATAAGAAGTGAAAACGGTAACTGCATTAACCCCACAGCCATACAGTTCCATAGAACATTTAGAAAGTTGCAATGCGTCAACTTGCTTAACTCAGGTACAGAAAACTGTGAGGCAGATTCTGATCAGATGCTCTTAAGACTTTCTGACTGCCAACAGGATTTTGTACCTGAGGATAAGGATAAAGTATCGGAACAAAGAGACGCACTAAATAGCATGGACTATTCAAATAATGAAATGCTGCAAAAAAATTTCATACGGTACGTGTGTGGGTACCTTTTAAATAAAGCTTTAAGAGTTCACACTTGTGATATATGCAATAAATATAGTAAAGACCATGATGAACTAGATGATTCATCTTATTACTGTTTCCTTAAGGCATATGAAAATGCAAATAAGGACACCTTCGGAAATTTGCAAATGCCTAATAATAAATTTGTGGAATTAATTTGTAAAATAGAACAAATATTTCAAGAAAACTTTGAAAAATTTGCTACTAAAAGGAATATTTGCCAAATGCTTTTAGATATAAGTAACCATTTAGCTTTTAACCATCCCTGTAAATATTTCCCCAAAGAATTTGTAGTTAGATTATATTTAAGAGTTAGAATATATTACACATTGAAAACGATAAATGGTAATTTTAGAAATGTAAATAGAAATAAACTTATAATATGGAGAAATTTGTAATGGTATAGTACAAAATGTATTATAATTTGTTATTATATATATAATATACGATATATATCCGCAGGTATAACGGTATAAGTAAATTTTTAATTTGATTTTTTTTAATTATTTAGTAATAAAACCTATTTAAAACCTAAGCTACACAACTTTATTTTATTACCATTTTTGTCTTTTCCCTAAACATCACCGTGCGACTGTCAAAAGCAATAATGTCTAAGGTTCTTTTTCAGTTAGGCCAAATAAGATTTTTGCATCCGAATTTAATTATTTGACATACTCACAATTTGAAAATTTTAAGCCGTAAATGCCAAATTGCAAGTTTGTCGAATATTAAAATTCGGATGCAAAAAGCCGAATTTCGCAAAGCTGAGAAAGGACGTTAACAATGACAAAGCATTCAGGAGGAAAACCTAAAAATAAATCATAATCTTGAACAACCAACATCAACGACTATTATAAATCACTATTTTTTTCGTAAGATAACAAACACCCCATTATCGTAATTATTCTGACAATTTTATAAATCGCCCTTTTTCTGCCCACACAAGTTCTTTTAATCTATAATAACGAAAATGTATTATTTTTCAGAATAATTTTAATGTATTTTTCAACAACCCTTATTAACTCCAAACCTAATTTTATCGTAATATTACAATATAGATTCAAAAAATATAATCCAATCAAATTTAAAATTACCTACTACGGTACTGTCAGGCAGAAATTAAACATTTTACTTCAATAAATAATTGTAATAATCCGGCTCTGACTTTTCCCTCTTGTGCAACAGAGAAAGCAACGCTTCTACCTCGCTTGATCGCAGATTATTAAAGATTATTAAATCTGCTAATATTTAAGTAATCTTAAACAGTATGTGGTATTTTTATTAGTGGTGAGAACCATCAGTATTTCATGGTGAGTAAAAGATTAATATTTACAAGATTTCTGCAAAGATTAACGAAATGGATCGAGATTTATTTAGTTGTTAAAAATGTGAGGTTAGATGTTTTAGAACGTGTCATTAATTTCTGTAAAGATTATTTTTTATTCATTATGTGTTCAGAAACATCTTACCTCCTTGTTCCTTATTTTTCCTTATTACGTAAACTTCAAAAAGGTCTCAATCTTTTAGATAAGTCAACCTTTGGATGGTTTTTTACAACGACGCTGAGAACATAGTTTAAAATATTTTTTTTTAAACAAACGCTGAGAAGACAGTTGAAAATATGTTAATTAATGGTTAGAAGACAGTTGAAGTTATGGTTAGAAACATGGTAATTTATATTTAGAAGAAGACGCATCGCGGTAGGAGACCGTCCTTATTTGAGAAAGATTGAAGACCAACACCATTCCTACTTTGAGATAAGTTTCATTTTTATCTTTGAACAATTAAATAAAGAAGTAATTTAAATGAATCATGGCTTGTGTAGATTGTAATTGTTACTTGCCTGCATAAACATATACATTCTGTTTTAACATCAGTCATATTAATTATATTTGCCAAACTATTATAATTCACCTTAAATGATATGTTTATGTAAGTTTGGTGGCGCCCTCCATACCTTATTTCCTATAGTTAAGTTTTGTCAAAGTTATTAAGTGCTACTCACGGCCCTAATTAAAATTGAGCTAAAACACGGTAAGTAAAACCAACATCACTTGTTACAAAAAAACTTATTCCAAGAGGAGTTGAAACGGTGGCTACAGGAGCCTTGAATGACAGCTTTTCCGATATAATGGGGAATTTAGTTAGAGAAAATAGGACTGAAAAAAAGAAACGAAGCAAAAAAATTGACATCCCTGCAGGTAAAGGAATTTGCCCTGAAGATTTACCAGAAGAAACACCGTTCCGGAAGTTGCAAGTAAGAAACGCAAACGCCCTTCAAAAACAGTTTCATCATCAGGTTGCAATTCAGAAGCAAATATTGAAAATGAGAAAGAATTCGATCAATGCCGACCCTATTCCTTCTTGTAGTCGTCCTCAGCAAGATGTTGAAATTGCAGATACAACTATTGTAGATACAGCTGCGAGTTTTATCGCTTCCACAACTTACTATAGATGATTTTGTGAATGTAAAATTAATGTATAACCAAAATTCAAAAAATGAGACCGTTAAAACATTTGTTGCTCAGATAAAAAAATTACAAAATCAAAAATTACAGTAAGTTGTATGAGATCCTATCGAGCAGCCTCTGATATTTTTATTTTTCCGAACGTCCCTGATATTTGTGAGACGAAATTAGAGCAAATTGAACTTAAATTGCTGCCTCCTATTATTAAAAGGGGGGCTCCACACCTTTGCGTGCTTTACATAAGCCCAATTTATTACCTACTATTTATACTAGAATTTGTTTGTTTTTATGTTTTATATTTTGAAATGTTTTATGTTAAGTTTGCCAGTAAAACTGAGTAACTAGTTCCTAAAAAAATGTGTTATTTTGTAATATTTTGTTAATAAAATGTTAATATGGAACGGTTCTTTTATTCATTAATGAGAGATGTAAAAGACATCATTTTAAATCCGCGTTTTTTTCCAATATTTGTGAGTTCCATATAACTCTTCTATGAGGGTATAAATGGATCAATCTACTAAAAATCTAATTTTAATATTAAAAATAATTTTCGTTCCATATATATACCAACCTTGGGTTATATGGAACGGTAAAAAAGTAAAAAAAAAATATATTTATATGTGATTTTTTTTTCAACATTTTATGTAGAGAATGTTAAGGACTTTGTAAACCCCTCCTACCTAAAATAAGTACAAAAATAATATACAGTACACGTACTAAAATACAAAGCAATAACCGAAAATATCATTCCATATATACCCGTTTTACGGTAGTTTCTAGAGCAGGTTAGCTCTCGAATAAAACGGTTTAAGTCGCAGTTTCTGTGATCTGTCATAATTCGGAGATCAATTATAAAAATCTGATGTGTCCAACACATGGCTTTCCTATCTAGTTATTATAGGCTTTTTCCGGTTATTTTGTACAACCTATTGCAGCACCTCTATAAATATTTAGAGGATAAACTAAATATATACATTTTCCCATACATCTACCTCGAAACATTTTTCATATAGAGATCGATATCACAAACAACTTTTATTTCAACAATTTTCATAAAAATCAGAATTTTGCACATTTTGTCAAATTTCTCGAATACGGACCATTTCAGGAAATTTTGACATAAAACAAAAATTATAGATAATAACTTTTATATGAACAATTTTCTTCTCCAAACATAAATAAGAGACATTCCATAAAATATAAAAACGGCCTCCCATAAAGTACCCCCCCAGATGTTCCGACTCTGCCCAAAAACTAATCAGTTCATTGGACGATGGAATAAAGCTTAAGTTTAAAATTTGGTGTTTTTCTGTGTATCGATTCATGAGTTATGGTGGATACAGACACACACACACGCGCACACGCACACGCTTACGCAAACGCACACGCTTACGCAAACGCACACACACACACACACACACACACACACACACACACACACACACACACACACACACACACACACACACACAAAGAGTTTTAAACAATTAAAAATGATTCACTAATAGAATACTAGAGTAAGACAGGCCCAAAAATTGAGATAGGTTTTAAACGTTCTTTTATAGTTTATCTGAAGTCAGCTAATAATATATCAAAAGGTATTAAAAAGACAGCAGAGATAATGGGTCCTATGATTGAACGTTTACGTTAAGTTTAACACGAATCTGTTATGTTATGCTAACAGGGAACAGATAACGTATGAAATAACAGTAGGTGTCATATCCGTATGATTGAAGTAGTCGATAACAGAAGATGTTGATGTTGAGCTGGCTGTTATGAATGGAAGAAAGTATTTATTTGCGTTATTGCGCGTGCGCACAAAATGTACCTAACTTCACTTCTATTCTAAAAATGACTAAAATGAGGTTTTTCCTCAGATAAATAAATAAATAATAGATACAGCCCTATCATGCAATATTTGTAACCAGCATCTCCTCTCACTAATAGCAGTGGTTACACGACTTGATTGGATATTCGCTATTTTGGTTACACACCTGATTGGTCAGCAAAAAATTGACAGGACTACGTCAGTTAGGTTAGTTATTTTATGGTTATTTTGTGGTTCATTTTGAGTTTATTTCGTACTTTAATTGAAAAATTTTTGTGGTTTGTTATTTTAGTGCATTTAATTGCTTAAAAATGACAGTGAATTGTATTGTGTGCTCGAGAAAGTATCTCAAGTTCAGTTCGATAACGTTTCATAGGTAAGTAAATAAAAACCATTACCGTTGCATCACACTTTTTTGAGGGGTATCATAATTCAAAATAAGGTTTAAACAACAACAATTTATTTTAAAGTTTAAAATAACATTCAACGTCGAATTTCGAATTATTTTATTGTGCCTTTGTTTAATAACTTTGAATTTGTTAAGAGGCTATCTTTAAATTAAAGTTATATTGTTATGCACACTGTACATTTAAGAAGGCTCTAGTGGCATTTACTTTAGTTATAAAATCTTAGTATTGCTTTATTTTAATGACAAAATATATTGTTAGAACACCATAGTTATTTTAAAGTATACTATGTTGCATTCTGTATTACATGAAATCCTATATACCTACCTATATGAATAAGAAAACACTATTTATACCTATTTAGGTTTCCAAAAGATCCTCAAACTAGATATATGTGGATGAAGAGTTTGGGTATACGTGAGGATGAAGAGTGTATTCAGTAGAATTTGTTCAAGACATTTTGAGGATTCTGACTTTGCTAAGTCTCCAGGAGGAAAAATGTTTTTAATGAAAGGAGTAATGCCCTTATTTTACTCACAGCCTGAAGCTGTTCCTCAAATGGAAACTATGTCACATTCTAAACCTTCTACATCTGAAACTAAGTGAGTATTTGAACAAAAACTATAAATAATAAAAATGTTTTTTTGTCTTTGTTTAATTAATTTGAATATTCTAAGTATTAGTACGGTAACCAATAAATTTTGTAATTTTTTAATTACCTATTCATGTTATTTTAATAACACATATGTAATTATTATGATATGTTTTCTTATTGTCTAAATTAAAATAGGTTTCATTTATCTCAAGTGAATGTATATTATATTTACTTATTATATTTGTATTTGTAAATTGTGTAGTAGGAAAATGGTTATTGCCAGTATCGCATCATCCTGAAAATATCTAATTCGTATTCTTGGAGACTTGTCTCGATTCTGCTTACGATCCTTTAAGTCTTTCAAAGTCATCCGTTTTTTCCACAGGTACAGTCTGAAGAACATCTAAAGCATCCCCTTGAAAGGCGATGGTCACATTTACTGACTTTTCTCGTTCAAACGTCCACGACGAGATTAAAAAATAATTGGGCAGTATAAGAACCGATCATTGGATCAATCTCTTAAGGCTAAGACACGCTAAGATACGTGAATATAACCAGGAAACCATGGCATGAAACATCGGAATATCGGAAGCCTGTATGAGATCTGCATACCCATTTATAAATGGTAATGTTAGTACTCGTGACGCCATCTATGTTTCAGCTTCATATAAGTGTTTCTCCTTATATCACAGTCATCTGTAGTCTGTGACCCCGTAGGATTATAGATCGTACGTAGATGCCGCCACGAGTACTAAATAAGAGTCAGATGCGCATTGTCTCGTATTACCAGTTCGTATTTCATCTTGAGTTTTGTCTAGTATTATAACCATTACTGAATTACTGTGTTTATCAGAATACTAGAGAATAAAAGCTTACAAGGTGTTGTTTTATTGAGTAGTGTATAAATAAGGCATACATCACAGCCTGCATCTGCCTGAGCGAGAACAGGCTTCGTATTGTAACAGGGATCCTTACCGGGCATTACCGACTTAAAGGACACCTTAGTAAACTGAGAGTAGTAGAGGATAGTGAGTGCAGATTCTGTGAGGAGGAGGACGAAACCTCCATTCACATTCTAACTGAATGTGTAGTACTCTAGAATCCAAAGGCACTATACCTAGTAAGAGGATATGAAATAGAAAAGAGAGAGAGATTTACCTAACACGAAGCCACTCCAAATCCTACACTTCCTTGGGAAGATAGGATTGGAAGGGTCGTTATAGGCATTGAGACATTTCCTTGGTGCATTAGCGACAGAAGGGGCACAATAGATCTTTTAGATCGCAGTGTATTAACACCCCATTCCCAACAACATCTCAAGTGAATGTATATTATATTTACTTATTATCACGTCTCATAATTAATTTAATTTGTAAATTGTGTGGTAGGAAAATTGTTGGGTTTTATTTATCTGTAGTTAATGAATATTAGTTTTAGTTATCTAGGTACCTCTGTCACATAATTATTTGATTTAAAAATTATGTGAAAGGAAAATTGTTGGCAACTAAATTATTATTATTATAATCACCCCATTATCCATTATTAATTGTTATTAAACCAAATGAGTACAATAACACAACGTCCCTAAAAAATTGCTTAACGTTGTTCTATTTCTAACTGACAAGAATTCATCGAAATTAAGTTTTATTATTCAAAATATTGTGTATTAGAAAACCTTGGCAATATTTTAAAACGGTAATTATGAACTTATCATTTATTACATAAGTATCGCTTTATTCTAAACTGTTATTATAACATTTGTCTTTGTTTTTTTTTTCCAGATCTAACCCAACTATTTATGCTGCGTTTGAGAATCCACATCGGATGCATCTGAGATGTAAAAAATCTTTGATCACGTGATTCAGTATACGTAAATGTAATGGGACAGATGTGTCCGATGTGGATAAAAAAACGCTCGAGATGTAAAAAATGCATCCGATGTGGATTCTCAAACGCAGCATTAATAAAATGAATTACATACCTATTATAAAAATTGTTTTTTTAACCCTACTTTCCCAATTATTAAAAACCATAAATATTTTGTGCACAAAATTTAATTAACTTAAAAGGGACTAACAATAAACAGATACTTTATTCTATTTTTTATTACATATATAAGTGGTACTCATAACAACTCAATAAAAATAATTTACAAAAGAATCGATAGTTATTATTAAAAAATAGTACAAAAATTTAGAATTTATAAAACCTATCATTGCAACGTTTATTCAAATTATTTGTGTATAAAAATAATGTATGTTTTTAATTTAAAAAATATATGTATTGGTCGACTGAAAAATTCATTTTTGACGGTTTTCTATAAACATCTCATATTAGAAACATTGAATTATTGAAATATCTCAAAACTAATAAAATAATATAAATCAAAAGCATTTCTATTGACATTTATTTGATACGCTACTGGATAATAAAACTAACAAACCCCGCTCTTCCCCTCCTAACAACTGGCTTGTATATGTTGCTTTCAAACAAACGCAATGTAAATTTTTGACATTCAGTTATCTATTATTATTTATTTATCTGAGGGTTTTTCATGTTTTTCTGAATGAAAAAAAAAAAACAACAATTAGGTTAGAATTTTTTGTAGTTCATTTTTCAGTTTTATTTAATTTTTTATGGCGAAAAGATTAGCTAAAACAACTGTGTAATAGTATGAGAAACTACATAATTTTGTTAGAAAAAACAAAATTATTCTCACGGGGAAAACAAATATATTAGATAAAAAAAATCAAACCTTTGGCTAGTATTTACAAATCATATAATTTAAAAACAAATTCAAATATACTAAGAATTCAGATAATTAACAATATAGGTATTAGATAATTAAATAATAAACAAATAAAGTGGTAACATAGACGTTGGACACTTAACGGCATGTTATTCGAGGCTGTTGAGGCGATACGTTAAATTAGAACATAACAGGTGGAAAATAACAGTAACGTGTTATGAAAAACTTTACATCATACGAATTTGTCTCGTTGCTGTTAAAACTCGGCCTAACATGTACGTTACGGATAACGTAAACGTTCAATCATAGGACCCAATGGGTCTTATGATTGAACGTTTACGTTATCCGTAACGTACATGTTAGGCTCAGTTTTAACAGTAATTAGGCAAGTTCGTATGATGAAAAACGGTTTCCAACACATTAATGTTATTTTCCGCCTGTTATGTTCTAATTTAACAGTTTTCCATCATACAAACTTGCTTCGTTACTGTTAAAATTCGACCTAACATGTACGTTATGGATAGCATAAACGTTCAATCATAGGACCCATTGGGTCCTATGATTGAACGTTTATGTTATCCGTAACGTACATGTTAGGCTCAGTTTTAACAGTAATTAGGCAAGTTCGTATGATGAAAAACGGTTTTCAACACGTTACTGTTATTTTCCGCCTGTTATCTTCTAATTTAACAGTTTTCCATCATCCGAACTTGCCTCGTTACTTTTAAAATTCGGCATAACATGTACGTTACGGATAACGTACATGTTAGGCCGAGTTTTAACAGCAACGTACCAAATTCGTATGATGTAAAGTTTTTCATAACACGTTACTGTTATTTTCCACCTGTTATGTTCTAATTTAACGTATCGCCTCAACAGCCTCGAATAACATGCCGTTAAGTGTCCAACGTCTATATGTTACCACTTTATTTGTTTATTATTTAATTATCTAATACCTATATTGCTAATTATCTGAATTCTTAGTATATTTGAATTTGTTTTTAAATTATATGATTTGCAAATACTAGCCAAAGGTTTGATTTTTTTTATCTAATATATTTGTTTTCCCCGTGAGAATAATTTTGTTTTTTCTAACAAAATTATGTAGTTCCTCATACTATTACAAAGTTGTTTTAGCTAATCTTTTCGCCATAAAAAATTAAATAAAACTGAAAAATGAACTACAAAAAATTCTAACCTAATTGTTGTTTTTTTTTTTTTTTTCATTCAGAAAAACATGAAAAACCTCATTTTAGTCATTTTTAGAAATGAAGTGAAGTTAGGTACATTTTGTACGCACGCGCAATAACGCAAATAAATACTTTCTTCCATTCATAACAGCCAGCTCAACATCTTCTGTTATCGACTACTTCAATCATACGGATATGACACCTACTGTTATTTCATACGTTATCTATTCCCTGTTAGCATAACATAACAGATTCGTGTTAAACTTAACGTAAACGTTCAATCATAGGACCCAAATATAAGTATATTATTTACAATTTATTAAAACATTTCAAACAAGTCTGGGTTAGTTCGGATCAATTTTTTAATTTCAGTTTTAAATTTATATAATTTAGTTATTTGTTTCGTTATTAAAGGAAGAAGATTAAACAATTTGGAGCCAAAATAGAAGAATATTCGAGATACTAGATTGTTTTATTGCACGGCAGAAATGGCCAAATACATGAAAAAAAAAACACTATACATTATTGAAAAATTAATGTACATTCTTACCTGGCTTGGGTTTCGATTGGAGATGTCCAGTTGAAAAACCTCATTTTGCTGCCCCTTTTCTTCACACATGAGCTTTCTTCTAAACTGGCAACCAGATTGGACAGTAATTGTGGTTTTATACCCATAATTCAATAAAGATGATTTGTGTAATCCTTGTTTAATCTCATTAAAGTCGTGATTAAACCTTTATTCGATTTGTAAACATACTGTACCTACTTAATGCTTTACAAGAGATTTATCGGTCAAATTTTCTTTAATGTTAATAATTAATTTTAAACAATGACAATTTATCAAAATTCTTTATTGATACACAAACTGAAGAACTAACAAAACTTGTAGCGACAATGTAGGTACACCTAACATTATCTGCAATGTACAAATACAGGGTAATTTAAAAGCGTGGGGTCACGACAAGGGATGGAGCTAACATACCTGGAAGAAGAGGAAGATATCATTGGTATAACTATGGAGATGGGCATATGTTTGAATCCTCTGATATATTCTTAAAATTTCTATAAATTTTTGTCGATTTATGGATATTTCTGATTAGTGGCGGCTTGTTATAATTTAAAATGGGTGTTCACTTTTTCCAATAATTTATTTGTAAGTTCGGTTCAAAACCTTGTACAAGTATAGTTATTATTATCGATATCATACTGTTTTCAAGCACTACAACTATTAAAGAATAAATAAATGAATATATTAGTTATTGTAATATTTGTTTTGTTTTAATACATTGAAAACCGTCTATAAACCTTAATAATTAGTCAACTGACTTTTCTTCATATTTGAGATTTTTTTTAAATATACATTTCAGGTTAGGTAGAAAGCGTTTTGTGTAAAAAATATTATTATATAAAACTTTACCTACCATTTTTCAGTTTTTATTGTAAATTTAATCGTTTTTACAATTTATTACACATGTCAAATAAAATAATATATTTTTTAAATACCTTTTATTGGCAAAAAACAAGTGAACTAAAATGTGTATTTAATAAGATCAATCCCATCACAATACATAACATTACCCAGATACAAACTAGAATGAAGATATATAATGCATGGCATTCTTCTTCTTCTTCTTCCTTTATTGGGCTATATCCCACAGGATAATTTACCCAGCCTACAACGGGGAGAGTAGCCTTGTCTTGCTCTCAGCAATTGGATACCCTCTATTAAATTGATATATTTATATATTTCAAAGTAAAAAGCTTATTAATGTTACTACTTGTCTTATATACGTAGAGAGGCATCAAAGTTAGTACATAGACGTCACAACACAGGATAAAAAATTTTCCCGCTTGGGGGCAGTTGCCAAGCTGAACACAACCAGAAAACTGCCAAAGGTAAATAGAAGGAGCACCTAGAACTGAAAGAGAGGATAAAGTATTAGGGTTATAATTGAATTTTAAATATATTTAAAAATTTAATTAGAATGTTTAATCTGCTATTATTGAGGTTAGCCAACATAAAACAAATGTCAAAGGGAGCAGAAAGCTTAGTTTTTGCCAATTCAGAGTATAAATCAAAGTTTGCCATCATATTTATGGAACATTCAAAGATAGTGTGGTTTAATGAGCTAATTTGACCACACTCACAAAATGGATCATCTTTTACTCCTATACGTACGGTGACCATATGTACTTATTTTAGTAGGACAGTACTTTCTTTTAGAAAATGTCCTTCTGTCCGTTAATATTGTTGCAAGTACATACAATTGTACTTATTTTCAGAAAAGGGACTCCTTCCAATCTTATATTTTATAATTATGTTACGGATAATTAGTTTACTCTTTTTTAGAGAAACATTATGTTACAATTCGATAATTATGTTACATCTGAAAACACTGGTCGTGATATACGCAAGCGATACGTTAATGTCGTTATCCGTCTCACTAATATGCAGGTTTAAATTAATAGCGATTTAGGGATGTTCGTCGTAAAGCTGTTAGAGAGTTATTGCAAGTGCACTTAAGGTCAGTCACTATTAGTGCCGCTGAACATGCGCAGATCACTTACATTCTAGAACTGACTTTTTTAAAGATTGTGCTTGTCCTTAATTGTGGATAAGGACAGCAATTAGTGGCGACTTTATAGTTTTCGGGTGCGCTCGTCAACATTCGTATCAGTTCGAAGTTTTTTAATATTAAATAAATAAATAATATCATCGACATCTAAACCTTCTTAAATGGCAATTTCTAATGCTTTCCATATTATGTACTGTTACGAATAATTATAACATCCTGTGAATAGGTATGTTATGATTTGTAAATTTTGTCCAAGGGCATGCGCGCTAAATAGATTTTCAATAAAATAATAAAACGAGTAGTTGGACAAGGTTTTATTAAATCATAATAATAAAGTACAGGGTTAAAAAAGATCAACAAGAGCATTCTTGGAAAATTACAAGTTAATTTTCGGGGGGTTTCTTTTGGTTTTTGTTGAGGAGCGGTCGTAATCATTCGCACTAAGTGAATTCCTTTTTTTTTGTGTCGGAAAGTAGAATCACGGGTCGGTCACGCAAGATCGCGGTTATTTTTTTTTAAAGCCATACAGTGGGAAAAGTAACGAGTGCTTCAGCCAGCCCTCTGCAGCTTTAACGGATTAAAGTATGTTTATGTAAGTAAATAGTTTTGAGTAGTAATATTTAGTTTTGTGTAGTCAGTAAAGACTACTGAATTGCTGAAGCAATATTAGATAGAGAGAGAGAAAGGGAATAGAACTTAACCTAGGCTAGGAAGCCGTGTGTTATCTAGAGGCAAATTTAAATACAAATTGGGCCCCTTTATATAACCCGTGGTTACCGCTAAAAGTAGATTTTAGGGTCAGTCAAAAGAGCCTATAATCTCACTCTTAATAGTACTATTATAAACAATAAAAATGATGAACTGTAATTTAAAATTTTCAAATGAGGTTAGAAATATGTATAAGGACAAGGACTCCAATGTTATTTTCTTAAGAGTAACCCTTCTATGCTCAAATCAATATTTGGTTCAGAAAAATATGATTGGTTTAAAAAAGGGGATGTTAAAAAAGATAATCAAGTTTCAAGTACATCAGCGGAAAAGTCTTAGTAAAATTTAAGTCCTTTTTATGTTATTTGCTTTAACATTTTTCGATGTTTAATATCATTATTATGCCTTAATTTTATTTTTAAATTAACATATTTGGTGTTTTATTTAATGTTGACATGATATTTCTATAAAATGGTGAATACGTTCGAAACAATCTTACTGTACTTTTTTTGTCAAAAAAAATTATGGTCACCGTACCTATACGAAATAAGTGATATGGGGATAGGCAATGTCCTGTCCTCATCCTAATTATTGTAGTTAAATGACTTCTGTCCTTGTAGGAAAAATTTAAAAAGATATTTAACTTTATCCTTCCATTGAATGATTTGAGATTTATAGATGATATTAGGTAAAGTAATTTTAGTTACTCCTTTAGTTATAATTGCCGAAGTTTTATGCAATGAAAGACTAAGGTTAAGTTTTTCCAACCAGGACTTTAATTTAAGCAAAAAGGAGTTGGTACGTGGAATCATATTGTAAACATTCGATCCATTAACCAGTATTACCAGATTATCAGCTTATTGAATTAATTTAAAATTATTAGGCAGGATATCAAATAGAGACAAGGTATAAAGGTTAAACAAAATGGAACTGAGTGGAGACCCTTGAGGAAGGCCTTGATTAGTAGTTTGAGGACCATGGATATGGCCCAAATTGTCTTGAGTAAATCGTTCTCTTTGGACTAAAAAGGAATGTATTAAATTGGCCAAATCCACTGAGACATTTGCATCTAGTAAAATGGAATATAACCAAGGAATATTAACTGGATCATATGCAGCAGAAATATCAATGAAGAGGCCAATAGTAAATTCATTAAGGGAGAAGCCTATTTGCACTTGTGAGGTAAGATATACAAGACAATCTGTACAACCCCTGCCTCTTCTGAAGCCCAATTGTAAGGGATTAAGACTTTGATTATTTTCCAAATGCCATTCAAGTCGATTTTTGATTAAGGATTCTAATGCTTTGCCTACGCAAGAGGAAAGGGAAATAAGCCTATAATTTGAAGCTACCATTTTATCCTTATTTGGCTTAATTATAGGCAGAATTAAGGATTGATTCCATTGTTGAGGAATTGAGCCTGTTAGAAGACATTTATTAAAGATACTCAGAAGAAACAAGGAGCCTGAACGAGGTTTTTTTTTTAGCATAGAGTATGAAATAAGATCTAAACCTGGAGAAGAGTCTCGTTTCAAATTCAACACATTTGAGTATTCATTAAGAGTAAAGGGGGATTCTGAATGAGTTAAGCTATTAATTTGGCACATATTTTCCAGGGAAGGAGGGGAAAGAATGTTTAAGATTTCTTGTGCAATCGATTGGGTAGGCACTAGATTCGAGAGATTTTGTTTTAAACCAAAAGTGTTATTAATTTTATTCCAAATGGACTTCAGGGAAGAATGACGATTGAGGGAACTACAATACATCCTAAAGTTATTTTTTCGTTTGGATTTGAGAACTTTTCTAGTTGTAGCTATATTTTTTTAACTTGGATGTAATTATCTAAATTTGGACTTTCCATAAAATTTCTAATAGAGGTTACCCTGTTTGATACAAGTTCATTACATGAATCATCCCACCAAGGAATATGATATTTAACATCTAAGTATTTAACATTCTTGTTAGGCTAGAAGAAGGGAATAGTAGTATCAGCAACTTGACTTATTATAGATATGAACTCATAATAATTATCTTTGGGTAAGGAATAAGAGTAATCAGTTTATTAAAGTAAAAACTCCAATCTGCCTTGTTGAGGTTTCTTCTATTTTTAGTGGTGGTAGGAGGGCCATTATTAGCGATTCCTAACTTACATTTGGTAGGGAAATGGTCACTAAAGCCCAAATCCGAAATTACTTCCCAAGTTGACTTATGAGCCAAATCTATTGAACAAAAGGTTAAATCAACGACAGATTTACCACCATTTGGTGGAGAAATTTGTGTAGGAGAGTCATTATTTAAAAATACTAATTGTTAAGAATCCAAAGAATTTATTATATTTTTACCGTTTGAGCTATTTGAGAAGTTTCCCCAACACACATGATTACAATTTAAGTCCCCCATAATCAAAAGAGGTTTGTTCATTTCTCATTTCGATTATTTCATTTAGATATATTTGCAATTATATAAATTTTTCTTCCATTTCATTTCGCATCGTTATTTCATGTAGTAGTTCTGAGTCGCTGCTTCTAAGTTCAATTTTATCTTGGTTTGTCTTGGTTTGTGGTAAATTTTTTTAAAATATTGTCTAAAGCAGTTAGACGTATCTTTGCTTCGGTACAAGATATTGAAGCTGATCCATCTAAATAATATTTGATGTGGGTCAATTGTCCCTTTTTGGTGCGAAGGCATGTGTATCTGACTGAGTTGCGGTTGTCCATATATAATGTAATCACATACTTTGATTACTATACGAGGCAAGAGAGAGATCCGACACGCCCAACATAGGGCGCGGCCATTTTGAACCCTGTGACACAGTTTACAGCTAAAGAATCAGATCGCTCACTCTGCGTCGGCACTTTGGATCTCAATGTTTCAGTTTATACACTGTGCAACTCGGATAATACAATATATGACAACCGCCTATAATAAAACAGCAGTCTTCTGCGTATCCTGAATTTGTATCCCTGGAGTGGATGTTATTTTGGAACTTTCAACTGGTCCGAGTGAGCTAACTGATTCTTTAGCAATAAACTGTGACTTCAAAAATAATATTAGGCATTCCAAACTGAATGGCTACCAGTGGGTTTTGACGGGTTATGATATGGCAAAATTATGGCAACTCTGTAGGCCTGGTGATTTGACAAGGTCAATGAAATAGATAGTTACATAGATTGGTCATTCATATTTTTCCAAATAAACGTAAGCTTATGCCTTGAAGTAAAAATGTAAGCAATTATTTTTTTTTTAATATCTAAAGGCTAAAAATTGGTTTTAAAACACATTTTTGCTAAACCAATTCAAATTAATAAATATTTGCCAGGCAATATGGCCGCTCGTAAACCACCAGCTTTGAGCAATCTATATAACTATATATGTATCATTGACCCTATTAATGACAGCATGACAACAGGGTTGCCATATCTAAACTGTCATTACCCACTGGTAGCCATTTGGACAGGTCGTTGGAATGCCTAATTCACTGACACTGACAGCAGCAAGCAAAATATCAGGTGCGTTTTAATCATCCGCTTCTGCTTCCGGAATTGTCGGTTTAGTCGTTTTAACCTGTCAAATTAAAACAAGAAAACCGACAATTCCGAAGCAGAAGCGGATGATTAAAACGCACCCATTAAAAATATTGCGCCAAGATGTAGGCAACACGTAATAAGGGTTCAAAATGGCGGAGTTTTCTATCTCCTTTTAAAAGGCACTCAGAAAGCTGCGCAGTGCGACCATTCTCCATATAGTAAAAGAAAATCAAAGTATGTGGATTATGATGTTCTTTGGATAATAAACGTGTTATTATAGCAAATCAAGGTTTTACTGATATCATCGATAACAAATATCTACACTGACAAGTAATAATTTTTTTTTTCACATTTTTTTTTACAAAATTTTTTAAGTGAAAACTTCTATAGGCATGTTAGGCGCTTTCCAGATGGGTAAAATCTTCCCAGCTCGCGACACCACATGCCAATGTTAATAGTATATCTACGGCTGTAAGTATGACATGTGCTTGGCGAGCAATGGAAGTAAATTGTGTATGGACAAAAAGTTATTTTGACACAATGTTTTTTAAATATTTTTTTTTGACAAAAATTTTGTTGACAATTTTTTTAGAACAAAAATAATTTTTTACAATTTTTTTTCTTAGATAAACGGCCCCAAGATATGGCCCAACGTTACCCTTAAAAACGTTTTATTCAGTAACTTAAGAGATACAAGAAATAAAACTATCTAATAGATGTAAAAATATTTATTAACAAAATATAAAATTTACAATAAATATTCCAACAAAAAAATGTTTTATTAAAAAAACAATAAGTAAACATAATCAAGGTAAAGTGTACAAATGTCATTAAACAAAGCCAAATAAAAACTAACCAATAATTTATCATAAATCGTTAGGAACTTAAGTACTACATTAAAATTTACGCTTGAAATTTCATCATGCTATTAAAAACGGTATCACGGCTACTTCTTGCATATTTTCGACACATTTTAAATTACTATTCTTATATAAAAGTGTAAAGAAGATGTAAAATTTAATTCAATATTAAATTTGATAAATTTTAAAAAGTTTTCGTCACATTTTAAAATTTCTACATACAAGTGATCACGATGATTATTTATTACACTGTGAAACTTTGAACTGAAATATGTATCAGATACCTATTAGAAAAACTGCAAGAAGGCATCCAAATTGACTAAAGAGAAAATAAATAAAATAAAATTTGCACAACCAATGATATGAATTTCCTATTTTTTTTATTTTTTATTTCCCTATATTTCGACCACTGCGCTCTTCAGATTCATTTATGAGCTTATAGGCAGGCAAGTACACATTTTTGCCTTGATTAGTATCAAAATAAGCCAACGATGGGTTTCTAACGGTATTAGAAGAACTTCCCAAAGAAGTGTATCCCAAGTCGTATAGTTTACAGTAAGGAACTTTGTAGAAAAGTAAATAATCCCAAATATCTGAAAAATGCCAATCTAGCAGAGGACTAACTCTCATTATCTGTGGCCAGTTAGGATCTGTCATCTAAAAAGAAAGTTTTATCATTAAATGTGTTAAATCTTAATTGATAGTATATAACATATTAATAGTTCAATTGTTAAAATTATTTACAAATATACAATACTAGAATGTGGAAAATTTTCTGGAAATGTGATGTTTTATATTTATATTTATTGTCATTAAAAATAAATGTTACCTGAAACATATCCAAGTGTTGCGAATACGGATCTGTTCTCCTAGTTCCCATAAATACAGCTTTCAAATTTGGCTGAGTAGTTATCACATTATTCAAGGCGTTCTTTATATCTGATGTAATCTCAATAATGTTCAAATTAAAAAAAATGCTACATTGTGATATAAATGTATCTTGTTCTTCGAAAGTTTCTTTGCTTTTCACATAAAGGCATATTATGGGCTTTTTGTAATCTGGGTATTTTACTTTCAAAACAGTGTAGACTAGATGTAGTAATACTGTGCAATCTTTGCCGCCATTGAAACTTAAGAATGTATTGTCGGGTCCATAAGAATCCAGACATTTTTCTATTACCTGAAAAAAAATTCGAGCATTAATTTAAATGCAATTTTTGAAATATGAAAACGAATAATTCCCAATTCCTCCTAAAAAAAATATGAAAAATACACCCCCATATCCCCAAAATAAAAATTGAAAAATCTGAAAAATAAAGGAAGACCAGGGTTCGAACCTGGAACCTTCGGACTGTAGCCGCTCATGCTTTACCAGTTGAGCTATCAAAACACATGGTTTCGACATCCGAACTTTTATTTATTTATTAAATACACTATTCTACAAGTAATACCCAATTACAGAATAGGAAAATATGACAAAAATATTTAGACGAAACGTACAAAAATGAAAAATATTACAGGAAATAAAGTACAATGATGGTTATCCTAAATAATGCCTTTTGATATCCTGAATACTAATGTGGAATATATCCAATTCCTGACTTATCTGATTATAATTATTACACATATTATACAACGGTGAGTTCATTAAAATATTAGTACGAGGTGTTGGTAAGTAAAATGAGTCAGTGTATCTTGAGGCTAGACGTGAAACTTTTAAATTAAGTATATGTAATAGACATTCGCAGTTTATTTGATTGTTTATGACCTTATGCAGCATAATTACAGAAAAATATTTTCGCCTTATATCGAGACTTGAAAATCCATGTTTTTTTAATAAGGCGTCGTGTGGGGTGCCAATGGGTGGATAAATTATATCATGTCTAAAACTTAAGTATTTTAGGAATCGTCTCTGAATTCCTTGCAAACGACCAATGTGTACTTGATACAATGGACTCCATATAAGTGACGCGTATTCAAGCTTGGATCGAACAAAAGCATATTACAGACATTTTATGGTATCTACTTTCTTAAAATCACGACTGTTTCTGATTATGAATCCATATGTACGATTAGATGAGGATGCAATACTATCGACATGGTCAGTAAAAGAAAGTGCTGAATCAAATAGGACTCCTAAATCGGCGAAGTTTTTTGGTTTGTTTAAGGGAATTTCATCAACAATATACTGGTAAAAAGTTGGATCTGACTTTAAGGAGTACGACATTACATTGCACTTGACTGGGTTCAATTTTAAATTATTTCTATGGCACCATTCATTAACTTGTTTTAGATTTTCAGAACTTGTAGATTAAGGGTTAATTTGATATTTATTAATAATTAATATCCCCCCAATGATTTATTGGTTAAAATAGATTATTTTCTAACAATTTCTTAGAAAAATGAAGTTATGTGTTAATATCTTAATAATTGTGGTATGCTTGAAAGAAAAATGTATGTATTTTTAAAGATGGTGTCAAATTGGTTGGAATATTTATTTGCGATACCTATCAAAGAGAAACGATTTAGAAGAATTAGGCATTCCAACGACATGTCAAACAATAGGTGCCAGTGGGAAATTCTTGTATATTTAAGGGGGGTAGCGACATAGTCTTGCAACTTGGACGCTATTTTTATTCGAAGTAGTACTCGCCAAGCCTGCCAATTTATGAAGAAATGTATAGGTGGGTTTTTTAAATATTATTTTTATTGTGTTTGACATAAAATATTTAAATGTAATCCATTATTCATGATTTTACGTAAAGTAGATAGAATACACCATATGTCGCCACCCTTAGATATACCAAACCTGCCCACTGGTAATTCATTTGTTTGGAATGCCTAATAGGAATGTATAGAATAGAAAAATAAATAAAAAAGAAGAGAAAAATAACCAAGATTTGGTAATTATATTGAAAAAAAAATGAACATATTAAGATTTGAATAATTTTATTTCACGAGGTGTATTAAACGAGTCTTCAACAGTACCCGAATCCCACGTAATCTGGTAAAACAATAAATTTAATGAAAATGGCCGTTCTTAGTGATTTTTATGACAGCTTAAGTTTCAGTTCTGTCAAATAGGTAAGTGACATTATTTTAAGGTTACAGTTCAACAAATTAGGCATTCCAAACAAATGAATTACCAGTGGGCAGGTTTGGTATATCTAAGGGTGGCGACATATGGTGTATTCTAACTACTTTACGTAAAATCATGAATAATGGATTACATTTAAATATTTTATGTCAAACACAATAAAAATAATATTTAAAAAACCCACCTATACATTTCTTCATAAATTGGCAGGCTTGGCGAGTACTACTTCGAATAAAAATAGCGTCCAAATTGCAAGACTATGTCGCTACCCCCTTAAATATACAAGAATTTCCCACTGGCACCTATTGTTTGACAGGTCGTTGGAATGCCTAATTTCTAGAGGCTTTCGACGGCTAGACAGAGAAAGCACTGCTGACAGGCATCCCGACGGATTTACGCAATGAAAGTACACTCTGCGCATCAAGTATTTCACTATTTCATTCAGACGTAAATGTCAGATGTAAATTTCGCTAAAACATTTCTTTTATTTTCGTTTGTGTTTTTTGCTCATTACAGTTTAATAGAACCTAAGTATGGAGTTTAATAGCAAATTAAGAGGCCGCGTGATTAACATCGCGAAATAATAGCCAATGTTATAGAGTTTATGAGAAGAGAAGGAAACTTTAATTCACCTTCAATACCATTTAAAAATGTAAATGATCGTGTTGCTGCAGCCACAGGAGTATCTAAAAACACTGTCGTCCGCATTTCTGGAGAGAAAAAAAGAATCGATAACATCGGAATTTTCATCACCAAGAAAAACCATTAAAAAACCAAAAACAGTTAATGATATAGATGAAGCTGCACAAGAATCAAATTTTATTTTTTTATTATTAGATAGCTATTTTTGTTTCTGAGTTGTGTTCATTTACAGGCTCAATTTTTTTCCGTTTCTCCTTTTTGATTTTATATGGGGTTTCAAGTTGTTTTTGACTTATTTCGACGTAAATCACAACAACACACTTTTTTAATAAAGCAAACAAGTATTAAGAGGTATATGTACGTGTAAACTACAATTACAAAAAATTGATATGAAACCCATGAAACCACCAACAAAAATGTAAAGCTAACTTCCGTACTAGAACATGGTGTCATTCGTCGAGATAATTTATCGTTTTGTTTAATAGATCAAGAAATGTAAATATTCCCCTGTTATTTTTTATAAAATTATAAGAGAAATAAATTTTTTTCTAAATAGTATAGTTTATTATTTTGTAGAAAAACAAAATTTCGAAAATTTTAGTAATGTTTCAGAAACAACCGTTATTAATAATAGGTACCATTTTCCTTAATAAGGTAGAAATAAAATATAAACTATTTCCACGATTTACAAAGGCCTACAAAAAAATTATAGGTATTTTCCGCTATCCTATAAAATTTATATTTTCTGACTCAATTTCAAAAGGTTGAAGGAATTCCAAAACACCTTTTATGGCATAATAATTATTTTCAATTCTACATACTATTTTTAGCTGCTTTTAAAAACGTTCTAAGAAAGTCCAATCAGACCAATTTAATCCCTAAACTATTCCACACTTTTAAAATTTAATTACCTAAAAATATTAAAAACTATTTAAAATAACTTGTTTAGCAGACTGTACAATAGCTATCTTAGTCACACGTAGCGCGTTCTCTGTCTAGGCGTCGAACACCTCTAGAAATTTCATGAACTGTACTACTATTAATGTTAGTTTTAGCTATCTGATGACATCAATTTAGTCACATGGTGTAGCAGCAGGCTTAAACAAGAGAATGTTGTCATAAGTCAGTTGTGAACGCTGTCAAATAAAATACTCATTACTTGCATTAGTATTATTATTTTTAATAATATAATATTACATGGTGTCAGAAGTGGGATCCCCAAAATGAATGATGAAACTAAAAAGGAAATTGATAATTGCGTGAGCAAATCGAAGAATTAACCATAATGAATCGCCAAATGATTGCATCCAAAACAGTAGCAACACAAGCGATCCCAGTTATCGACCCTCCGAAAGCATTCAGAATAGAGAATGATCCAGAAAAAGATTGGAATAAATGGGTACAACATTTCGATATGTACGAAAAAGTGACACAGTTGCACAAGAGGGATGTAGATCAACAAATATCTACATTTATGATGACAGTAGGAACTGAATGGTTTGAAACATTTAACAACTCGCCTATCGAAAAAAAAAGCCTCAGTGACTGATCTTAAGCTAGCCTTTAAAGAGTTGTTCGTGCCAAAAATAAATACTGCTTATGAAACAATGATTTTCAATTCTTAAGTATTATGACGTTAATGCAGATGTCACCATACAATCAGATGCTAGCGAAAAATCAGCAGGTGCAGTATTATTGCAAGATGATAAACCAGTTGCTTATTTTTCGAAATCCTTCACTGATTCTCAACGAAACTTTCCACCAATTGAGAAAGAAGCTCTAGCTATTCGTTTTGCTTGTCAAAAATTCCATTCATATATTTTTGGAAAGAAATTAATAATTCAGACTGATCACAAACCATTAGAATCCATTTGCAAAAAACTTCTTTGTTCTGCTCCTCCTAGATTACAACGAATAATCTTTGATATTCTTCAGTATTGTCCACAAGTGGTATATGTGAAAGGTCCAAAAATACCTATTGCTGATCTATTAAGCAGGGACTGCAGAAATATTCCTAATACAGAGGAAGATGATTTACAAATTCAAATCGTATTTTCTGGCTCTGAGCTAGCCCAGTCAACCATCATCAAGGAAACATCTTCAGATCCAGAGTTGGTTGCTCTTAAAGACATGATTATGAATGGATGGCCTGAGGAAAGAACTAAACTGAAAGAAGAACTAAGACCCTATTGGACGTATAGAGATCAGCTATCAATAACAAATGATCTACTTTTTAATGGCCATAAAGTAATAGTACCTAGATCTTATATACCTAAAATTCTAAAAGATATCCATGCCAGTCATCATGGCATCGAGAAGTCCTTAAGGAGAGCTCGATCGTCAGTTTTTTGGATAGGTATGACAAAAACTATTTCCGATTTTATAAAAAAATTGTGCAGTTTGCCAGTCGATGCAGTATTCAAATGTAAAAGAACCCCTAGTCGAAAAAGAAATTCCAACATTACCTTGGCAAATTGTCGGAACTGACTTTTTCAAGGTAGGAAAAGACGATTATATCTTAATTTGTGACAGTTATTCTGGATTCTTTGATTTTAAAAAATTAAAATATGCTACTTCTACGGAAATTATAAAAATTTTTAAGGAGTGGTTTTCCGTACATGGTATCCCGAACATTTTAGAAAGCGACAACGGTTCTCAGTATACCTCTGTTGAATTTAAGATGTTTCTCAAGTCTTGGAATGTGATACACCAAACATCTTCCCCACATTTCCCTCAGTCAAACGGACTCTCGGAAAAATATGTTAGCATTGCTAAAAACTTAATTAAAAAATGTTCTAAAGACAATTCTGTCATACACGCAGCACTTTTAAATCCAAGAAATACACCACGAAGTGACGATTTGGGTTCACCAGCTCAGCGACTATTTAGTAGAGTAACAAGAAATCTCATACCTTCTCATGATAAAGTCCTTGAACCTAAAATTCAGACTAAAGTTCATCAAGAGTTAAAAAATTTAAGAAAGAAGCAAAAACATTACTTTGACAGACAATCAAAAACAAGAGAAAATATTATGGAAGGGGACAAAGTTATGGTACAACAAGGTTCTAAAGATTGGATAGGAGGAAAAATAATAAAGGGACGAACGCAACCAAGAGCATTTATAGTAGAAACTAATAAAGGTCAAATACTGACAAGAAACACCAAACATCTTCGAAAGTCCTCCGCAGAAATAACAAATAAGATCACACTCACTCCAGTTAGTACCCCAGAACCTGCGGAAGATGAAAACACCAGCAACGCTGAACTTCCCTATGTCACATTAGATGAGCCACATCCACAGGGCGAAAATGAAACAAAGGCACGGCCGATTAGAAGTACAAGAAAGCCGAAGAGGCTAATTGAAGAAATTTAGCTAAAAATTAGCTTTTACCTGAGTTTAAATTTAGATAGGTATACTAGTGAAGTTAGTTTAGTTACCTTATCTGATTTTGTTCTAGCTTGTACCTTAGTTGAGATTTAGATAGTTTATTTAGCTACATTGCATTCTTATTGTGTTTTGTAAAGGGAGATGTAGCAGCAGGCTTAAACAAGAGAATGTTGTCATAAGTCAGTTGTGAACGCCGTCAAATAAAATACTCATTACTTGCATTAGTATTATTATTTTTAATAATATAATATTACACATGGGATACCCGCATAGTTGAAGACTGTACTTCCTAAATCACTGCAAGGTAAATTTTTTAGTTTTTCAAATTGTATGCATCTATTAAAATATAAAATACCTTTATATTATAAAAAATTTAATATACATATTTATCACAAAAATTATTTGAATAAAAATTTTTGAATGCGGTTCTGTCTATGGGAGATAATCGCAATCTGTGTAAGCACGAGCCACTCTTTTCAATAATTTTTTTCTTTGCCAATTATCGGATACAAGTACTATACAATATTCGTAATAGTTAAGATTAAGCCATTGTCAAATTAGTTGTATAATCAAGTATTGATTGTTTTAATAAGTAATTCTTATTATGTGATTTTTATAGTATCTAAACGTAATTCACAATCATTAAGACTTTGAACTAAAAATATAATTAATACAACAAATGTTCCAATCATTTGTGCTTATTACGTTTACAATTCATAATTTATTACATAAGTGTAGAACATTTTTTTACTTAGATGACGTAAAAAATACAAATATTTTGAGTCATTAATTTTTTTAACCTGAACACTATCATTATTTTTTCTTGTAACACTTACATTAATGTATTTTTCAAGAAATAATTATTGCTAAGTATAGCAGTAAAGTGACTGAATATTATCTGTAAAGTTATGGTCTGCTCTATGAAGGACTTTTTCAACATCTATTTATTTATAGTTTGTAGTTAAACTTGATAAAAACTGTTCAAAAGGTTTGAATTTTACTATAATTAATATTTTTATCTAATAGCTTTATTTTACATTCACAGAAACGGTGACCACTATTAATGTATTTATCTGTTTACTAAATTTTGCTTTAATATTGTGTTCTTTTTGTTTTACAAAAAAAAAGTACAAATCAAATTGATCCTTGCCCACATCAGACGACGTTCTTTGTTATTCGTTGTGTAACATGCTTCCGATTCCACTTACAAAGAATCGGGAAGTCTGTGTGGCGCTATGATGGTGAGTTACGAATAGGGGTTTCTCGGGCGCCAGTTTTGGTAACACAGTTTGCTATGCGACCCTGTAGCACACCAGAGTGTACTCAAGGTAAACTCAGTCAGGGCCCCCGCAACTGCGCGTGCAACGCGTGCACCGCACACAGGCGCACCTCTACAGGGGCGCCAAACCGGAGGTCTGCATACAATTCGAATTTTTAATTTTTCTAACGATTCCAATGAACAAGGCACTAAGACACTAAAGAAATCAAAAATGTTTTTATCTCAATTCATGATAATATTGTTATCGAAGTTTATGTTCGTTGATATAATAACCTATTCCTATTGTGACAGAAAACATCTATTTTTAAAATCAAATAGCTATTCAATTAGCGTTAATTATTAAATATAATAAATTCAATAGGTTAGTTAATTCTGTGTGCAACATGCAATACCATGAATACCCGTATAAAGTATAAACTTGTCGATTGTTCCTGTCCAGACTCGAATACTGTACGAACCGTCGCGCGTCGTTCGTACAGTATTCCAGTTTGGATAGGAAAGATTCTAATTAGATCTTGTCGATTTTTCCTGTCCAGACTTGAATACTCTACGAACTACGTATTTTCTGTCCAGACTAAAATATTGTACGATGCATTACGCTTCGTCAATTTGAAAAAATGTTTAGTTTTTATTTTACTAACTTTTTACTGTGCTGGATGCTCTATATTTTTTGTTTATCAAATTAAATAACGATAACATTTTAATTTAATTTTATGTTCATTTCTTATTATTATTCATTTGTTAGTAATAGATTTCTTTACAGCAAATACATATTTATTACCTGAGCAGGTGAGGAGAATCGCAACTATTTTTTTCCGTTTAACATGTAGTCAGGCAAAACGTACCAAATTTTTATGTCAGGCGAAACAGGAATATACCTTTGACCAAAGAGTACAAAATATAACTATAAAAGAGGAGTCACTCGCCTAATAACTGCCTTCTAACGCGATCAGCCGCCAGTCCTCCACAGTCCTTTCTCGATCGGCAGTATACCGGTGTAGTTCAACGCGTAAGGCTCGTTTGCTTCGATGCATTAGATTCCGCTGTGTATTGGCCGTTACATTCCACTATCATCGCCGCCACATCTTACCGCTTAACCCCGGTATAGCCCAATTAGCTCTGTACTCTTTGAAAAAAACGCCGACTTGGCGGCCCGCATTTGAAGCGCGATTTCCTTTGTAAATGCCGCGAGTGACTTCTCTTTTATAGTTATATTTTGTACCTACTCTTTGCTTTGACTTTGACTTACTTCGGCTATTAATAAGATATTGTGGAAAATACCTGTAATGAAGTCAATTTTCATTATTATTATTATTAATTAATTCCGGGTATTAATTTCGATTTTCAATTAATTTCAACTTCGTGGATATGCCCTGTATATCATCAGTTTTATCGCTGTTCAAACCATCGTCGAGGTACTGTGCCTGCGCGCGTTTTAATGGTGGGATTTTCTGATGTGGTAGGGCATGCGACGACTAAAACGTGGTCCGAGATTGAATTGAAATTTTGAGTTCCTAAAATACCGATTTATCGAACAGACTTGCTTTGACACCGTTAAATCCAATAGTCGATTAAACGCTAAATACCTACGATCCCGAAAATTTATTTCACGCCGCGAGGTAAAGTTTGTTGATAGTTTTTTTTTGATAATTTCTTTCGTGCCCGAGACTTTAAGCCGTGCTATTTGAAACCGATTTAATTTTATTTATTCCGTGTTGAGTTAGGATTTCATTTTGATTTAAAAATACTTTAATTTATTCTTGTTAGAATACACCGTTCTTTTAAATTTCATTTTAGTTTATTTGAAGGCTTAACCGTTAATTAATTTATTTTTCATTTAATCATAAATATAGTTTTATAGTTAATTTTTCCTACTACTGGAAATTTCCGAAAATAAATAATAAATTTCATTTTAGTTTATTTAAAGTTTTGAGCGTTAAACAATTTATTTTACATTCGATTGTAAATATAGTCGTATAGTTAATTTTTCCTACTACTGGAAATTTATGTGAATAAATTATAAATTTCATTTTAGTTTATTGGAAGGCTTAACCGTTCATTAGTTTATTTTTCATTTAATCGTAAATAGTCTTATAGTCAATTTTTCCTACTACAAGAAATTTTCGTGAACAAATAATACAGTTTATTAAAACATTATCCAATAAATAATTGATTGGAACTGTTTGGGAATTGCCTAATGTTTTGATTGGTTATATTTGTAGAATTGCATTTTCTTTTGTTTTATTCTCCGAACTGCAAATTTTAAGAAAATTTAAATAGCATCAATCCCAGTTTGAAGCGGCTCGTGATTACGATCGCTTCATCCAGAGAAAAGGTGTTATCCCGGCTATTAGTTCATTCTATATCTAAAAATTCATTTGCGTTAGGTCTCCGTTATTTCATCAGAGCTAAAATAGTATCATTCCCCTGTCTGAAGCGGCTCGTGATTACGATCGTCTCATTCAGAGATAATGTGCTATCCCGGTTATTAGTTTATTTTCCGTCTGAAACCCTCATTTGCGTTAGTCTCCGTTATTGTAAGTGAACTCAAATAGTATCATTCCCCTGTCTGAAGCGGCTCGTGACTACGATCGCCTCATTCAGAGATAGTGTGCTATCCCGGTTATTAAATTTGTTTTATGTAAAACTCCGTTATTCAATTGACATTAAATAGTATCATTCCCCAGTTTGAAGCGGCTCGTGATTACGATCGGTTCACTCAGGGATAATGTACTATCCCGGTTGTTAGTTGGTTTTACTTTCCAACCACTAGTGAGTAAACCTCTTATAGGGTCCCGGTTTCAGCTCTGGAATTAGTATTATCCCGAACCTGTCTCCTCGCATTCTTTGCAACCAATATTATATTTTGTTTTACTGAAGCAATCAATTACATTTGATTGTAAATACCAATTAGAAAATTTAACAGTTAATTTTTGCTACGACCGAAATAATACTGCCGAATGAAATAGCAAATTGCATTTTTAACTCAACAACAGAATAAACAATTCAATAATAAACTTTTACTGCGACCGTGATAATTATAAGTATTGATTTCATTTTTTTTCTTTACGTCTGATTGAGACTACTCGAAAGTCATTTCCGTCCGTTTTGTTTGTTTATTTTTGTTCAGGGTTTGTACATATTACCGTGAGGGTGGGCGTTGAAATATTTAATTTATTTTTTTTATTGTAAATAGTTAACCACAATATATGTGTCAATGTTAACCTGCCGTATTACTGGTTGTTAATTCCTAAATTTATTTCCCCCTTATATTTCAGCTAGTGATTAATTCTGTACCAGCCCAAGGAACGATTAAAGCCCGTTACTTGTGGCCTACTATTACCTGTGTCTAAGTAACCTTTGACCCCTGGAATTTTTCATCTCCATCTGTAGCTACCCGAGTACTTTCGACGCCGTTTCGAGAGTTTGTGGAGTAAACCATTACCAAAAATCTGGCGCTCGAGAACCGCCCGTAACCAGCGTCATTCGTAAGGAACCGTTTTCTCTGTGGCGAGAAAACCCCTTACATACCACAAAAGTAATTCAATACTTTTCACATCTGAAAATCGGAAAATGTAATTTTTTTCCTGTGTAGCAAATTAGGTCTAAAAAAATATGATTATTATTTTTTCTGTTAAAGTTTGTGCACTAAAACCTGAATTAAATGCCTTTACCAATTTTTGATCTAGTATTTCTTCATTCAGCCACAGAAGAGAAAACGATATTCTGGTGCAAAAGTTCGAGAGCAAAAAAAGTTAAGAGTCCAAGAAAGGGAGAAGATGGCTGACAGTATGAAACATTTCTTGCGAAAAAGTCAAGTTTCCAACACTGAAACAATAGAGGAAGGTGAAAATACAGTTTCTGAAACGGCGGCACCACCATATTTTGTAACATGTGAACCATCAACATTGTAAAATACAAAATGAACTAACCGTTCAAATATATTTTCAAAAATGATCCAAATATGGAATAGAATCAGAAACAGTAAAACTTATAAAAAACCAGATATTAAAAAATCGATTTGACTTTTTATTGAAAAGATACTTCTAAAACATATATCATATTGACAAATATAATCAAAGGAATCAAGTTAACAAAAACATATACTGAATGTTACAAAATAAAAATATGATTCAGTTTTAACATTCTCCCACCATGAGTCTTGATCTTGGTAAAGAAGACTCAATAGCCATATCTGTCGACCTTCTTAATTTCGCGCCCACACCTAGTAGTCTTCACGGGTTTTCTCGGAGTGGGTGCCGCTGACAACTCATCATCCGAAAATTCTTCATTTCCTTGTTTCGGTAAATCGGTGTTATTATCCAAAATGTCATATACTTCTTTAAAATATTCAGATTCGTCATCGGCAAAAACTTCTAATGGATAGTCTCTGAACAGGTCTACTAAGAATTCCTTTCGATGTCTTCACTGTTACCATACGTACTTTTCCATCCTTTCCAATAACAACCTCTTGAATAATACCCAAAGGCCAATCTATTTTTTAGATTTTTCACTTTCAATTAAAACAACTTCACCTTTGGTTATTGATCTTGTCCCTAACTTTTTATTAGAAAATACTAATTGCCCTAAGTATTCATTCCTAAATCTTTTCCTAATACACTCAACTAAATGTTGCTTACGTTTTAAATGTTTTTGCAGAGAAACTGATTCAGCTTTATCTAAATCAGGAACTTGATTCTCTGCAATATCTTGAATGAACATTGCAGGTGTTAATGGTAACAAATCTTTATTGCTGCTGTAAGTATAAGTTAACGGTCTAGAATTCATAATAGCTTCACAATCGCAAATAACAGTTGATATCTCTTCATAATTTAAACTAGATTTACCTAAAACTTTCCTTAAAATTTGTTTTAAAATCCTCATCAGTCTTTCCCAAAACCCACCCCACCATGCAGCAGCAGGCGGGTTAAATCTCATGAGGCTAATTTGTAAAAATGCTCTCCCGATATCAGAAATAACACCTAATCTCTCAAGGCGAAAACGTAGTAGGATAGAAGGAATCACCTCTAAAAGATTTACACATTTCTCTAGACACATATTAAGGGATGGAGCACTCTTCATTCTGGCTGAAGCATCAAAAACAGGCCGCAATTTTGAAGTTTGACTGCTCAACTTAATAACATGCCTATGTGGCAAATAATGTCCCACTTCAACACTACCTATCTTGTCTTCTGGAACCTCCTCGATCACTCCTTCAGCCAGCCATTCCCTAAAAACTTCATCATAAAGATCGTAGTAACCATCTTCCTTTAATTTTAACAATAAATTGTTTAAACGCCTTTTAGCCATACTATAATTGGAAGGCAGAGGTGGATGATCATTTACCCAACACAAACCAACTTCGTACCTACCTTCACCGTCGATCTTAATATTATTTACAAATTGTTCCCACATCACTTGCTCCTTATCTTTCGTGGACATACTCTCCTCTGGAGAGGCTATACCTAAAACGTCTAAGTTCCACAAATTCTGAATACTTGCATCCATAGACAAGAGTGAAATAACTACCATAGAATTGGAGTGAATATTTCTCGGGGTTCGAGGAACTTTACCCATCAAAACCCAACCAAGACGAGTTTCCATAGCAACTAAACCGCTACTCAATACAAGCCTCCTACCAGTAAACAGCCTACCAGCTACATCCGCACCTATCAATATTTCTATAGGTCCATCAGTTACCACTATACTTTTTTCCTGAAGCTCCTATAACCACGGACCATCTCTGACGCATACAACATTTCGACATATAAGAGGCTGATCTAAAACATCAAAATTACAAGAATAATTTCCATCAGCACTCACTAGATTCAATTTATAAATATTATGAGTAACAAGGTGGGACTCATAGCCTCCAAAGAGTGCATGTATTACAGACTCTACCCCAACTGACTCATAACCCATTTTAGATACTAACGATTTACTGATGTATGAGCGTTGAGAGCCAGTGTCAACAATTGCCCGTACATATCTACATATTGCTCCGTTAGTGGCCTTACCAACTAGAGTTTGCAAAAAAGTCCCATTAAAAGTATTATTTGAGAGGGTATCAACTGTAAGGCTGTCAACTTGATCAACTGAATTTGACCCTACGTTTGTATTCACCAAATTCTTGTTGCATACAATCGTAGCATGTCTTTCTTTACAACTTTAACATGACACTTTTTGGCAATATGTCCAAATTTCAAACACTTATGGCAACGACCTTCATCAATTAAAAATTTTATTTTTTGATTATATGACCAGGTTTTCAGCTCATTACAATCTTCAGCAATATGATTTTTATTACAAAAAATACAATATAAATCCTGATGCAGTAGGAATATTGAACCTGTTTCCCTGATTGGAAAATGAAGGTTTCTTTTTAATATAATCAAAACCAGAAACTGCCAAGGAAATATGCTCTTCATTTTCTACCTCCTTTCTTAGAAAAATCATTAAAACATCTAAACGTGACTTCGAACTAGATTCTATATCATAATTATTACTGCGTTGCCATGCCCTCAAGACTTCTTCTGGTAAACACGATTCTACCATAGGATAGAGCATAGCTGCGTATTTATCGGATGTTACACCTAGAGTTACTAAAGACCGTAATTGAGATTCTATACTATGATACAATTTTGTCAAGCCACTTTTGGTATTCAAATTATTGAGAACTAATTTTAATAACTCCCTAACATAAAATTCAACAAGTAAATCATCACGACCAAACCTAGACTTAAGACTTTCGATGGCCTTTGGGTAGTTATCATGAGTAGGTGGATAACTTTCTACTAATTGTCGGGCTCTAGACTTTGGTGTTGTAGCTTGAATAAGATATTGGAACTTATCCTCTAGAGTCATTTCCAGTTAATAAAGACAAAAGAAAATTTTTAAGTAAGTACTCTGTCAGAAAACTAGGAAATGGAAGAAGCAAATAGAATTTGGCTCATTTACTCAGTTTCGAAAAAATCGATATTTTGTTTTTGTTGTAAAATTTTCAGTAAGACTTTCAATAGTTTTTCTGATACTCATTGTTTTTCTGATTGGCAACATGTGTCCTTAGCCACAAAAAGGCATGAAACATCAATTGTACATAATGTTAACATGGATGAATTTAAAAAAAAAATATTAAAATTATCCACAACTGTAAACGATCATCATTTACGGGTTTTAGAAACTGAAAAAAAATATTGGCATAACGTTCTGGAAAGAATTGTTGCGGTTGTCAAATTTTTATTTAGACAATGTCTAGCGTTCCAAGGTTCTTCTAAAGTACTTTTTGCTACCTACTTTCTGTGCCTAAGCACCTGAGGTGGGATTTATGTCAATCCAAAGTTGGATGCCGACTAACTACAGTGAAGAAGAGGGTGAGTCGTAGAAAAAGTTATGTTCTTCAGTGGGCGCCAGGAGTTTAACCTCACATCCAACAATCCATGTGACAGTTCACTACCAAACTACAAATAGGAAACTATAGCATCTCCTCTACAAGGCCATCAAGCTGCTACAAATCGAGTATGCTCCTAATATATTAAAAGTTTACTTTACCATAAAAATAAATACTGACAATTAGCAAGTGGGGATAAATAATAAGTAAAGTTCAATATATACCCAAGTTTTAATAATATAAATATAAATCGCGTTAACATGGGGGGTCAACTTCGTTACCACTATGAAATATACTAATATTTACCAAATTAATAACAATTAAATCACTTAGTACATTACTAACAGATTCCCCAACTATTAACAGTAATCCAGTATCACTGGGAGTAATATTTACAACTAAAACGCTATATTAGACTTAAAAAATTATTAATTGGGACTAGGGGTAATCGTAAAACTATAACACATGAGGTGTGTACTGTATTTAACAAATAAACAAATAATAGGGTACTATTTACGTACGCTAGGGGTAAAAACATGTAAAACTCCGTTACTTATTAAAAATATTAACTACCCATAGCAAAAAAGCAAAAAAAAAATATGGTTTACAACATGTATGGACAGTTAGTGGAAGAATATTTGCCAAACAAAATGATTCAGTAAAAATTATCAAGAATTTCGATGATATTAATTAACGCTATCCTAAGCCCATCTACTATGAACGAGGGAACAGTTTTTGCAGAGACTATAATTTTGCTAGGTATCTGTATCTGATAAGAGTTAAATACTTGTTTTTATTATAGTTCAGTTGGCTTTATCTTTTCTATTTTGTTATTATTTTATTTGAAAATTTTAATTCCGCAGTATTAGAGTGTAGGATTTCTAATTCGATGATTAATAGATGGCAGGATTAGATTCGATTTATGATTTAAAATTGGTATATATTTTTAATTTTTTCTTGAATTAATTATTTATTTGTTTGAAGCTCACAATTTTTATCTTTCGCATTGTTCAACTATTAATATTATAATTTTGCTACTTTGTTATTATTTTATTTGAAAATTTCAATTCCGCGGTATTAGAGTGTAGGATTTCTAATTCGATTATTAATAGATGGCAGGATTAGATTCGATTTATGATTTAAAATTGGTATATATTTTTAATTTTTTCTTGAATTAATTATTCATTTGTTTTAAGCTCACAATTTTTATCTTTCGCATTGTTCAACTATTTAATAGAAAAGAAAGAAAAAAAAATTATACAGTAGTTAATTTTGATAATTGATAATTTAAGAACAAATTTTTAAAAGTTTATATTCTAACAATTAGTTTATTTGTACTTTAAATAAACATCTATTTAATTTAAAATTCTAAATCACTTGTTATGTAGGTTCTCAACAATATAAGTATACATAGAAACTGGAACTAAAATTGTATTACCAGAACTCCAGAGGATTAAATACAAAAACTTTAGATTTTTTTTAACAGCACATTAGAAAATGAATATGATATTATTATGATTTCTGAAACATGGTTAGGAGAGGGTCTCTTGGATGGGGAATTGATAGATTTAAGTATTTTTAATATAATTAGAGCGGACAGGAACAAGGAAATGGTTCAAAAAGGAAAAGGTGGAGGTGTATTAATAGCGGCACATAAAAATTGGAAAATACTGAAAGTGGCTAAAATGAGTTCAATGTTTGAAGCAATAATATTGCAGATTAAAATAAATCGTACTGTTAACGTGACATTGGCTTGCGTTTATATTCCTCCAAAAAGTTCTTGTCAAGTATATGAATCTTGCTTTGGGTTTTTGCAAGACAATATAGATTGTGTAAATGAAACTTATATAATGGGTGACTTTAACTTGCCTGAAATAAAAGGTGCATCGCAATCAGTTAATGTGTCAAATGAAAGACTACTTGCTCTCAATGATTTTTTAAATTTTAATTCATTTAGATTATTTAATAATATTGTTAACTTTCAGGGAAAAACTTTGGATTTAATAATTTGCTCGGATGAAAATAATTGTAATATTTATAGAGCCGAATTTCCTCTTACAAAAGAAGATCTATATCATCCTTCATTGGAAATGTCTATTAATCCAGGTCAAAGATCTGTATCACGTAACTGTGAGATTGATGAAAACAAAAAATTTCCATATAATTTTAAAAAGGCAAATTTTATTCTTTTATACGAGTATATTAACGATACTGATTGGGGTGATGTTTGTGCAGAACCCAATGTCAATGATGCATTAAATAAATTTTATAGTACTTTAAACAATATTTTTTCTAAGTGTGTACCAACATTCAGGCTACATAAACAGTATAATAAGTATCCAATATGGTATAATAGGGAAATTAAACAACTTATAAAGGAAAAAACCAAATTTAATCACATAAAACATACTTCTGATTTTCATAAACAGCAATACATGGACACAAGAAGAAAATTAAAATCACTAATTAGATCCGAGTATAAAAAATACATTAAAAGTATACAGGAAGATTCGAAAGCAGACATAAATAATTTTTGGACCTATGTTAATAAAAAAAGAAGTGGGAGTGTGAACAGTGGCAATTTTATTTTTAATGATAAAGAAATTCTTCCACAGCAAACTGCTAAGTTTTTTGCGGAATATTTTGCTACTACATATTCATCAAATCAGTCTACATATATTTTAAATGAACAAAACTCCAATCTTTGGAAAAATGATAGTTTTACACTAAATTTAATAAATGATGATGATTATCTAGCAGCTGTCAAAAAATTAAAACCAAAAAAGGCTGCAGGCACAGATGGTATACCACCATATATCTTAAAAGGTTGTCATGAGGGTTTAAAATTGCCAATGCTTCATATATTCAATCTTATTCTGAAATTTTCTACTTTCCCTGATCTGTGGAAAACGGCTATTTGTACCCCAATACATAAATCAGGTAGTACAAGGAATATTGAAAATTATAGATCGGTTTCTGTTATGTGTGCTCCTTCTAAATTATTCGAGCAAATAATTTATAACAAATTATATAATTTCGTGACAAATAGCATTGCTGAGGAGCAGCATGGATTTGTGGCTGGTAGATCAATTAATTCTAATTTATTTATTTTTACAAATTATGCGAATAATACATTAGAAAAAAGACTTCAGCTAGATACAATTTTTACAGATTTTAGTAAGGCTTTTGATCGGGTAGATCATGATATTTTGTTAGAAAAGATCAGTCAATTTGGATTGACAAGTAATGTATTAATGCTTATCAGGGATTACTTAAAAGATAGATACTTTTTGGTAAGACATAATGGTAATACTTCTAGCAGATTTCGTGCTGTTGCCGGAGTGCCGCAAGGTTCCAATTTAGGTCCATTATTGTTTCTGTTATTTGTCAATGATCTGCCAAAAGTGATTAAATACTCGAGATGCTTACTTTTTGCTGATGATTTTAAAATTTATAAACAAATTCAAACAGTACGCGATTGCGTTTCTTTGCAAAAAGATATAAATGCTATATACGAATGGAGTCAAAAATGTAAATTGAAATTTAACATCAGCAAATGTTATTATATGACTATTACCCGGCAAAAGCAACCGATTATATTTGACTATCAAATGGAAAGTGTGTCATTAAGAAAGTGCTTTCAAGTTAAAGATTTGGGGGTAACATTCAATTCTAAATTATCATTCTCTACCCATATTGAGAATACTTGTAAAGCAGCAAATCGTGCTCTGGGATTTTTAATGAGACAAACGCAGCCATTTTCTGATATTAATTTGTTAATAATTTTATATATTTCGTTAATCCGTTCAAAATTAGAGTTTGCTTCAATTATATGGCTTGGAGAATACCAAATCATTTTACAAGAATTAGAGAAAATACAAAATAAATTTTTAAGATATCTTTACTTTAAAAAGTTTCATATTAGACCTGATTACAATGTTGTTAGAACATCACAATTAAGAATAGATTTTAAATTACCTTCTCTTGAGACTAGACGCAAAATCACATGCACCTTATTTTTGTATAAAATAATCAATAATCAAATATGTTCTTCAGATCTGTTAGCCCTAATACCATTTTGTGTTCCATCACGTCCCATGCGTAACTCAAATATGTTTATTGTTCCTTTTGCCACGATTACATCCAGAGCTCCCCTCCTGATCATTCTTCGCTTAGCCAATGGTATAAATAATTTAGAAGATATAGACTGGTATGAGAAATATAATACATTTAAAAAAAATATTATTAAACAAATTACAAACATGTCCATTTAAGCAAGTAATGTTATTTGATCTCATGGTGTTCTGGTATCAAAATTATGTAAATTGTGGTAGGCACGTATATTGTAATTATTTAATAGTAATTATCCTTGTAATTAGGCCAATAGGCCTGTTAGGATAAATAAATAAATAAATAAATAAATAAATAAATAAATAAGTAATATACTCCACGAAGAGCTCTTGGTGACGTGTTTCGGGTTTAAATAAAAATGTACTGTAAACTATACACCCCTAAACCTCGTTTACATTAGGCTTAGATTAAAATACGTACTAATAACACCCCCCAATAAAATAGATTAAATAGTAATAAGTAATATAAAAATAAGATAGCAAAAACTTGCGGTACACTTCTTTCCAGTAGACGTTGATGTCTCTGCTTCGTTAGCAGCATACGCATCAATCAGCTGGTCACAAGATGTGCTAGTCAGCCCGTCACAAGAATACTGGCCCGTCACGAGAAGTGTTGGCCCTTCACAAGGACTACTGGCCCGTACCAAGAAGTGTGTGCCCGTCACAAGAACCCTCTGTTACAGCTAAAAAAAAAGAGGGACAAACGGTGCACCAGATCAATTGAACGGCAAATTCGTGAACGACTTATTCAGAAAGACTACATATATATGTGGACACAAAGAGATTCAACACGTGGTTAAATATATCCTCCTAAGAGCTCCTACAGATTGAAACGACTTCCAATAAATTTCGAAACAGTACCTTTAAAACAAAATCCACGTGTGTCGAATATCAATCTCGAAATACCCAACAGTGCCTCGATTCTCGAGCTTGGACGATGTGAGCGTTCCTATAGGAGAGGTGAACGATTACATCCTACAGCGTTTCTCTCGACATGGTTTGACCGTATTCTCGAAACTCGGTGAACGTGATCAAACGGGGGAATAAAGTGCACGGTGTTGCCAACTCTAATATCTTCTTTTTCTTGATTTTTTAGACATTTGAACTATATTTTGTTAGCTGGATATAATTTTATGATAATAAAAGAAGAAAATTTTAAAATTGTTAACTTCACTCCACCTATCCATATTGAATTTGACATATTTAGAGAATGTTAATTATGAATTAGAAATTAAGAGGTCGTTTCGTAGGAGTTTTCTATAATATGATATGTATATATTTTTTTATTAAAAGCATAGAAGAGGGAAAACAAAAACGTACGCCCATTACAGAGTTACACTTTTTTTAAGATACCTAATTAAAAATTAAAATTTGCAAACCGGAAATTTATAGTATAGTATAGGTACCTAGTCAATTTTGTTTTAAATTTTGTTCTAAAGGAAAGTAAGTTTGTATTAATATCAAATAAATAATTTTATTAATAAAAATTCGGTAAAGAAAATTCAATACATATGTTTATAATTATATAGATTAGACTAATTATATAAACTGGAGTGACCACCTCATGGAAATTTGAAATATTTTCAACTGACTTATTATATAAATAGTTATAAATTTATTTCGGAAAAAAATTTATAACTTTTGTTTGCTACCTACGGAATCTGCAACTCTTAATTATCCTCCCTCCATGCTACCTACTTTAAGTAGATTATTGTCAATACTTAGTTTTTATTTCAACTTTTCAAATATCACTTTCTCAGTTTAATGGGGATTAAATTAACATTTTTAACAATCATTCTTTGTGTTTTTATAATTCTGTAATGGAGAATTTTTCTATGGAGTTGACATTTTTAACAATCATTCTTTGTGTTTTTCTAATTTTTTAATTGTTTTTGCAAAATAAAACTATTCAATTTGCTTTTAGTAAAGATATTTGTTGTAGAAAATAATTTATAAACTACATAACACAACACTAATATCAATTTTGGGATTTTTCATAATTTGTATTCCCATTTTAGGCAATAAATATAGCTTAAATGGTACCTACCTACTAAATAGTACGATCCTTATTTATAAGGATATTGGGATTTTCCCTAATTTACAATTCCCAGAATAATAATAATAGATAGGTATGTAGGTACATAGGTACCCATGCACTTGTATTAGAATTACAATTGATTTTTATGATTAGTTACCAAATAATATTTTACTTATGCTAATAAATTATTCACTCTATTGTTATCAATAATGGTTTTATTAAAAATATAAAATGTACCAATATTAAAAAAGTTAAAAAAATTACTTAATTATGGGCCAAAAATAATAAATCAGCTACCCCGCATGCGTTTACTAACAATTCTTGAGAGAACACGGCGTTCTCCTACGAAATACCAATAGAACGATGTTCCTACGACTTTCGTAGGAAGTGAACGTTCCTATGACTTCAAGAATACAGGCTTAGCGAATTTCAGGAGAAACACGCCCTCTATTCCTATAGGAACGGCGTTCCTACGACTCAAGAATACGGTCCCAGGACGGAACAACGTCACTTAAAATTCCAAAAACCAGTAATACCAACATACCTTAGTGACAGATAGGTGTCCCATCAGCGCCCTCTATTACGAAATAAATTCTTGACAGAGAAGGCTAAAATAAGCAAACAAAGCCTCTAAAACGAAATAAATAGCCTAACTAAACCCAAATAGAGGTCCTATCTACCCCAAACTGATCATATACTCACAATTAACGACAGGACGGAAACGCTAGACCGACATCTTGAATACAGGGCAGCCACATGCTCACCCAGAGTGTCACAGAAGGACCGCTCTGTTCGAATATGGAACCAAAAGCACAGTGGTTAAAAATGCGGGTATAGAAGGACCCATTAAATAATTATTGAACACGGATAAAAACTAGTGTATTCTTATTTTTATGAAAAACCGCTATAAAGCCAAATTTAAACGTTACATTTTTGAATTTGATAAAGGAAACTTCCTCAAAGCTGTCGAGATGATTTCCTCTTTTGATCCTGTGATAAGAGAGCACATTAGTCGAGTGCAAAACTCACAAACAAATTCTTTAAAAATTACCCCTTATTTAGTCTATCAGATACAAAACGAAATTATTGAATTAATGTGTTCTAAAGTAAAAGATAATATTTTGAATATTGTTCGCAGTTCAAATATTATTCAATAATTTTCGACTGTACACCAGATACAAATCGTACAGAGCAAATAAGCCTCGTATTGCGTTATGTCGTTCTAAATGACATTTCTAAAAAGGCTCAAATACAAGAGAGTTTCATAGCGTTCAACCCAATATCCGATTCGACAGGGGAAGGGCTATTTGATTTTGTCATTGGAGTTTTGAAAAATTTGAATTTAGATATTAAAGACATGAGAGGTTAAGGGTATTATAATGGGGCGAATATACGCGGAAAACATACTGGTTTACAAAAATGCATACTCGATACTAATCCCAGAGCATTTTTTGTGAATAAGCTAAATTTAGCAGTAAATGATGCTGCTAAAGTTTCAAATGAAACAGTTAACTTTTTCAATATTGTACAAGAACTTTATGTATTTTTCTCTTTATCCACAAAAAGGTGAGATATAAAAAAGCATGTCCCGAAGTTAAATCTAAAACCCCTAAGTATTACTAGATGGTCAAGTAGGATTGATGCTATAATGCCGCTAAAGTTTCATTTAATTCAAATTTGTGATAGCCTTCTAGAAATAGCAGAAAATGATACTTTTAACATAGAAGCTAGGCATAAAGCAAGTTCTATGCTATTAAGTATCCAATCTTTTAAATTTATTTGCAGTGTAAAAATTTGGTATGATGTTTTATTCCAAATTGGCCTTGTAAGCAAAATGATGCAAAGTCTAAAGACTGATATTAAAGTGTACCAAAACTATTTAAAGAATCTAGTTGATAATTTTAAAAATTATAGAGATGATGTTTTCGAGGAAAAACTTGCTCAAGCTGGAGAACTAGCAGCCGCTCTTGAGGTAGAGCAAGATTTTCCTCCATTAAATACTGTTAGACGAAAGTATAAACCAGAACTGTTCGATTATGAACAGAGAGATGAGACACCTCAAGATCCAAAAACAGCGTTTAAAATAAATTTCTTTTTAAAAATAATTGATCAAACACTAAGTTCTTAAGTTCTTTAAATAGTAGATTTGAAATGATATCTGATTACGACAACGTTTTTGGTTTTTTTAGTGATTTTTTAAAATAATATAATGAAGTCAATTTTCATTAATATTTTTTTTTAACTAATTCCGGATATAAATTTCGATTTTTCCTTAATTTTAACTTCGTGGATATACCCTGTATATCAGCTTGTCGCAATTCAGACCATATCGTCCAAATATTCTGCGTGCGCGAGTTGTAATGGTGGGGTTTCTGTTATTGGAAGGGGTATCGACGATTGAATGAGGTCCGATATTCAATTAAAAATTTTAGTTCCTAATATACCGATTTATCGAACAGCCGAAAATAGAAAAACTATTTACACACCGAAATCCACGATTCCGATATTGCTCGCGAGAGATACAATTTTAAACCGATATAAATTTATAGCCGCGATCTTGACGATAGGTAAATTGTTGTCATTGTTTTTTATAAATTGATATTTTTCTCTTTTTTCCGCTTGAGACTGTGATATTGGAAACCATTTTATTTTGATTTATTTTTAATTAATATTATTCCGTGTGGAGTTAAGAATTGAAATTTGTTTTTATTAAGAAATACTTTAACTTATTTTTGTTAGAAAGCACCGTTTTTTTTTGGAATTTCATTTTAGTTTATTTAAGGCTTTAACTGTTAAATAATTTATTTTTCATTCGATCGTAAATATAGCCGTATAGTTAATTTTTCCTACTACCGTGAATTTAGATGGAAAAATCGTAAATTGCATTTTTAGTTTATTTAAAGCTTTAACCAGTAAATAATTGGTCGGAATTATTTGAGAATTGTCTAATATTTTGATTTATCTTAATAGAATTGCGACGAGACATTTTCTTTTATTTTATACTCCGAACCGCAAATTTATGCGAACTTAATAGTATCATTCCCCTGTCTGAAGCAGCTCGTGATTACGATCACTTCATTCAGAGATAATGTGCTATCCCGGTTGTTAGTTGGTTTTACTTTCCAACCACTAGTTTTAGTAAACTTCTTATGGAGTCCCGGTTTCAGCCCTGAAAGTAGTACTGTCCCGAACCTGTCTCCTCGCATTCTCTGCAACCGTATATTCAATTTTGCTTTGCCGAAACATTCAATTACATTTGATTGTAAATACCGATTAGTCAATTCAACAGTTAATTTTTCCTACGACCGTAAATATTATTTTCTATAGAAAAATAGTAAATTGCATTTTTAGTTTGTTTAACGATTAATCAAATAGTTAATTTTTCCTGCGTCCGTAAAAATAGTCTGACAGTAAATTTTTTCTACGACCGAATTAATATTTCTCCTGAACGAAATAGCAAGTTATATTTTTAGCTCAACAACAGAATACACAGTTTAATAATAAACTTTTACTGTGACCGTGATTACTACAATTACTGATTTAATTTTTTTACGTCTGATTGAGGCTATTCGGAAGTCATTTCCGGCCATTTTGTTTGTTTATTTTTGTTCAGGGTTTGTACATATTACTGTGAGGATGGGCGTTGAAATACCTTAATTTATTTATTTTTTATGTTGTAAATAGTTTGAAACAATATATGTGTCAACGTTAACTTGCCGTATTACTGGTTACTAATTCCATACTTTATTTCTTCCTTGTATTTCAGCTAGTGATAAATTCTGTACCAGCCTAAGCAACGATTAAAGCCCGTTACTTGTGGCCTACCATTACCTGTGTCTAAGTGACCTTTGACCTCTGGAATTTTTCATCTCCATCTGTAGCTTACCCGAGTACTTTCG